>JAZHAC010000044.1:0-349937 GCA_039707435.1 Actias luna | reverse complement strand
AATTTATTAGAACTTTACTTACTAACCTAATCTTTTATGAATGGTACTGTGCTTCATAGATTTTACAGTCTTTTTAGATTCCGCTGTGCTTTAGTGAATTGTACTGTGTTTTACACCAGGTATAGGGCCGTCACTTTGCTGAGCTACCATAGACAAAAATAAATTACGCATCATCGTTAAAGCTTACAGCAATTTATGCTGAAATAATTTCAAAATTCTATAATTATTTCATCGATTGACCCAACGTGACCGGCTGTAATATAAAATGACAAAGTACAAGAACAGACTGATTTACATATATTATTCACTATAACTATTCTGACTCACTAATAATAGGAAGAATTAATATGTACATATATAAATATATTATTTATATACAGAATGTAAAACAACGTTCCCCGCCATGTATTTCTGTCTGTCTGTCGTCTTGAACACTATAAACTTATTAAAGTACAGAATGTATTTTCATACAGTTCCCACCAATGGACAGGTTCAAGAGGCAGGTTCAAGTTTATAATTGACTAGTGTAGTTTGTGGCAGTCAAACAAGATGATAAAAGTTGTAGCAGTCAAACAAGATGATGAATATTGTAGCAGTTAAACAAGATGATGAATGTTGTAGCAGTCAAACAAGATGATGAATATTGTAGCAGTCAAACAAGATGATGAATATTGTAGCAGTCAAACAAGATGATGAATGATGTAGCAGTAAAATATGATGATGAATATTGTAGCAGTCAAAAAGCATGCCAACTTGGAGCTTTCTTACCGTGCGCCACGTAACACAGTTATATCAAATACCACGGAATTATATTTCTTTGAAATACCTATCATATTTTAGTAAAGCTATACTATATTTTTTTATGATTAAAACACAATAATGAAAAAAATTAAGGTAGAAAATTTGATGCTAGGTACAAATGCGTCAAAGGTCAGCTTGAGCTTAAAGTGAAATAAGCATCGTAATGAAATCATAGCACAATGATAGGGCTTTTTCTAATACTCGCACGGCTAATTACCATCCTTAAGTTGAAAATATACCGCCGAATATCTATAGGTGTGTTCTTGCAGTTGCACTTACGAGCCGGTCCCTTCACTAGCCTTAGCCTGTTCTCCATCTTGAGCCACATCGTCACTTTACATCAGGTAAGCTTGTAGCTATAACGTTGAACCTATAGATAATTAAAAAATGCGTGAGTGTCGTAAAACACTCGGTTGGAACGAATTTCCTTAACTAGTAAGTATATGATTATTGATAAACGTATTCTATTAATGATTAACAAATACAAATAAATGAATTACTAGCGTCTGAGAGCATTTAAATGAAACCCAAAGATAACTAATTAATTGTATGAATTTGAAATTTCGTAAAATAAAATATTTTTTTCCAATTGTGAAAGTAAACATTTTATTGCACATTTGCACATTGCACATTTATCAATGTTCTTTATTCTCGCTAAACCTCAGAAACGGTTTGACCAATTTGTTTTTTTGACATTTCGATTGGCTATAATCAATCCTAATCAACTTTCCAACTTCAATTCATTAAGATCAGTAGAACTGGCTCTATGTAATATCGTTTCCGTTATTCATTTCCTTTGGTTATTAAATGAAACTTTTACTTGTATTAATTCAATGTCTTTTATTTATATGAAGTTTATATATAGTTAAATCTAGGAAACTCTAAATTAAGTATGACAACTTCCAACGACTGGTTTTGTTATTTGTTAATTATCAACGCAACAGACAGTCGCACTGGAAACTATAATCGCTTAAAATCGAATGGCAAGTCCGTTTGAATTACCGGTAATACGCGAAATCAAGACAATGATTCCTTTGTTTTTTCCTTTATCGTTGCTTCGTTGACGTAATTTAGCCTTTTTTACAATCAGTCTCGTTACATTGCATAGTCGTATTGTTTGATACTTAATATACTTCGTCATTTGCATATTTTATTATATAATTATAATTATAATTATAATTAATATAACCATATAGCTGCCTAGTCTTACTTATTTAAACTTCTGTTTTATTGACTTGATGGAGTTAAAGTACACTTTAAGTCCACTTTGATGTGACACTTATAAGCCTTAGACTATAGTAGAGTGTACAGCACAATTCAACTATTGCTTACAAAAACATCTTCATCATTTTAACTTCACTACTATTGTCGCCAACTGATCGCCTACATTGGGTATCTATTATTATTTTTGATATGGTCCGCAATCAGATTTCTCGGGTATCGCTTGGAACACTTACCGTCGATCACACAGTGTTATTGTTGAAAACACCGGAAGGTCCTTAGATAATTTTTGCAATTTTTATTACATGTAAATTTTAAACAACTGTTTTACCCTGGCTTTCATTTGAAATGAGAGGGGCTAGCTATACATAGATCAACCCGTAAGGGTGCCGGGTTCAGTAGAGAATTTGTTGGTATACCTGTCACTCCAACTTTGACCGCATATACAATAACTACTTAAACATTCCTTTTCATAATTGAGTAGCTCATACTACTTACTTTATAAATATTTTTTGGTACATTTGTTTCCCACGATACAATGCACTCAATCAATATCGTCTGGCTATATTTTGTCATCTAACCACAATAATATGTGGGCATATGAAAGACCACGTTTTTACCATTCAACAGAGTACATCCAACAAAATCGACTATTATTAGCAAATTGTGAGGTAGTATTCCAGGCAATGCCAGTGAATTTACAAATTCTGTAGAATAGTTAACTACCTCATTCTGGTTGATAACTGTGTCGACTGATTTCTTTAATAACTAATTTTGGTGAAAATTCTTAATAGGCGTATTGAAACTCCCACTTGTATCGTTTATTTACCTTGTCATGAGCTTGTCCTTCATACTACAGTTTTATTTTGTAATGATGGCCAAGAAATGGTTAAACCCACTTCTCATTTTATTAAATAATCAACGTAATAGATCTGGTGGTGTGACCGACTATGACAATATTATTTTTCCTCCCGTACAAACCGAACTTAGTAACTCTTGAACGCAATACGAATATACCAAAATGACTATTCGTATAGTATTATTATATATTTATTATATTTGTCGCATGCTGGTCATCAGCTCTGTTAACACGTAACACATTTCAACGTCGCGCATTTGAAATAATAATGCATTACTCGTTTACATTTGAAATAATAAAAATAATTCGTTTACTCGTTATTACATAGAATGAAAGTAAAACTAATATACCACTCCGTAACAATAGCGTAAAGTACCGCCATTTTCATAGACGTACATAGATACAATTATATATATTTTTAAGTGATTAATTTTTATTAGTCAATTATTTAAAAAAATTTTTTGTTTATCTGCAATTATGTAAACTTCTTCGTAATTCTCTTATTTTTCTTTTCTTACAAACCTAGGAAGTTTTAGAAAACTTAAAAAAACATAGAGGAATTAAAATAATTTGTTTGTTTGTGAGTTTTACTGAAACTAATAAACGGCGATTCACTTTGTATGCATAGATTCAACTTATCTAATATCAGATTTTTTTTCCGATTTATTCATTCACTTTCCATATTATGTGATTTAAAAATATATATTTTCTTTTTTTTATGCACACGTTCTCCCGAAAACAATAAACAAAACAATATATATAATATATAACCTAACTTCAGGGTGTCGGTTTCTCGTGATGATATGCAAGCGCAGTGCAAAAATTTACTGTCATCATTTTTCCCTAACGCGTCAAAAGAAGTAGGTATAACTTCTAAAATGTTTTATCAAAACTCGTGCAGCGGTTCGTTTAGTACAATTTTTTAACTTGTGCCTTCTATACCGCAGGAACCCTATTGTTTCATGGATCAAAACGAATTCTAAATGTTGATCCGTAAAATTAGCTACCACCCTGCCAAATTTTATTAAATTCTATTCAATACTTTCTGAGTTATGCGCGTTCAACGGGACATAGACAAAAATTTTAAAAATATTTTTGGCCTCTGTATCGATAACAAAGTAGAATCCAATTAAAATTTTAAACTGAATGTACAGGACATACTAGCTTATACATCTACACTACATTATACTTCCTTACTTGGATGTCACTTTTGAAACAGAAAAAGTAGGACTGAAGTGATATGCTAAGATAGCTTAACAGCAATATATTTTTATTTGTACTCGTGTATTGGTACTTCAAATGAAGCAACATTTGATAAGTTCACTAAGGCATTACATAAAAATAAACTAGTCCTTGTGATATAAGTAACGTAATGAATAAAATATATCCTTAGCTTTACCAATATTATAAATGCGAATGTGAGTTTGTTTCTTTGTTACATTTTCGCGCCTTATTGATATTGATATTGATATTGATATTGATATTGATATTGATATTGATATTGATATTGATATTGATATTGATATTGATATTGATATTGATATTGATATTGATATTGATATTGATATTGATATTGATATTGATATTGATATTGATATTGATATTGATATTGATATTGATATTGATATTGATATTGATATTGATATTGATATTGATATTGATATTGATATTGATATTGATATTGATATTGATATTGATATTGATATTGATATTGATATTGATATTGATATTGATATTGATATTGATATTGATATTGATATTGATATTGATATTGATATTGATATTGATATTGATATTGATATTGATATTGATATTGATATTGATATTGATATTGATATTGATATTGATATTGATATTGATATTGATATTGATATTGATATTGATATTGATATTGATATTGATATTGATATTGATATTGATATTGATATTGATATTGATATTGATATTGATATTGATATTGATATTGATATTGATATTGATATTGATATTGATATTGATATTGATATTGATATTGATATTGATATTGATATTGATATTGATATTGATATTGATATTGATATTGATATTGATATTGATATTGATATTGATATTGATATTGATATTGATATTGATATTGATATTGATATTGATATTGATATTGATATTGATATTGATATTGATATTGATATTGATATTGATATTGATATTGATATTGATATTGATATTGATATTGATATTGATATTGATATTGATATTGATATTGATATTGATATTGATATTGATATTGATATTGATATTGATATTGATATTGATATTGATATTGATATTGATATTGATATTGATATTGATATTGATATTGATATTGATATTGATATTGATATTGATATTGATATTGATATTGATATTGATATTGATATTGATATTGATATTGATATTGATATTGATATTGATATTGATAATGATATTGATATTGATATTGATATTGATATTGATATAATAAAAGTAATACTATTGTATTATTGTATACTACTACTAATTATTATTAACCATAAACTCTTTTATCATACCGGTTATTATGTTTTCTGAGTACCAGATTAAAAGAATTTATTTACTACAACTGTTTTTAATTTCACAACGTAGACCTATCCTAATTATTAGATGATCACTGCCATAGATATAAGAGAACAAGATGAAGCTCTGTTAATATTCATTATTGATTATGTTTTTTATTATAAAAATAATGAATATATAAAATATATAAATGAGACGACAGGTGGGTTCGTTACAACATCACTAATACTTCTGTCCACTACCACTGCCTCAGTTTTTTTTTTTTTTGCAGAGGGTCTTACACTGTTAGCCTGAGGGGCTTTTACAGCTTCACTTCACAATAATTTTTATTTTACTAAATTTTTGGATATTAGTATTAGTAGTAAATTTACATGTAGAAGCTGTTGACACTGTAATATCAAAAAGTTCCTTTATTATTATGACGTCACAAACATGTCGATCAATCGTGGCGCATTTATAGTCATATTATTCTTTTAAAATATTAATCAATTTTTAATTGTTTATAATTAAAAAAAGACTAATTGTTTTTCGCATAGACTATCAATAAAAAAAATTAAAATACATCTTATTAAAGTTAATCATTGATAATATTAAAGTTCCTTAATGATTAGTGAACGAAAAAAAGGAAGTAGGTTGACAAACGGAGTAGGTACAAATGTACTGAACCATTTTACATTTGCCTATTTATACATTGAAAGGAATAAACTACAATTTTGTATAGGTTTTATTAATATCGATTTGGTTTTAAAAAGAATGAAGATGTTTCTAATGTTTAATACATTTAATTCTTATGGCACAATAGCGTCATTTTAAACATTTATGCTCTTACTCTCGTTGATTAGGTAGGGCTCTTTCTCTCGTTCAGAGGTCGGGCTATATCTCTTGTTGATTAGGTAGAGCTCATTCTATCGTTGATTAGGTAGAGCTCTTTTGTCGTTGATTGGGTAGGGCTCTTTCTCTCGTCGATTAGGTAGGGCTCTTTCTCTCGTTGATTAGGTAGAGCTCTTTCTCTCGTTGATTAGTAGGGCATTTTTTCTTGTTGATTGAGTAGGGCTTTCTCTCGTTGATTAGGTAGGGATCTTTCTCTCGGTGATTAGGTAGGGCTCTTTCTCTCGTCGAGTAGGTAGGTCTCTTCCTCTAAATTTTAAACAACTGTTTTACCCTGGCTTTCATTTGAAATGAGAGGGGCTACCTATACATGAATCAACCCGTACGGGTGCCGGGTTTAGTAGAGAATTTGTTGGTATACCTGTCACTCCAACTTTGACCGCATATACAATAACTACGTAAACATTCCTTTTCATGATTGAGTCGCTCATACTACAGGGTTTCCAGTGGCAGATTTCAAACTTTGAACAAACATAGTTTTTGAACGCAACACGCTAGAGGGGCGCGGGGGACGTCTTTAGAAGCGCAAACGCTGCGGATTTTTTAGTAGCCATGGAACAGTGGAGTGGAGAGCATCGCGCTTTTGCCGTCGAGGCGTACATTTCGAGTGGATTTTCGCTCACTGAAGCACGCCGTCGATTTAATAATCGTTACGGTATTCGTCGATTAAGTGATGGACCATCGATCAACCTCATTCAGTCATGGGTAGCAAGGTTCAGATCTAAAGGATCAACGTTAAATAGACCCAGGCCAGGACCTACGCCATCGGTAGCCACGGATGAAAATTGCGAGCGTGTTATGTTTTCTGTCGTTGAAAATCCCCGATTATCACTGCGTGCACGTTCATCGATATTGGAAATTCCGAAATCAACTTTGCAGGTTATAATGCGAAAAAAACTCAAGTTTCATCCATATAAAATTCAAATCGTGCAAGATTTACACGATTCTGACTTTGAATTAAGAAAAACTTACGCAGAGGTAATGTTGTTGAGATTTCCTACTGCTACTCGGATGGGCAACATATTCTTCAGTGACGAAGCCCACTTTCATATCGGAGGATATGTAAATAAGCAGAATTTTCGTTACTGGGATGTCCGCAACCCAAGACAAATGCATCAAGAGTCTTTACATAAGCCTAAAGTAACAGTTTGGTGTGCCATATCTGCATCTGCAATCATAGGGCCTTATTTCTTTAAATCCGATTTTCAAATCCGAGCACTGTGACACAACATAAAGAAAATATTCGAGCCGAAGTCAGCAGAATTCCCCAGTCGCTCTGTAAACGCGTTTTCGAAAACATGCGTGCTAGACTCGAAGAGTGTGTCAGACTTGAGGGCCGCCATTTGGAGAACGTGGTTTTTAAAAAATGAAATCCGCGTTAATTGTTATTAAATTAAAATAAACCTACTTTGTATTAGAGCTGTAGTTTTTTTTTACAATTTTCCAAACATTGAAATCTGCCACTGGACACCCTTTACTTACTTTATAAATATTTATTAGTAAATTTGTTTCCCACGATACAATGCACTCAATCAATATCGTCTGGCTATATTTTGTCATCTAACCACAATAATATATGGACATATGAAAGACCACGTTTTTACCATTCAACAGAGTACATCCAACAAAATCGACTATTATTAGCAAATTGTGAGGTAGCAATGCCAGTGAATTTACAAATTCTGTAGAATAGTTAACTACCTCATTGTGGTTGATAATTGTGTTGACTGATTTCTTTAATAACTAATTTTGGTGAAAATTCTTAATAGGCGTATTGAAACTCCCACTTGTATCGTTTATTTACCTTGTCATGAGCTTGTCCTTTATACTACAGTTTTATTTTGTAATGATGGCCAAGAAATGGTTAAACCCACTTCTCATTTTATAAAATAATCAACGTAATAGATCTGGTGGTGTGACCGACTATGACAATATTATTTTTCCTCCCGTACAAACCGAACTTAGTAACTCTTGAACGCAATACGAATATACCAAAATGACTATTCGTATAGTATTATTATATATTTATTATATTTGTCGCATGCTGGTCATCAGCTCTGTTAACACGTAACACATTTCAACGTCGCGCATTTGAAATAATAATGCATTACTCGTTTACATTTGAAATAATAAAAATAATTCGTTTACTCGTTATTACATAGAATGAAAGTAAAACTAATATACCACTCCGTAACAATAGCGTAAAGTACCGCCATTTTCATAGACGTACATAGATACAATTATATATATTTTAAGTAATTAATTTTTATTGGTCAATTATTTAATTTTTTTTTTGTTTATTTGCAATTATGTAATCTTCTTAGTAATTCTCTTATTTTTCTTTTCTTACAAACCTAGGAAGTTTTAGAAAACTTAAAAAAACATAGAGGAATTAAAATAATTTATTTGTTTGTGAGTTTTACTGAAACTAATAAAGGGCGATTCATTTTGTATGTATAGATTCAACTTATCTTATATCAGATTTTTTTTTCCGATTTATTCATTCACTTTCCATATTATGTGATTTAAAAATATATATTTTCTTTTTTTTATGCACACGTTCTCCCGAAAATAATAAACAAAACAATATATATAATATATAACCTAACTTCAGGGTGTCGGTTTCTCGTGATGATATGCAAGCGCAGTGTAAAAATTTACTGTCATTATTTTTCCCTAACGCGTCAAAAGAAGTAGGTATAACTTCTAAAATGTTTTATCAAAACTCGTGCAGCGGTTCGTTTAGTACAATTTTTTAACTTGTGCCTTCTATACCGCAGGAACCCTATTGTTTCATGGATCAAAACGAATTCTAAATGTTGATCCGTAAAATTAGCTACCACCCTGCCAAATTTTATTAAAATCTATTTAATACTTTCTGAGTTATGCGCGTTCAACGGGACATAGACAAAAATTTTAAAAATATTTTTGGCCTCTGTATCGATAACAAAGTAGAATCCAATTAAAATTTAAAACTGAATGTACAGGACATACTAGCTTATACATCTACACTACATTATACTTCCTTACTTGGATGTCACTTTTGAAACAGAAAAAGTAGGACTGAAGTGATATGCTAAGCTAGCTTAACAGCAATATTGAAATAAAACTAATTTAAACGGATTTTATCGCGGTTATTTATTAAATTTTGATCCCGACGTTTCGAAAGCTTTTCAGCCTTCGTGGTCACGAGGCGGACTGAGGTGTAGGTTGTCCAGAAAAACTACTACTACTGGACAACCTACACCTCAGTCCAATGAAATCAAAATTTAATAAATAACCGCGATAAAATCCGTTTAAATTAGTTTTATTACAATGAATAATATTCACGTAAACCTAAGAAATCATTAACAGCAATATATTTTTATTTGTACTCGTGTATTGGTACTTCAAATGAAGCAACATTTGATAAGTTCATTAAGGCATTACACAAAAATAAACTAGTCCTTGTGATATAAGTAACGTAATGAATAAAATATATCCTTAGCTTTACCAATATTATAAATGCGAATGTGAGTTTGTTTCTTTGTTACATTTTCGCGCCTAAACCGCTAACATATCTATAAAACATTTTAAACCGACTCAGTTATACAATTAAAGTGGTACTATATTTTTTTGCATTTGAAAATGTAATATTACAACAAATTAAAACAACACTCAATACAGTTATGTGCCCACATCGTTTTTTGTATTCACATCTCTGAAACCACCATAAACCTGGGTTGTCGTGGATATCCAAAATGACCTGAAATTTAGCATGAATAAAACAAAAAAATAAAAATAACTATAAATATATATTTGTTGTTTATATAAACACTTAAATATTTAATAACCATGCTTGTTAATTACTTCGGGGAAGTTCATGCATATATGGCTCAACTACACTAGATGATGTTATATGCAAGTCATGTGTTACTCCACCAAACTTTGAATTCACACTTGTGATGTGAGTATTATTTATTACCATCACAAATTTTATATTGGAATATTGGACGGGCGGACCTTATGGATTGTGAGGTTGGGGGCCCATGAGTTGGTCGCAGCTAATGCGGGACTCTGGGACGGAGATGTATTCGCGGACGTGACTTGCGCGGGTTTAGGCAGGGTCGGAAAAGCCTGCATTGACATCTGTGGCGGTGGTGCAGGATGTGTGGCCGCTGTTTGCGCTGAAGGCCCCTGGTTGGAGAAACGCGTGATGCGATGGTGCGACAGTCATAATAATAAGTAATGATAATGATAACGATAACGATAACGATAACATCATCTAATATCATTATATTGATATTGATATTGATATTGATATTGATATTGATATTGATATTGATATTGATATTGATATTGATATTGATATTGATATTGATATTGATATTGATATTGATATTGATATTGATATTGATATTGATATTGATATTGATATTGATATTGATATTGATATTGATATTGATATTGATATTGATATTGATATTGATATTGATATTGATATTGATATTGATATTGATATTGATATTGATATTGATATTGATATTGATATTGATATTGATATTGATATTGATATTGATATTGATATTGATATTGATATTGATATTGATATTGATATTGATATTGATATTGATATTGATATTGATATTGATATTGATATTGATATTGATATTGATATTGATATTGATATTGATATTGATATTGATATTGATATTGATATTGATATTGATATTGATATTGATATTGATATTGATATTGATATTGATATTGATATTGATATTGATATTGATATTGATATTGATATTGATATTGATATTGATATTGATATTGATATTGATATTGATATTGATATTGATATTGATATTGATATTGATATTGATATTGATATTGATATTGATATTGATATTGATATTGATATTGATATTGATATTGATATTGATATTGATATTGATATTGATATTGATATTGATATTGATATTGATATTGATATTGATATTGATATTGATATTGATATTGATATTGATATTGATATTGATATTGATATTGATATTGATATTGATATTGATATTGATATTGATATTGATATTGATATTGATATTGATATTGATATTGATATTGATATTGATATTGATATTGATATTGATATTGATATTGATATTGATATTGATATTGATATTGATATAATAAAAGTAATACTATTGTATTATTCTATACTACTACTAATTATTATTGACCATAAACTCTTTTATCATACCGGTTATTATGTTTTCTGAGTACCAGATTAAAAGAATTTATTTACTACAACTGTTTTTAATTTCACAACGTAGACCTATCCTAATTATTAGATGATCACTGCCATAGATATAAGGGAACAAGATGAAGCTCTGTTAATATTCATTATTGATTATGTTTTTTATTATTAAAATAATGAATATATAAAATATATAAATGAGACGACAGGTGGTTCGTTACAACATCACTAATACTTCTGTCCACTACCGCTGCCTCAGTTTTTTTTTTTTTTTGCAGAGGGTCTTACACTGTTAACCTGAGGGGCTTTTACAGCTTCACTTCACAATAATGTTTATTTTACTAAATTTTTGGATATTAGTAGTAAATTTACATGTAGAAGCTGTTGACACTGTAATATCAAAAAGTTCCTTTATTATTATGACGTCACAAACATGTCGATCAATCGTGGCGCATTTATAGTCATATTATTCTTTTAAAATGTTAATCAATTTTTAATTGTTTATAATTAAAAAAAGACTAATTGTTTTTCGCATAGACTATCAATAAAAAAAATTAAAATACATCTTATTAAAGTTAATCATTGATAATATTAAAGTTCCTTAATGATTAGTGAACGAAAAAAAGGAAGTAGGTTGACAAACGGAGTAGGTACAAATGTACTGAACGATTTTACATTTGCCTATTTATTCATACATTGAAAGGAATAAACTACAATTTTGTATCGGTTTTATTAATATCGATTTGGTTTTAAAAAGAATGAAGATGTTTCCAATGTTTAATATATTTAATTCTTATGGCACAATAGCGCCATTTTAAACATTTATGCTCTTACTCTCGTTGATTAGGTAGGGCTCTTTCTCTCGTTCAGAGGTAGGGCTATATCTCTCGTTGATTAGGTAGAGCTCATTCTATCGTTGATTAGGTAGAGCTCTTTCTCTCGATGATTAGTGGGGCTCTTTTTGTCGTTGATTGGGTAGGGCTCGTTCTCTCGTCGATTAGGTAGGGCTCTTTCTTTCGTTGATTAGGTAGGGCCCTTTGTTTCGTTAACTAGGTAGGGCTCTTTCTCTCGTTGATTAGGTAGGGTTCTTTCTCTCGGTGATTAGGTAGGGCTCTTATTCTCGTTGATTAGGTAGGGCTCTTTCTCTCGTCGAGTAGGTAGGGCCATTTCTCTAGTCGAGTAAGTAGGTCTCTTTCTCTCGTTTAGATGATTTTTAAATTCATTTATTTCATTATATACTAAAAGTCTTATTGAAAAAAACAAATTCTTGGACGTCCTGATGTCTGTGTTTATGGATGTGTAACGATTACGCCTAAAAACCTTAATGTATTTCGACTATTTGTTTTTTAATAGCTCTAGAATGACATCGGATTACTGCCTTTTTCAAATTAACGCTTTAAATCTATGCCATTCAATTATGAGGCTTGCACGTTTGAATTTACCAAAGTATTTGTAAAATACTAAGAAAATATTGTGCATTCTCTTTTTATTATTGCGATTAATAAAAGACATATACTATATTTTTTTATATCTCCTTAATAAACGTGTTCCTAACTTCTAATTATGGATGATATACTGCAATATTCAGTATCGATATATTTACTTGAAATACGTTGGTATAGTCAGTTTAGTATTTCTTGATAAAGGCTCGATTACGTGTTTAGTTTATTTTCTAAGAACTACTAACAAGTAAATCGAAAAAACTTTCATCAATTTTATATTGATTTACAAAAATAACAAAACAAGTCAAGACATTTTTTCTGTGAGAGCAAAAGTAAGTCTTCGGATACACTGTACCGATAGCAAAGCATCTAGAAGAATACAAAACTGTATCTCTAGTTTAATGGAGGATAATGGGAATGAACACAAAAATAAATGCCCCATTTATTTAGTAACACATTATTATTGTTTTAACAATCAACAAAAAATTTTAACAATCTTAAAATTTATAACAATTTTACACTTTCGCTTGTAATATCAATATAAGTCACTCTAAACTCAAAGGTGGACTACCATCAAATTCTTCAGCGAAATGGTCTACACTATTATTATTATCTGCTTTGTCGAAATTTATTTTAACCGGATTAAAAACACTTTTCACATAAGTCCTATTCATGGACGTCACTGGACTAGCCGCATTTGAAAAATTTAGAAGGTCTATTTTTTGGACTGTCAACGTTATGATATTGATATTGATATTGATATTGATATTGATATTGATATTGATATTGATATTGATATTGATATTGATATTGATATTGATATTGATATTGATATTGATATTGATATTGATATTGATATTGATATTGATATTGATATTGATATTGATATTGATATTGATATTGATATTGATATTGATATTGATATTGATATTGATATTGATATTGATATTGATATTGATATTGATATTGATATTGATATTGATATTGATATTGATATTGATATTGATATTGATATTGATATTGATATTGATATTGATATTGATATTGATATTGATATTGATATTGATATTGATATTGATATTGATATTGATATTGATATTGATATTGATATTGATATTGATATTGATATTGATATTGATATTGATATTGATATTGATATTGATATTGATATTGATATTGATATTGATATTGATATTGATATTGATATTGATATTGATATTGATATTGATATTGATATTGATATTGATATTGATATTGATATTGATATTGATATTGATATTGATATTGATATTGATATTGATATTGATATTGATATTGATATTGATATTGATATTGATATTGATATTGATATTGATATTGATATTGATATTGATATTGATATTGATATTGATATTGATATTGATATTGATATTGATATTGATATTGATATTGATATTGATATTGATATTGATATTGATATTGATATTGATATTGATATTGATATTGATATTGATATTGATATTGATATTGATATTGATATTGATATTGATATTGATATTGATATTGATATTGATATTGATATTGATATTGATATTGATATTGATATTGATATTGATATTGATATTGATATTGATATTGATATTGATATTGATATTGATATTGATATTGATATTGATATTGATATTGATATTGATATTGATATTGATATTGATATTGATATTGATATTGATATTGATATTGATATTGATATTGATATTGATATTGATATTGATATTGATATTGATATTGATATTGATATTGATATTGATATTGATATTGATATTGATATAATAAAAGTAATACTATTGTATTATTCTATACTACTACTAATTATTATTGACCATAAACTCTTTTATCATACCGGTTATTATGTTTTCTGAGTACCAGATTAAAAGAATTTATTTACTACAACTGTTTTTAATTTCACAACGTAGACCTATCCTAATTATTAGATGATCACTGCCATAGATATAAGAGAACAAGATGAAGCTCTGTTAATATTCATTATTGATTATGTTTTTTATTATAAAAATAATGAATATATAAAATATATAAATGAGACGACAGGTGGGTTCGTTACAACATCACTAATACTTCTGTCCACTACCACTGCCTCAGTTTTTTTTTTTTTTTTGCTGAGGGTCTTACACTGTTAACCTGAGGGGCTTTTACAGCTTCACTTCACAATAATGTTTATTTTACTAAATTTTTGGATATTAGTAGTAAATTTACATGTAGAAGCTGTTGACACTGTAATATCAAAAAGTTCCTTTATTATTATGACGTCACAAACATGTCGATCAATCGTGGCGCATTTATAGTCATATTATTCTTTTAAAATGTTAATCAATTTTTAATTGTTTATAATTAAAAAAAGACTAATTGTTTTTCGCATAGACTATCAATAAAAAAAATTAAAATACATCTTATTAAAGTTAATCATTGATAATATTAAAGTTCCTTAATGATTAGTGAACGAAAAAAAGGAAGTAGGTTGACAAACGGAGTAGGTACAAATGTACTGAACGATTTTACATTTGCCTATTTATTCATACATTGAAAGGAATAAACTACAATTTTGTATCGGTTTTATTAATATCGATTTGGTTTTAAAAAGAATGAAGATGTTTCCAATGTTTAATATATTTAATTCTTATGGCACAATAGCGCCATTTTAAACATTTATGCTCTTACTCTCGTTGATTAGGTAGGGCTCTTTCTCTCGTTCAGAGGTAGGGCTATATCTCTCGTTGATTAGGTAGAGCTCATTCTATCGTTGATTAGGTAGAGCTCTTTCTCTCGATGATTAGTGGGGCTCTTTTTGTCGTTGATTGGGTAGGGCTCGTTCTCTCGTCGATTAGGTAGGGCTCTTTCTTTCGTTGATTAGGTAGGGCCCTTTGTTTCGTTAACTAGGTAGGGCTCTTTCTCTCGTTGATTAGGTAGGGTTCTTTCTCTCGGTGATTAGGTAGGGCTCTTATTCTCGTTGATTAGGTAGGGCTCTTTCTCTCGTCGAGTAGGTAGGGCCATTTCTCTAGTCGAGTAAGTAGGTCTCTTTCTCTCGTTTAGATGATTTTTAAATTCATTTATTTCATTATATACTAAAAGTCTTATTGAAAAAAACAAATTCTTGGACGTCCTGATGTCTGTGTTTATGGATGTGTAACGATTACGCCTAAAAACCTATTTCGACTATTTGTTTTTTAATAGCTCTAGAATGACATCGGATTACTGCCTTTTTCAAATTAACGCTTTAAATCTATGCCATTCAATTATGAGGCTTGCACGTTTGAATTTACCAAAGTATTTGTAAAATACTAAGAAAATATTGTGCATTCTCTTTTTATTATTGCGATTAATAAAAGACATATACTATATTTTTTTATATCTCCTTAATAAACGTGTTCCTAACTTCTAATTATGGATGATATACTGCAATATTCAGTATCGATATATTTACTTGAAATACGTTGGTATAGTCAGTTTAGTATTTCTTGATAAAGGCTCGATTACGTGTTTAGTTTATTTTCTAAGAACTACTAACAAGTAAATCGAAAAAACTTTCATCAATTTTATATTGATTTACAAAAATAACAAAACAAGTCAAGACATTTTTTCTGTGAGAGCAAAAGTAAGTCTTCGGATACACTGTACCGATAGCAAAGCATCTAGAAGAATACAAAACTGTATCTCTAGTTTAATGGAGGATAATGGGAATGAACACAAAAATAAATGCCCCATTTATTTAGTAACACATTATTATTGTTTTAACAATCAACAAAAAATTTTAACAATCTTAAAATTTATAACAATTTTACACTTTCCCTTGTAATATCAATATAAGTCACTCTAAACTCAAAGGTGGACTACCATCAAATTCTTCAGCGAAATGGTCTACACTATTATTATTATCTGCTTTGTCGAAATTTATTTTAACCGGATTAAAAACACTTTTCACATAAGTCCTATTCATGGACGTCACTGGACTAGCCGCATTTGAAAAATTTAGAAGGTCTATTTTTTGGACTGTCAACGTTATGATATTGATATTGATATTAATATTGATATTGATATTGATATTGATATTGATATTGATATTGATATTGATATTGATATTGATATTGATATTGATATTGATATTGATATTGATATTGATATTGATATTGATATTGATATTGATATTGATATTGATATTGATATTGATATTGATATTGATATTGATATTGATATTGATATTGATATTGATATTGATATTGATATTGATATTGATATTGATATTGATATTGATATTGATATTGATATTGATATTGATATTGATATTGATATTGATATTGATATTGATATTGATATTGATATTGATATTGATATTGATATTGATATTGATATTGATATTGATATTGATATTGATATTGATATTGATATTGATATTGATATTGATATTGATATTGATATTGATATTGATATTGATATTGATATTGATATTGATATTGATATTGATATTGATATTGATATTGATATTGATATTGATATTGATATTGATATTGATATTGATATTGATATTGATATTGATATTGATATTGATATTGATATTGATATTGATATTGATATTGATATTGATATTGATATTGATATTGATATTGATATTGATATTGATATTGATATTGATCTTGATATTGATATTGATATTGATATTGATATTGATATTGATATTGATATTGATATTGATATTGATATTGATATTGATATTGATATTGATATTGATATTGATATTGATATTGATATTGATATTGATATTGATATTGATATTGATATTGATATTGATATTGATATTGATATTGATATTGATATTGATATTGATATTGATATTGATATTGATATTGATATTGATATTGATATTGATATTGATATTGATATTGATATTGATATTGATATTGATATTGATATTGATATTGATATTGATATTGATATTGATATTGATATTGATATTGATATTGATATTGATATTGATATTGATATTGATATTGATATTGATATTGATATTGATATTGATATTGATATTGATATTGATATTGATATTGATATTGATATTGATATTGATATTGATATTGATATTGATATTGATATTGATATTGATATTGATATTGATATTGATATTGATATTGATATTGATATTGATATTGATATTGATATTGATATTGATATTGATATTGATATTGATATAATAAAAGTAATACTATTGTATTATTCTATACTACTACTAATTATTATTGACCATAAACTCTTTTATCATACCGGTTATTATGTTTTCTGAGTACCAGATTAAAAGAATTTATTTACTACAACTGTTTTTAATTTCACAACGTAGACCTATCCTAATTATTAGATGATCACTGCCATAGATATAAGGGAACAAGATGAAGCTCTGTTAATATTCATTATTGATTATGTTTTTTATTATTAAAATAATGAATATATAAAATATATAAATGAGACGACAGGTGGGTTCGTTACAACATCACTAATACTTCTGTCCACTACCGCTGCCTCAGTTTTTTTTTTTTTTTTGCAGAGGGTCTTACACTGTTAGCCTGAGGGGCTTTTACAGCTTCACTTCACAATAATTTTTATTTTACTAAATTTTTGGATATTAGAAGTAAATTTACATGTAGAAGCTGTTGACACTGTAATATCAAAAAGTTCCTTTATTATTATGACGTCACAAACATGTCGATCAATCGTGGCGCATTTATAGTCATATTATTCTTTTAAAATATTAATCAATTTTTAATTGTTTATAATTAAAAAAAGACTAATTGTTTTTCGCATAGACTATCAATAAAAAAAATTAAAATACATCTTATTAAAGTTAATCATTGATAATATTAAAGTTCCTTAATGATTAGTGAACGAAAAAAAGGAAGTAGGTTGACAAACGGAGTAGGTACAAATGTACTGAACCATTTTACATTTGCCTATTTATACATTGAAAGGAATAAACTACAATTTTGTATAGGTTTTATTAATATCGATTTGGTTTTAAAAAGAATGAAGATGTTTCTAATGTTTAATACATTTAATTCTTATGGCACAATAGCGCCATTTTAAACATTTATGCTCTTACTCTCGTTGATTAGGTAGGGCTCTTTCTCTCGTTCAGAGGTCGGGCTATATCTCTTGTTGATTAGGTAGAGCTCATTCTATCGTTGATTAGGTAGAGCTCTTTTGTCGTTGATTGGGTAGGGCTCTTTCTCTCGTCGATTAGGTAGGGCTCTTTCTCTCGTTGATTAGGTAGAGCTCTTTCTCTCGTTGATTAGTAGGGCATTTTTTCTTGTTGATTGAGTAGGGCTTTCTCTCGTTGATTAGGTAGGGATCTTTCTCTCGGTGATTAGGTAGGGCTCTTTCTCTCGTCGAGTTGGTAGGTCTCTTCCTCTAAATTTTAAACAACTGTTTTACCCTGGCTTTCATTTGAAATGAGAGGGGCTACCTATACATGAATCAACCCGTACGGGTGCCGGGTTCAGTAGAGAATTTGTTGGTATACCTGTCACTCCAACTTTGACCGCATATACAATAACTACGTAAACATTCCTTTTCATGATTGAGTCGCTCATACTACAGGGTGTCCAGTGGCAGATTTCAAACTTTGAACAAACATAGTTTTTGAACGCAACACGCTAGAGGGGCGCGGGGGACGTCTTTAGAAGCGCAAACGCTGCGGATTTTTTAGTAGCCATGGAACAGTGGAGTGGAGAGCATCGCGCTTTTGCCGTCGAGGCTGCCGTCGAGGCGTACATTTCGAGTGGATTTTCGCTCACTGAAGCACGCCGTCGATTTAATAATCGTTACGGTATTCGTCGATTAAGTGATGGACCATCGATCAACCTCATTCAGTCATGGGTAGCAAGGTTCAGATCTAAAGGATCAACGTTAAATAGACCCAGGCCAGGACCTACGCCATCGGTAGCCACGGATGAAAATTGCGAGCGTGTTATGGTTTCTGTCGTTGAATATCCCCGATTATCACTGCGTGCACGTTCATCGATATTGGAAATTCCGAAATCAACTTTGCAGGTTATAATGCGAAAAAAACTCAAGTTTCATCCATATAAAATTCAAATCGTGCAAGATTTACACGATTCTGACTTTGAATTAAGAAAAACTTACGCAGAGGTAATGTTGTTGAGATTTCCTACTGCTACTCGGATGGGCAACATATTCTTCAGTGACGAAGCCCACTTTCATATCGGAGGATATGTAAATAAGCAGAATTTTCGTTACTGGGATGTCCGCAACCCAAGACAAATGCATCAAGAGTCTTTACATAAGCCTAAAGTAACAGTTTGGTGTGCCATATCTGCATCTGCAATCATAGGGCCTTATTTCTTTAAATCCGATTTTCAAATCCGAGCACTGTGACACAACATAAAGAAAATATTCGAGCCGAAGTCAGCAGAATTCCCCAGTCGCTCTGTAAACGCGTTTTCGAAAACATGCGTGCTAGACTCGAAGAGTGTGTCAGACTTGAGGGCCGCCATTTGGAGAACGTGGTTTTTAAAAAATGAAATCCGCGTTAATTGTTATTAAATTAAAATAAACCTACTTTGTATTAGAGCTGTAGTTTTTTTTTACAATTTTCCAAACATTGAAATCTGCCACTGGACACCCTTTACTTACTTTATAAATATTTATTAGTAAATTTGTTTCCCACGATACAATGCACTCAATCAATATCGTCTGGCTATATTTTGTCATCTAACCACAATAATATATGGACATATGAAAGACCACGTTTTTACCATTCAACAGAGTACATCCAACAAAATCGACTATTATTAGCAAATTGTGAGGTAGCAATGCCAGTGAATTTACAAATTCTGTAGAATAGTTAACTACCTCATTGTGGTTGATAATTGTGTTGACTGATTTCTTTAATAACTAATTTTGGTGAAAATTCTTAATAGGCGTATTGAAACTCCCACTTGTATCGTTTATTTACCTTGTCATGAGCTTGTCCTTTATACTACAGTTTTATTTTGTAATGATGGCCAAGAAATGGTTAAACCCACTTCTCATTTTATAAAATAATCAACGTAATAGATCTGGTGGTGTGACCGACTATGACAATATTATTTTTCCTCCCGTACAAACCGAACTTAGTAACTCTTGAACGCAATACGAATATACCAAAATGACTATTCGTATAGTATTATTATATATTTATTATATTTGTCGCATGCTGGTCATCAGCTCTGTTAACACGTAACACATTTCAACGTCGCGCATTTGAAATAATAATGCATTACTCGTTTACATTTGAAATAATAAAAATAATTCGTTTACTCGTTATTACATAGAATGAAAGTAAAACTAATATACCACTCCGTAACAATAGCGTAAAGTACCGCCATTTTCATAGACGTACATAGATACAATTATATATATTTTAAGTAATTAATTTTTTTAAATTTAACAGTGCACTGGGGGCAAGAATGAGCATTGTGTGTGTAGTATGTAAAATATATTTTAAGATGCGGGATTACGTAGGTTTAAAACAGTATCTTAGATGCGGGATAACGTAGGTTTAAAACAGTATTTTGTAGACATTCAACACAAACAGATCGAGTTTCTTACCGGTTCTTCTCGATAACTGTTGTTTTCCGAACCGGTGGTAGTTTTGACATTACGGAGGAGCCTACTCAAGACTAAAGTAAATAAAAAAATGATTTGAACGAAATAAATAAATTAATAAATTCTAAAATAGCATTTTATTTTATGGAATATCGCCCCCTCTACTCATTGTTTTCCGATCCGGTGGTAGTTTTGACATTACGGAGGAGCCTACTCAAGACTAAAGTAATTTTTTTTTATTAATATATTCTAAAATAGCATTTTATTTTATGGAATGTCGCCCCCTCTACTCATTGACACCTATTTAAGTATTTTATGGTCTAAACTTACAGACTCATAGCACGTAAGATAAAAGTAAATATCAAAATGTTTTTTTGTATGTATCTAATGTACATTTTTGTGTATTAAATACGACACCATTAATACTCGTATTACTCAAGACTAAAGTAAATAAAAAAATGATTTGAACGAAATAAATAAATTAATAAATTCTAAAATAGCATTTTATTTTATGGAATGTCGCCCTCTCTACTCATTGTTTTCCGAACCGGTGGTAGTTTTAACATTACGGAGGAGCCTACTCAAGACTAAAGTAAATAAAAAAATTTTTTGAACGAAATAATTTAATTAATAAATTCTAAAAAAGCATTTTATTTTATGGAATGTCACCCCCCCTCTACTCATTGACACCTATTTAAGTATTTTATGGTCATTTCAAACTCCAGGTAAACTTACAGACTCATAGCACGTAAGATAAAAGTAAATATCATAGTGTTTTTTTGTATGTATCTAATGTACATTTTTGTGTATTAAATACGAAACCATTAATCAGTACTCGTATATTAAATATCCATGCAACTATTGCTGTAAAACGTTACTTTGACGTTACGTTAACAGGAATAATTTAAAATATAATTCAAAACTGTACCAGATAGATATACCACGATATGGTAGTCAAATACGAATACTGCAAGCATTTTTGGAATTTGTTGTCTGTTTATTTATTTATATGTACAAAAATTAAGACGTACAAAACCAATGGAAATAACTTTTATAGGTGAAAAAATTACACAAATACTTAATGCGGTGATAATGGAATAGTGAAAAGTTCTGCCTAGTCATAATTTCCTTAAATTGAAAAAAATAAAGAATAATAAATAATGAAAAACTTACAGTTAACCTCTGCGCCTCATGTAATGTACAGTTCCATTTACATATAATAATAAAAATAAATACAAAAATTGTCTCTCTTTGCACACAACTCCGTCTTCACCCATCGTCGGTCAGTGTACTAATGACCCAGGCGATGGGAAGTTTCAATTTGATTGAACCTCAATTTGATTTTACTTTGTGGTAAGGTAGCTCCTCTGATGGGTGCAACTATTTTTTTATATAAAAGTAGGGAAATGTACTAATAGATGGCATTAGTAAATCTCACTATAGTATTTACGCATAAACGCATAATTTCTTATATTCGGATATTATTATTTCAAATGTTTCTATAGAATAGTTTAAACTGCTTTGGGCATTCATGGTTGACTATGGCCTTAAACCTTCTATTGTTAGGAGAGGTGAAAGCAAACAACCAAATGAATTTCTTCTCTATTAATTATTAATTCATTTGTGGAAACTTTCAATTAGCTCTTTTGTTTGTTTCATTCATTTCATTTAATCTTTTATTCACTAAAACCTCTTAGTTTCCCTGAAATGTATTCCTATAAATAAATCTAATAATGGTATATTTCTATTCCATCTGTGTACCTGGATAAAAAGGCCTTTGAATCCATCTTTGAACACAAAAATATAATTAATACCTATTAATAGTTAGTGTGTAGTATTGAAACTATAGTACCATTATTTTCGCCATTATAGCCATTTCCAAGGTACGTAAAATTTATAAACAATAATTTCTCACTTATTAGTATTAGATATCGATAAGATATGTATATTATGACTATTTTAAATTCTTTGCTTTTGCAACTGTATGTACCATACGGTCTAAGATTTCAGTTCAGTTAACACGGACATCACATTTAATAAAGTAATTATGTATATGTATAATCATACTTATTCTAATAAAATACGAAGTCAGTATGTAATTTTTAAATATTTAAAAATCGGACAGACGTATTTTTCGGCTTTTAATTTACGTGGTAGTGTATCATCTATCAGCAAATTCTGGAGTTTTATTTAATTATATAAATATTTATATTATCGTCTTTACTTATTAATCCGGCAGATGTGTCTTTTTTCAGCATTTAATAACATATATTCACTAATTACACAAATCTGTACAAAAAATATAACTGATTTGGTAGAAAAATACAAATATATAATAGTTTTCTACAACTAAAATAAAACGGAAAGTAAAATTAGAAAGACATTGAATCAAAATCCGCGGAGAGTTTCATTTAGTACAAATTTTTAACTTTTATCTCCCCTAAATGTTGATCAGTAATATTAGCGACTACTCTGTCAATTTTCATTGGAATCTGTACTGTAAGATCAAAGTTAAGCGCATTCATAAAAAAAAAAACACAACAGGTAATGAACTTACCGAATTTAGATTTGTATATGTATTTGTATATATATATATATATATATATTTCTTATATAGTAAGTATATAAGTATAAAACTGCTTTAAGTGACAACCAGAAATATTTAAAACTAGACTATACGTGCAGCTTCGCTCGCGATCATATTGATTTTGGCAAACAAATCGGATAACGCAACAAAAGGTTTCATACAGAGTTTATCACACTCTTTACTCCACTTCCACTATCTATTTCGCGAGAAAAAGTAGCCTTTCCCTCGTGTACTTTTATACTTGCGGATTGAGGTTACCAGTACGTACCTGAACGCTTGAGTAATATTTTCACAGTACAAGTAATGATAATACATCAGGTAATATAGAGTTATATGTAATAAGTTCATTAAGTACTGAAAAAGGCCTTAGCTTAGCGATACTCAACCCTTTTTCTATAGGGGCCACAAACATGTGTTAGTCATGATGTTGCGAGCCCCTAAAAAAACAACTTAGGTAATAGTTTCCCTAGCTTTTTATAGGTCCTTAGATAATGTCTTTAACTAACGATAATTATTATAACACTAAACGTTTTACAATAATTGTTATTTGATGATTGATGATTTTAATACGACAAAATATACTCAAAATTGAAACTTTTGTTACCAAACAAGTTAAAATTTTAATAATTGTGAAATTTGTGTAAGATATTGGTTCTCGATAAGCTAAAATAAGAAGAAAATACAAATTTGCACTCAAAAATTTATTATCCTTAAAAAATTTAATCTACATATTTAAACCCACCGAAACCAAATTTAAAAACAATATTATAAAACTTAAAAAATCAATACACAAAACTGTTAAATACACATATTTTTTTATTATGCTTGACAGTATGGTACCATCTACAAACAACGGTGAACGTTGGTCACCGTTTTAATCGGCAATTTTAACTCGCACACATTTATACTGTTTTTCTGTGTCATCTTTCTTGAAACAAGCCCCATTTACATCAACGCCAGTCCGTTTAGCGAAGACTACCTTCCGCTGTATGTACCGTAGCAGAACGTATAATAAAATACATTCTGATAATTCCCAAAAAAAAATAGCAAAGTTACACTCAAACATTTCTCAACCTAATAAAATAAAAAAAAATATAAACATAATATATAGGAATGATATTAACCATATCCCCGTCGTCCAAAACCGATAAACCATCCTCGCTCCCAGAATCTAAAATGGCATAACACGAAGATTCCAATAAAAATAATATTGTAATAGGATGTTTTTTATATGACACAACAAAAATACATATAAAAACATACTGTAGATTTCATTTTTATAATATACCCAACTTTTCATAGTATAATGAAAAACATTTAAAAAATCGATAATATTGTCGATAGCACCTCAACAAAAAGCAATAAACTCGCTAGTCTCGTTACATGTAAACAAAATAGGTTATGTGATTATAAAAAAATCTTTTGCTTTTATATAATTGTGTATTTATATTTAAAATGTCATTAGTAAAAAATCATAGCATGAGGTTTTTAAACATTTGGAACACAAATATATAATGAGAATATATTCACATTTCTATTACGAAACCAGTTTTCAAAGTATTACAAGGGCAATCAAAATTTTGAATTGAAAAATATGAATATGTATATGTATTATTATACTGTGAAGTGTATAATTATGGTAGAAAATACTCACAATTGCTTTTTATAAAACTCAACGGATATATATGTCACAACAATATAACGATCACACAGTAATTTTTGCCGCGTTTTGGCAATATAAACTTTCGTCAGTGTTGCCAACTTTGACATTTCCACTAATCGCAAATTATAAAACGGATTGTATATTGATAGATTATAATTTTATTTATTATAACACTACAATTTTATAGAAGTTCATAGTTAACTTATCTATTTATTAACACATCTGAAAGAGCTTCAGAATATCCTAAAAGTTTCAGGTAAAAATCTTAATTGGCAATATGGCGATAACATTTTTTTTTTTGTATATAAAGACGCCCCTTTTGTACAAGGTCTTCAGATCCCGAAAGGGATCAGTTAGTTGCGGTTTTTCCTTTTTTTTTATTATAACGTATCTATTTTCTCTCATTAATAGCTAGTACCGCGTTCGATTTTTCTCTTACGCGATTCGGCAACAGCCCAAGCCGAGGTTCGGTCACTAGTGACACCCTTGTGCGAGTTGCCTTGCGGGCTCCAGCACCTTCCCCGCTCGTCCTTCTAGTTTAGGTGAAGCTGTAAAAGCCCCTCAGGCTAACAGTGTAGATCCTTTCGAAAAAAAAAAAAAAAGTACTAGGTCTTGTGACGTTACGTATATAATCTCCGAGGCCGTTTTCTCGCCCTCTTTCATGCTTGAAGGCTTTAATGATCTAAAGAGAGATAAATTTCGTAATGGGATAGCTTCATCATCTCACAGTAGCTGGGTTACCGAGTTTAGCTCAGTATTATTTTTTTGTGTTTATTTTAAAACAATGTTATTAAATACGAATCACTAGATTATACAACTTCATTTTATGGCGTTAAATACGTATGAACTGAACATGACTTTATTAAATACTTTTATTCGTAATAATTTGCTAAATAACTGTGTTCACCAAAAATATTACTATACAGGTGAATTCAAAAAGCAAGTATCTGTCTAAATACAAAGTTCAAATCTAAAACGTTAGAGCCGTTTCCGAGAGCAGCGAAATTTATTTATAGATATATAAAAGAATTACTCTTAATTCCGTTATATAGATTTGCGAGCTATCAAGCCACGCAATTAGTAATTCTATGATCTCCAAAACTATGCGTTGTCGTCATTGGTTCCGCGTCGGCCATTGTTATTTACAAATTGATCTTGTATTTTTCGATATTGTGTTTAGATAAACTTGTAAAAAAAATTGTGTCAACACTACACAGACTCAAAATGAGCGTCGAATGTTATATTTTAAAAATTAATGTTATAAAGCGAAAGTTTGTTTATTTAAAACCGCCATTAGGAGCAATGCTGTATTGAAGAAAGTTAAAAACATGGCCAAAAATTATTAAATAATTTCACCAATCAAATCAGTAGGCACAGTCAGTTTTAAAAATAAAACAAACTTTATTTCCTTATACATTTATTTATGAAATGGTTTCTAATACATTAGTGTTTTACATATAAATCATACATTAACATTAATATATGGATTTATTATAAATGCTACATATTATAATATCTACAATTTTTTACACAGATTTGAGTTTTCATTTTTTGGCATTTGATTTTACAAACAAATTTAGCTCGAACAAGATGCAACAACGTGGCAACTTGTAATGCAAGGTAGTAACTCAAAATGGTTAAATTGTATTAACTTTTCATTTACTTATAAAATAGCTTAAATTTCGCGTCAAAAACGCCTTAAAATCTACTTTGTTCTTGTAGAACATGTCCTCATATACTGTGGTAAATAAAAATAAAATATATATAAATTAATAACATAACAAAACTAAATCTAATAGTAATGGACGAGATGTGATTGATAGTACTAACTTTTACCAGAAATACCCTTTTCATTCAATACATTTCTCTCCAGATTTTTTTTCACTTATAATGGGAAATAACTCGAATTTTACACTCCATATTTCTCATATCTCAAAAGGTATAATTACAAAATCATTTTGAAATCACTGTACTTGTGTGCAGTAGCAAGACTATATCCACATACTATATTCCTGAATATTATATATTAACAGTGAATTTAAAATACTATAAAAACCAGTCCTGTCACATAATATAAGATCGTTTGGGATCACATCTATCTTCAAGAGCACATGTGCATTTTGTAATATCATATAAAATTAGTTATTTAATAGATTTTTTAATACAATCTTACAATAATTTTAGAGATCATTTTTAGAGACATCATAATGTCTTTAGTAGTCTTTAAACTTTATAACACCTCAGTGTTGAACTGACCACAACCAACAAGAAGAAATAATCCATGTTCTCTGTTCCGTTGATTGATATGTTATACAGTGACAAAGTCAACGAGCTGAAATAACGCAATAATGTCTAAGAGAAGAACAGTGTCTCAATGACAAGGTGACAGTGCCCGAGTGGTAAAGTCGTTTGTCCCAATGACAACACAACAATGCCTAAGAGAGACACAGTATCTCAATGAGAGAGTCACAGTGCCTGAGTGATTTAGTCTTTGGACCCGATGACAACACAACAGTATCTTACAGAGTCACGGTGTCTGAGTCTCAGAGCCGCTATGTGAGCAGCAGAGAGCTGATGTCCTCCAGCTGTTCGAATCGGTAGGTGGAGTTGTCCCGAAGATGTCGCACCAGCTCGTCCGTGAGCCGCACTCGGGCTCCGTCGGGGCCGAACACCAGCACTGTATCGCAGTCCTGTCGTAAAATAAAATATATTATATATCACAATATATTCACAACTATAAAGGATAGATTACAATGGGGTTCATGGGATCGAGAAATAAATATATCTAAAAGGAGTATGTACCGCAATAATAATTAATAAGTATGTCTACTTTATGTCAAATGTATATTAATATTATAAAGTGGAAAAGATTATTGATTTGTTTGCTAATCTTCGTCAGATTCCAAAAAATATTTTTGTAATTGATAGAGTAATCATCGAGGAACACTTTGGGCTATTTAACATCACGGTACCACCGATAGGAATAAAGTTATATTTTAGTTACCTACTAATGAAGTTATACAAGAGCAAAATAGTACTTTGGCGTCAATACAAAAATATTTTATACAATTTAAGAAGAATTAAGGGAGAGAGCCAGTTTGACACAATTCTCTGGTCCCATCATAGCATGCATATCTCTTCCAACTCATGTACCCTCTTATGTTACTATTATTTCTTGACATCTATGATGAGGAATTATTTAAAAATATATAATAATAATAATAAAAATAATGAGCCTTTATTACTGAAAATTACACACTTTGAAAGAAACATAAGTAGATATATTATTATTAATTCTTTTGAATTGAATAAAAATTGTTGCACACTGGTTGTGAGTTTTATTTGTGTGAGCATGTTCCCTTAACACTTAGACCTGCTACAACATTTCTACCGTATCTGCTCTTGTCTACAGAGCACCTGCTACCTCTTTAAGATCATCTAACTACCTTTTCTTTTGCCTACCTCTTTGCTTCTTGGTGTTGCATCTAGTAGTCCATTCTGTTAGGATTTTGCACAATGTGTTCGTATGTTAGATTAGATAAAGTTGTACCTTAGCGGAAGGCCCCTGCAGCTGGTTCAGCTTGTGCAGCGGGTCAGTGGCTCGGCGCGCGTGCAGGTACAGCGCGCTGTAGATGTAGGGCACACGTACACCGTCACACGAGGTTCGATTCTGCTGCAAACAAATTCAGTTTAATATACAATTTAAGATTTTTTTTAATTGTTTGTTGAAACAAGCTAAATTATACTCTACAGTTTGAAGCAAATCGGATGACGCAATAAAAAGTTTGATAAGAACTTTATTCCTCTCTTTACCCCACTTCCTAGAAGTTTTTCGCTAGAAAAAGATAGCCTACCATAGTATCCAAGGCCCCAACGGTATATATATTTAAATACATTATATTCGATTCAGCAATATAGGCGAAGAGGCGACATACACAAACAAACTTACTTTTACATATTTTTTTTTATACCTAAGGTTTACCGTTATGGCCGTAATCTCACCTGATCTTAAGTGACGATACGGCCCAAGTTGGTAGACACGCTAAACCTGTGGAGGAACTGGCTCTCAAGTGCTGCTGCCGGAACACACCTATTGGTATTTGGTGGCAGGTTCACAACTAGAGGGTGGTAGCTACCCAGGCGGGCATTAGAAAAAGCCCTACCACCATGCTATGGTTTCCTCACGATGTTTTCCTTCACCGAAAGCTCAAGCTCATTGTAGGTGCTTGGGTTCGAACCCACGTCCCTTGACGCGAAGTCGTGCACACTACCACTGAGCTATCATCGCTTCAATAATAATCATATATCAAAATATCATCGCTAATATATATAGTGTAGTAAAATAGATTATAAGCGCGGTGCATTGGGGACTGTCTGTCTTTACTTTATAAATATAACTATTTTAAATTTGTATTAATTTTAATTTGTTCACAGGTCTCTCTCCGAGGTCTTCCGCTCTTTGTGATTCTCCTCTGCACAGAGTTCTGGAGTATGAGTAAGAAATGGCATGTGCATGTCTATTACAACTCCTCTGCACCGAGTACTGGAGTATGAGTAAGAAATAGCATGTGCATGTCTATTTGTGATATTTGTGTAGTGTATAGTGCTTTTAGTGTTGACCACGTATTGGTCCACGTAGGCTGCACTGTTTTAGTGGTTACTATGGAGTAGTAGAATAGATTATAAGCGCGGTGCACTGTCTGTCTTTACTATATATAACGATATTAAATTTGTATTGTTCACGTATTGTTCACAGGTCTCTCACCGAGGTCTGAGTACTGGAGTATGAGTAAGAAATAGCATGTGCGTGTTTAGTGTGATTTGTGTAGTGTGTAGTGCTTTTGTACTGTTTTAGTGGTTACTATGGTGTAATAGAATAGATTATAAGCGCATTTTAAATTTGTATCAATTTTAATTTGTTCACAGGTCTCTCGCCGAAGTCTTCCGCTCTCCGATTCTCCTCTGCACCGAATACTGGAATATGAGTAAGAAATAGCAAGTGCATGTACATCTTACGTGTGATTTGTGAAGTGTAGTGCTTTTAGTGGTTATTATAGTAGTATAAGCGCGGCTACACTGAGGGCTGCGTCTGTCTTTACTTTATATACCGATTTTAACTTTGTTTGTACTTTTATTTGTTCACAGGTATCTCGCCGAGGTTTTCCGCTCTTTGTGACTCTCCACTGCACCGAGTACTGGAGTATGAGTAAGAAATAGCATGTGCATGTCTAGTGTGATTTGTGTAGTGTGTAGTGCTTTTAGTGGTTAATATATATAGTGTAGTAAAATAGATTATAAGCGTGCTGCACTGGGGACTCTGTCTTACTTTATAAATATAACTATTTTAAATTTGTATTAATTTTAATTTGTTCACAGGTCTTCCGCTCTATGTGACTTTCCTCTGCACAGAGTACTGGAGTATGAGTAAGAAATAGCATTTGCATGTCTATTAGTGTGATTTGTGTTGTGAGTAGTGCTTGTAGTTTGGTCCATGTAGCAACTATAGATTATAAGCGCGGTGCACTGAGTGCTGTCTGTCTATAATTTATATACCGATTTTAAATTTGTATTTATTTTTATTTGTTCACAGGTCTTTCGTCGAGGTGTTCTGCTCAGTATGAATAAGAAACAGCATGTGCATGTGTATTAGTGTGATTTGTGTAGTGTGTAGTGCTTTTAGTGGTTAATATATATAGTGTAGTAAAATAGATTATAAGCGCGCTGCACTGGGGACTGTCTGTCTTACTTTATAAATATAACTATTTGTATTTATTTTTATTTGTTCACAGGTCTTCCGCCGAGGTTTTGCGCCCAGTATGAGTAAGAAATAGCATGTGCATGTCTGTGTGTAGTGCTTTTAGTGGTTAATATATATAGTGAAGTAAAATAGATTATAAGCGCGGTGCATTGGGGACTGTTTGCCTTTACTTTAAAATATAACTATTTTAATTTTGTATTAATTTTAATTTGTTCACAGGTCTCTCGCCGAGGTCTTCCGCTCTTTGTGATTCTCCTCTGTACAGAGTTCTGGAGTATGAGTAAGAAATGGCACGTGCATGTCTATTACAACTCCTCTTCACCGAGTACTGGAGTATGAGTAAGAAATAGCATGTGCATATCTATTAGTGATATTTGTGTAGTGTATAGTGTTTTTAGTGTTGTTCACGTAGTGTACTGTTTTAGTGGTTACTATAGTGTAGTGGAATAAATCATAAGCGCGGTGCACTGTCTGTCTTTACTTTATATAACGATTTTAAATTTGTATTGTTTACAGGTCTCTCACCAGTCCGATTACTGGAGTATGAGTAAGAAATAGCATGTGTATGTTTAGTGTGATTTGTGTAGTGTGTAGTGATTTTAGTGTGGTCTACGTAGTAAGTAGTGCTTTTAGTGTGGTCCATGTAGTAACGATCGATTATAAGCGCGGTGCACTGAGAGCTGTCTGTCTATACTTTATATAACGATATTAATTTTTTTATATTTATTTGTTCACAGGTCTCCCGCCGAAGTCTCCAACTCAGTATGAGTAAGAAATAGCATGTGCATGTCTATTAGTGTGAATTGTGTAGTGTTTTTAGTGATTAATATATATATAGTGTAGTAAAATAGATTATAAGCGCGGTGCACTGGGGACTGTCTGTCTTTACTTAATAAGTATAACTATTTTAAATTGTATTTATTTTAATTTGTTCACAGGTCTCTCGCCGAGGTCTTCTGCTCTTTGTGATTCTCCTCTGCACAGAGTACTGGAGTATGAGTAAGAAATAGCATGTGCATGTTTATTAGTGTGATTTGTGTAGTTCTTTTAGTGTGGTTCACGTAGTGAGTAGTGCTTTTAGTGTGGTCCAAGTAGTAGCGATAGATTATAAGCGCGGTGCACTGAAGGCTGTCTGTCTATACTTTATATAACGATATACATTTTTTTTTGCGCGGTGCACTGTCTGTCTTTAATATAATGATTTTAAATTTGTATTGTTCTCAGATCTCTCACCGTGGTCCGAGTACTGGAGTATGAGTAAGAAATAGCATGTGCATGTTTATTGGTGTGATTTGTGTAGTGTGTAGTGCTTTTAGTGTTGTCATGTAGTAACGATAGATTATAAGCGCGGTGCACTGAGGGCTGTCTGTCTATACATTTATTTGTTCACAGGTCTCCCGCCGAGGTCTTCCGCTCAGTATGAGTAAGAAATAGCATGTGCATGTCTATTAGTTTGATTTGTGTAGTGTGTAGTGCTTTTAGTGGTTAATATAGTGTAGTAGAATAGATTATAAGCTCTGTGCACTGTCTGTCTTTACTTTATATAACGATTTTAAATTTGTATTGTTCACAGGTCTCTCACCAAGGTCCGAGCCTTTACTTTATTTATATCTCGCCGAGGTCTTCCGCTCTTTGTGATTCTCCTCTGCACCGAGTACTGGAGTGTGAGTAAGATATAGCATGTGCATGTCTATTAGTGTGATTTGTGTAATGTGTAGTGCTTTCAGTGTGGTTGACGTAGTGTGTTGGTGGCTAATATAGTGTAGTAATAAAGATTATAACCGCAGTGCACTGGGGGCAAGAATGAGCATTGTGTGTGTAGTATGTAAAATATATTTTAAGATGCGGGATTACGTAGGTTTAAAACAGTATCTTAGATGCGGGATAACGTAGGTTTAAAACAGTATTTTGTAGACATTCAACACAAACAGATCGAGTTTCTTACCGGTTCTTCTCGATAACTGTTGTTTTCCGAACCGGTGGTAGTTTTGACATTACGGAGGAGCCTACTCAAGACTAAAGTAAATAAAAAAATGATTTGAACGAAATAAATAAATTAATAAATTCTAAAATAGCATTTTATTTTATGGAATATCGCCCCCTCTACTCATTGTTTTCCGAACCGGTGGTAGTTTTGACATTACGGAGGAGCCTACTCAAGACTAAAGTAATTTTTTTTTATTAATATATTCTAAAATAGCATTTTATTTTATGGAATGTCGCCCCCTCTACTCATTGACACCTATTTAAGTATTTTATGGTCTAAACTTACAGACTCATAGCACGTAAGATAAAAGTAAATATCAAAATGTTTTTTTGTATGTATCTAATGTACATTTTTGTGTATTAAATACGACACCATTAATACTCGTATTACTCAAGACTAAAGTAAATAAAAAAATGATTTGAACGAAATAAATAAATTAATAAATTCTAAAATAGCATTTTATTTTATGGAATGTCGCCCTCTCTACTCATTGTTTTCCGAACCGGTGGTAGTTTTAACATTACGGAGGAGCCTACTCAAGACTAAAGTAAATAAAAAAATTTTTTGAACGAAATAATTTAATTAATAAATTCTAAAAAAGCATTTTATTTTATGGAATGTCGCCCCCCCTCTACTCATTGACACCTATTTAAGTATTTTATGGTCATTTCAAACTCCAGGTAAACTTACAGACTCATAGCACGTAAGATAAAAGTAAATATCATAGTGTTTTTTTGTATGTATCTAATGTACATTTTTGTGTATTAAATACGAAACCATTAATCAGTACTCGTATATTAAATATCCATGCAACTATTGCTGTAAAACGTTACTTTGACGTTACGTTAACAGGAATAATTTAAAATATAATTCAAAACTGTACCAGATAGATATACCACGATATGGTAGTCAAATACGAATACTGCAAGCATTTTTGGAATTTGTTGTCTGTTTATTTATTTATATGTACAAAAATTAAGACGTACAAAACCAATGGAAATAACTTTTATAGGTGAAAAAATTACACAAATACTTAATGCGGTGATAATGGAATAGTGAAAAGTTCTGCCTAGTCATAATTTCCTTAAATTGAAAAAAATAAAGAATAATAAATAATGAAAAACTTACAGTTAACCTCTGCGCCTCATGTAATGTACAGTTCCATTTACATATAATAATAAAAATAAATACAAAAATTGTCTCTCTTTGCACACAACTCCGTCTTCACCCATCGTCGGTCAGTGTACTAATGACCCAGGCGATGGGAAGTTTCAATTTGATTGAACCTCAATTTGATTTTACTTTGTGGTAAGGTAGCTCCTCTGATGGGTGCAACTATTTTTTTATATAAAAGTAGGGAAATGTACTAATAGATGGCATTAGTAAATCTCACTATAGTATTTACGCATAAACGCATAATTTCTTATATTCGGATATTATTATTTCAAATGTTTCTATAGAATAGTTTAAACTGCTTTGGGCATTCATGGTTGACTATGGCCTTAAACCTTCTATTGTTAGGAGAGGCGAAAGCAAACAACCAAATGAATTTCTTCTCTATTAATTATTAATTCATTTGTGGAAACTTTCAATTAGCTCTTTTGTTTGTTTCATTCATTTCATTTAATCTTTTATTCACTAAAACCTCTTAGTTTCCCTGAAATGTATTCCTATAAATAAATCTAATAATTGTATATTTCTATTCCATCTGTGTACCTGGATAAAAAGGCCTTTGAATCCATCTTTGAACACAAAAATATAATTAATACCTATTAATAGTTAGTGTGTAGTATTGAAACTATAGTACCATTATTTTCGCCATTATAGCCATTTCCAAGGTACGTAAAATTTATAAACAATAATTTCTCACTTATTAGTATTAGATATCGATAAGATATGTATATTATGACTATTTTAAATTCTTTGCTTTTGCAACTGTATGTACCATACGGTCTAAGATTTCAGTTCAGTTAACACGGACATCACATTTAATAAAGTAATTATGTATATGTATAATCATACTTATTCTAATAAAATACGAAGTCAGTATGTAATTTTTAAATAATTAAAAATCGGACAGACGTATTTTTCGGCTTTTAATTTACGTGGTAGTGTATCATCTATCAGCAAATTCTGGAGTTTTATTTAATTATATAAATATTTATATTATCGTCTTTACTTATTAATCCGGCAGATGTGTCTTTTTTCAGCATTTAATAACATATATTCACTAATTACACAAATCTGTACAAAAAATATAACTGATTTGGTAGAAAAATACAAATATATAATAGTTTTCTACAACTAAAATAAAACGGAAAGTAAAATTAGAAAGACATTGAATCAAAATCCGCGGAGAGTTTCATTTAGTACAAATTTTTAACTTTTATCTCCCCTAAATGTTGATCAGTAATATTAGCGACTACTCTGTCAATTTTCATTGGAATCTGTACTGTAAGATCAAAGTTAAGCGCATTCATAAAAAAAAAAACACAACAGGTAATGAACTTACCGAAGTTAGATTTGTATATGTATTTGTATATATATATATATATATATATATTTCTTATATAGTAAGTATATAAGTATAAAACTGCTTTAAGTGACAACCAGAAATATTTAAAACTAGACTATACGTGCAGCTTCGCTCGCGATCATATTGATTTTGGCAAACAAATCGGATAACGCAACAAAAGGTTTCATACAGAGTTTATCACACTCTTTACTCCACTTCCACTATCTATTTCGCGAGAAAAAGTAGCCTTTCCCTCGTGTACTTTTATACTTGCGGATTGAGGTTACCAGTACGTACCTGAACGCTTGAGTAATATTTTCACAGTACAAGTAATGATAATACATCAGGTAATATAGAGTTATATGTAATAAGTTCATTAAGTACTGAAAAAGGCCTTAGCTTAGCGATACTCAACCCTTTTTCTATAGGGGCCACAAACATGTGTTAGTCATGATGTTGCGAGCCCCTAAAAAAACAACTTAGGTAATAGTTTCCCTAGCTTTTTATAGGTCCTTAGATAATGTCTTTAACTAACGATAATTATTATAACACTAAACGTTTTACAATAATTGTTATTTGATGATTGATGATTTTAATACGACAAAATATACTCAAAATTGAAACTTTTGTTACCAAACAAGTTAAAATTTTAATAATTGTGAAATTTGTGTAAGATATTGGTTCTCGATAAGCTAAAATAAGAAGAAAATACAAATTTGCACTCAAAAATTTATTATCCTTAAAAAATTTAATCTACATATTTAAACCCACCGAAACCAAATTTAAAAACAATATTATAAAACTTAAAAAATCAATACACAAAACTGTTAAATACACATATTTTTTTATTATGCTTGACAGTATGGTACCATCTACAAACAACGGTGAACGTTGGTCACCGTTTTAATCGGCAATTTTAACTCGCACACATTTATACTGTTTTTCTGTGTCATCTTTCTTGAAACAAGCCCCATTTACATCAACGCCAGTCCGTTTAGCGAAGACTACCTTCCGCTGTATGTACCGTAGCAGAACGTATAATAAAATACATTCTGATAATTCCCAAAAAAAAATAGCAAAGTTACACTCAAACATTTCTCAACCTAATAAAATAAAAAAAAATATAAACATAATATATAGGAATGATATTAACCATATCCCCGTCGTCCAAAACCGATAAACCATCCTCGCTCCCAGAATCTAAAATGGCATAACACGAAGATTCCAATAAAAATAATATTGTAATAGGATGTTTTTTATATGACACAACAAAAATACATATAAAAACATACTGTAGATTTCATTTTTATAATATACCCAACTTTTCATAGTATAATGAAAAACATTTAAAAAATCGATAATATTGTCGATAGCACCTCAACAAAAAGCAATAAACTCGCTAGTCTCGTTACATGTAAACAAAATAGGTTATGTGATTATAAAAAAATCTTTTGCTTTTATATAATTGTGTATTTATATTTAAAATGTCATTAGTAAAAAATCATAGCATGAGGTTTTTAAACATTTGGAACACAAATATATAATGAGAATATATTCACATTTCTATTACGAAACCAGTTTTCAAAGTATTACAAGGGCAATCAAAATTTTGAATTGAAAAATATGAATATGTATATGTATTATTATACTGTGAAGTGTATAATTATGGTAGAAAATACTCACAATTGCTTTTTATAAAACTCAACGGATATATATGTCACAACAATATAACGATCACACAGTAATTTTTGCCGCGTTTTGGCAATATAAACTTTCGTCAGTGTTGCCAACTTTGACATTTCCACTAATCGCAAATTATAAAACGGATTGTATATTGATAGATTATAATTTTATTTATTATAACACTACAATTTTATAGAAGTTCATAGTTAACTTATCTATTTATTAACACATCTGAAAGAGCTTCAGAATATCCTAAAAGTTTCAGGTAAAAATCTTAATTGGCAATATGGCGATAACATTTTTTTTTTTTGTATATAAAGACGCCCCTTTTGTACAAGGTCTTCAGATCCCGAAAGGGATCAGTTAGTTGCGGTTTTTCCTTTTTTTTTATTATAACGTATCTATTTTCTCTCATTAATAGCTAGTACCGCGTTCGATTTTTCTCTTACGCGATTCGGCAACAGCCCAAGCCGAGGTTCGGTCACTAGTGACACCCTTGTGCGAGTTGCCTTGCGGGCTCCAGCACCTTCCCCGCTCGTCCTTCTAGTTTAGGTGAAGCTGTAAAAGCCCCTCAGGCTAACAGTGTAGATCCTTTCGAAAAAAAAAAAAAAAGTACTAGGTCTTGTGACGTTACGTATATAATCTCCGAGGCCGTTTTCTCGCCCTCTTTCATGCTTGAAGGCTTTAATGATCTAAAGAGAGATAAATTTCGTAATGGGATAGCTTCATCATCTCACAGTAGCTGGGTTACCGAGTTTAGCTCAGTATTATTTTTTTGTGTTTATTTTAAAACAATGTTATTAAATACGAATCACTAGATTATACAACTTCATTTTATGGCGTTAAATACGTATGAACTGAACATGACTTTATTAAATACTTTTATTCGTAATAATTTGCTAAATAACTGTGTTCACCAAAAATATTACTATACAGGTGAATTCAAAAAGCAAGTATCTGTCTAAATACAAAGTTCAAATCTAAAACGTTAGAGCCGTTTCCGAGAGCAGCGAAATTTATTTATAGATATATAAAAGAATTACTCTTAATTCCGTTATATAGATTTGCGAGCTATCAAGCCACGCAATTAGTAATTCTATGATCTCCAAAACTATGCGTTGTCGTCATTGGTTCCGCGTCGGCCATTGTTATTTACAAATTGATCTTGTATTTTTCGATATTGTGTTTAGATAAACTTGTAAAAAAAATTGTGTCAACACTACACAGACTCAAAATGAGCGTCGAATGTTATATTTTAAAAATTAATGTTATAAAGCGAAAGTTTGTTTATTTAAAACCGCCATTAGGAGCAATGCTGTATTGAAGAAAGTTAAAAACATGGCCAAAAATTATTAAATAATTTCACCAATCAAATCAGTAGGCACAGTCAGTTTTAAAAATAAAACAAACTTTATTTCCTTATACATTTATTTATGAAATGGTTTCTAATACATTAGTGTTTTACATATAAATCATACATTAACATTAATATATGGATTTATTATAAATGCTACATATTATAATATCTACAATTTTTTACACAGATTTGAGTTTTCATTTTTTGGCATTTGATTTTACAAACAAATTTAGCTCGAACAAGATGCAACAACGTGGCAACTTGTAATGCAAGGTAGTAACTCAAAATGGTTAAATTGTATTAACTTTTCATTTACTTATAAAATAGCTTAAATTTCGCGTCAAAAACGCCTTAAAATCTACTTTGTTCTTGTAGAACATGTCCTCATATACTGTGGTAAATAAAAATAAAATATATATAAATTAATAACATAACAAAACTAAATCTAATAGTAATGGACGAGATGTGATTGATAGTACTAACTTTTACCAGAAATACCCTTTTCATTCAATACATTTCTCTCCAGATTTTTTTTCACTTATAATGGGAAATAACTCGAATTTTACACTCCATATTTCTCATATCTCAAAAGGTATAATTACAAAATCATTTTGAAATCACTGTACTTGTGTGCAGTAGCAAGACTATATCCACATACTATATTCCTGAATATTATATATTAACAGTGAATTTAAAATACTATAAAAACCAGTCCTGTCACATAATATAAGATCGTTTGGGATCACATCTATCTTCAAGAGCACATGTGCATTTTGTAATATCATATAAAATTAGTTATTTAATAGATTTTTTAATACAATCTTACAATAATTTTAGAGATCATTTTTAGAGACATCATAATGTCTTTAGTAGTCTTTAAACTTTATAACACCTCAGTGTTGAACTGACCACAACCAACAAGAAGAAATAATCCATGTTCTCTGTTCCGTTGATTGATATGTTATACAGTGACAAAGTCAACGAGCTGAAATAACGCAATAATGTCTAAGAGAAGAACAGTGTCTCAATGACAAGGTGACAGTGCCCGAGTGGTAAAGTCGTTTGTCCCAATGACAACACAACAATGCCTAAGAGAGACACAGTATCTCAATGAGAGAGTCACAGTGCCTGAGTGATTTAGTCTTTGGACCCGATGACAACACAACAGTATCTTACAGAGTCACGGTGTCTGAGTCTCAGAGCCGCTATGTGAGCAGCAGAGAGCTGATGTCCTCCAGCTGTTCGAATCGGTAGGTGGAGTTGTCCCGAAGATGTCGCACCAGCTCGTCCGTGAGCCGCACTCGGGCTCCGTCGGGGCCGAACACCAGCACTGTATCGCAGTCCTGTCGTAAAATAAAATATATTATATATCACAATATATTCACAACTATAAAGGATAGATTACAATGGGGTTCATGGGATCGAGAAATAAATATATCTAAAAGGAGTATGTACCGCAATAATAATTAATAAGTATGTCTACTTTATGTCAAATGTATATTAATATTATAAAGTGGAAAAGATTATTGATTTGTTTGCTAATCTTCGTCAGATTCCAAAAAATATTTTTGTAATTGATAGAGTAATCATCGAGGAACACTTTGGGCTATTTAACATCACGGTACCACCGATAGGAATAAAGTTATATTTTAGTTACCTACTAATGAAGTTATACAAGAGCAAAATAGTACTTTGGCGTCAATACAAAAATATTTTATACAATTTAAGAAGAATTAAGGGAGAGAGCCAGTTTGACACAATTCTCTGGTCCCATCATAGCATGCATATCTCTTCCAACTCATGTACCCTCTTATGTTACTATTATTTCTTGACATCTATGATGAGGAATTATTTAAAAATATATAATAATAATAATAAAAATAATGAGCCTTTATTACTGAAAATTACACACTTTGAAAGAAACATAAGTAGATATATTATTATTAATTCTTTTGAATTGAATAAAAATTGTTGCACACTGGTTGTGAGTTTTATTTGTGTGAGCATGTTCCCTTAACACTTAGACCTGCTACAACATTTCTACCGTATCTGCTCTTGTCTACAGAGCACCTGCTACCTCTTTAAGATCATCTAACTACCTTTTCTTTTGCCTACCTCTTTGCTTCTTGGTGTTGCATCTAGTAGTCCATTCTGTTAGGATTTTGCACAATGTGTTCGTATGTTAGATTAGATAAAGTTGTACCTTAGCGGAAGGCCCCTGCAGCTGGTTCAGCTTGTGCAGCGGGTCAGTGGCTCGGCGCGCGTGCAGGTACAGCGCGCTGTAGATGTAGGGCACACGTACACCGTCACACGAGGTTCGATTCTGCTGCAAACAAATTCAGTTTAATATACAATTTAAGATTTTTTTTAATTGTTTGTTGAAACAAGCTAAATTATACTCTACAGTTTGAAGCAAATCGGATGACGCAATAAAAAGTTTGATAAGAACTTTATTCCTCTCTTTACCCCACTTCCTAGAAGTTTTTCGCTAGAAAAAGATAGCCTACCATAGTATCCAAGGCCCCAACGGTATATATATTTAAATACATTATATTCGATTCAGCAATATAGGCGAAGAGGCGACATACACAAACAAACTTACTTTTACATATTTTTTTTTATACCTAAGGTTTACCGTTATGGCCGTAATCTCACCTGATCTTAAGTGACGATACGGCCCAAGTTGGTAGACACGCTAAACCTGTGGAGGAACTGGCTCTCAAGTGCTGCTGCCGGAACACACCTATTGGTATTTGGTGGCAGGTTCACAACTAGAGGGTGGTAGCTACCCAGGCGGGCATTAGAAAAAGCCCTACCACCATGCTATGGTTTCCTCACGATGTTTTCCTTCACCGAAAGCTCAAGCTCATTGTAGGTGCTTGGGTTCGAACCCACGTCCCTTGACGCGAAGTCGTGCACACTACCACTGAGCTATCATCGCTTCAATAATAATCATATATCAAAATATCATCGCTAATATATATAGTGTAGTAAAATAGATTATAAGCGCGGTGCATTGGGGACTGTCTGTCTTTACTTTATAAATATAACTATTTTAAATTTGTATTAATTTTAATTTGTTCACAGGTCTCTCTCCGAGGTCTTCCGCTCTTTGTGATTCTCCTCTGCACAGAGTTCTGGAGTATGAGTAAGAAATGGCATGTGCATGTCTATTACAACTCCTCTGCACCGAGTACTGGAGTATGAGTAAGAAATAGCATGTGCATGTCTATTTGTGATATTTGTGTAGTGTATAGTGCTTTTAGTGTTGACCACGTATTGGTCCACGTAGGCTGCACTGTTTTAGTGGTTACTATGGAGTAGTAGAATAGATTATAAGCGCGGTGCACTGTCTGTCTTTACTATATATAACGATATTAAATTTGTATTGTTCACGTATTGTTCACAGGTCTCTCACCGAGGTCTGAGTACTGGAGTATGAGTAAGAAATAGCATGTGCGTGTTTAGTGTGATTTGTGTAGTGTGTAGTGCTTTTGTACTGTTTTAGTGGTTACTATGGTGTAATAGAATAGATTATAAGCGCATTTTAAATTTGTATCAATTTTAATTTGTTCACAGGTCTCTCGCCGAAGTCTTCCGCTCTCCGATTCTCCTCTGCACCGAATACTGGAATATGAGTAAGAAATAGCAAGTGCATGTACATCTTACGTGTGATTTGTGAAGTGTAGTGCTTTTAGTGGTTATTATAGTAGTATAAGCGTGGCTACACTGAGGGCTGCGTCTGTCTTTACTTTATATACCGATTTTAACTTTGTTTGTACTTTTATTTGTTCACAGGTATCTCGCCGAGGTTTTCCGCTCTTTGTGACTCTCCACTGCACCGAGTACTGGAGTATGAGTAAGAAATAGCATGTGCATGTCTAGTGTGATTTGTGTAGTGTGTAGTGCTTTTAGTGGTTAATATATATAGTGTAGTAAAATAGATTATAAGCGTGCTGCACTGGGGACTCTGTCTTACTTTATAAATATAACTATTTTAAATTTGTATTAATTTTAATTTGTTCACAGGTCTTCCGCTCTATGTGACTTTCCTCTGCACAGAGTACTGGAGTATGAGTAAGAAATAGCATTTGCATGTCTATTAGTGTGATTTGTGTTGTGAGTAGTGCTTGTAGTTTGGTCCATGTAGCAACTATAGATTATAAGCGCGGTGCACTGAGTGCTGTCTGTCTATAATTTATATACCGATTTTAAATTTGTATTTATTTTTATTTGTTCACAGGTCTTTCGTCGAGGTGTTCTGCTCAGTATGAATAAGAAACAGCATGTGCATGTGTATTAGTGTGATTTGTGTAGTGTGTAGTGCTTTTAGTGGTTAATATATATAGTGTAGTAAAATAGATTATAAGCGCGCTGCACTGGGGACTGTCTGTCTTACTTTATAAATATAACTATTTGTATTTATTTTTATTTGTTCACAGGTCTTCCGCCGAGGTTTTGCGCCCAGTATGAGTAAGAAATAGCATGTGCATGTCTGTGTGTAGTGCTTTTAGTGGTTAATATATATAGTGAAGTAAAATAGATTATAAGCGCGGTGCATTGGGGACTGTTTGCCTTTACTTTAAAATATAACTATTTTAATTTTGTATTAATTTTAATTTGTTCACAGGTCTCTCGCCGAGGTCTTCCGCTCTTTGTGATTCTCCTCTGTACAGAGTTCTGGAGTATGAGTAAGAAATGGCACGTGCATGTCTATTACAACTCCTCTTCACCGAGTACTGGAGTATGAGTAAGAAATAGCATGTGCATATCTATTAGTGATATTTGTGTAGTGTATAGTGTTTTTAGTGTTGTTCACGTAGTGTACTGTTTTAGTGGTTACTATAGTGTAGTGGAATAAATCATAAGCGCGGTGCACTGTCTGTCTTTACTTTATATAACGATTTTAAATTTGTATTGTTTACAGGTCTCTCACCAGTCCGAGTACTGGAGTATGAGTAAGAAATAGCATGTGTATGTTTAGTGTGATTTGTGTAGTGTGTAGTGATTTTAGTGTGGTCTACGTAGTAAGTAGTGCTTTTAGTGTGGTCCATGTAGTAACGATCGATTATAAGCGCGGTGCACTGAGAGCTGTCTGTCTATACTTTATATAACGATATTAATTTTTTTATATTTATTTGTTCACAGGTCTCCCGCCGAAGTCTCCAACTCAGTATGAGTAAGAAATAGCATGTGCATGTCTATTAGTGTGAATTGTGTAGTGTTTTTAGTGATTAATATATATATAGTGTAGTAAAATAGATTATAAGCGCGGTGCACTGGGGACTGTCTGTCTTTACTTAATAAGTATAACTATTTTAAATTGTATTTATTTTAATTTGTTCACAGGTCTCTCGCCGAGGTCTTCTGCTCTTTGTGATTCTCCTCTGCACAGAGTACTGGAGTATGAGTAAGAAATAGCATGTGCATGTTTATTAGTGTGATTTGTGTAGTTCTTTTAGTGTGGTTCACGTAGTGAGTAGTGCTTTTAGTGTGGTCCAAGTAGTAGCGATAGATTATAAGCGCGGTGCACTGAAGGCTGTCTGTCTATACTTTATATAACGATATACATTTTTTTTTGCGCGGTGCACTGTCTGTCTTTAATATAATGATTTTAAATTTGTATTGTTCTCAGATCTCTCACCGTGGTCCGAGTACTGGAGTATGAGTAAGAAATAGCATGTGCATGTTTATTGGTGTGATTTGTGTAGTGTGTAGTGCTTTTAGTGTTGTCATGTAGTAACGATAGATTATAAGCGCGGTGCACTGAGGGCTGTCTGTCTATACATTTATTTGTTCACAGGTCTCCCGCCGAGGTCTTCCGCTCAGTATGAGTAAGAAATAGCATGTGCATGTCTATTAGTTTGATTTGTGTAGTGTGTAGTGCTTTTAGTGGTTAATATAGTGTAGTAGAATAGATTATAAGCTCTGTGCACTGTCTGTCTTTACTTTATATAACGATTTTAAATTTGTATTGTTCACAGGTCTCTCACCAAGGTCCGAGCCTTTACTTTATTTATATCTCGCCGAGGTCTTCCGCTCTTTGTGATTCTCCTCTGCACCGAGTACTGGAGTGTGAGTAAGATATAGCATGTGCATGTCTATTAGTGTGATTTGTGTAATGTGTAGTGCTTTCAGTGTGGTTCACGTAGTGTGTTGGTGGCTAATATAGTGAAGTAATAAAGATTATAACCGCAGTGCACTGGGGGCAAGAATGAGCATTGTGTGTGTAGTATGTAAAATATATTTTAAGATGCGGGATTACGTAGGTTTAAAACAGTATCTTAGATGCGGGATAACGTAGGTTTAAAACAGTATTTTGTAGACATTCAACACAAACAGATCGAGTTTCTTACCGGTTCTTCTCGATAACTGTTGTTTTCCGAACCGGTGGTAGTTTTGACATTACGGAGGAGCCTACTCAAGACTAAAGTAAATAAAAAAATGATTTGAACGAAATAAATAAATTAATAAATTCTAAAATAGCATTTTATTTTATGGAATATCGCCCCCTCTACTCATTGTTTTCCGAACCGGTGGTAGTTTTGACATTACGGAGGAGCCTACTCAAGACTAAAGTAATTTTTTTTTATTAATATATTCTAAAATAGCATTTTATTTTATGGAATGTCGCCCCCTCTACTCATTGACACCTATTTAAGTATTTTATGGTCTAAACTTACAGACTCATAGCACGTAAGATAAAAGTAAATATCAAAATGTTTTTTTGTATGTATCTAATGTACATTTTTGTGTATTAAATACGACACCATTAATACTTGTATTACTCAAGACTAAAGTAAATAAAAAAATGATTTGAACGAAATAAATAAATTAATAAATTCTAAAATAGCATTTTATTTTATGGAATGTCGCCCTCTCTACTCATTGTTTTCCGAACCGGTGGTAGTTTTAACATTACGGAGGAGCCTACTCAAGACTAAAGTAAATAAAAAAAATTTTTGAACGAAATAATTTAATTAATAAATTCTAAAAAAGCATTTTATTTTATGGAATGTCGCCCCCCCTCTACTCATTGACACCTATTTAAGTATTTTATGGTCATTTCAAACTCCAGGTAAACTTACAGACTCATAGCACGTAAGATAAAAGTAAATATCATAGTGTTTTTTTGTATGTATCTAATGTACATTTTTGTGTATTAAATACGAAACCATTAATCAGTACTCGTATATTAAATATCCATGCAACTATTGCTGTAAAACGTTACTTTGACGTTACGTTAACAGGAATAATTTAAAATATAATTCAAAACTGTACCAGATAGATATACCACGATATGGTAGTCAAATACGAATACTGCAAGCATTTTTGGAATTTGTTGTCTGTTTATTTATTTATATGTACAAAAATTAAGACGTACAAAACCAATGGAAATAACTTTTATAGGTGAAAAAATTACACAAATACTTAATGCGGTGATAATGGAATAGTGAAAAGTTCTGCCTAGTCATAATTTCCTTAAATTGAAAAAAATAAAGAATAATAAATAATGAAAAACTTACAGTTAACCTCTGCGCCTCATGTAATGTACAGTTCCATTTACATATAATAATAAAAATAAATACAAAAATTGTCTCTCTTTGCACACAACTCCGTCTTCACCCATCGTCGGTCAGTGTACTAATGACCCAGGCGATGGGAAGTTTCAATTTGATTGAACCTCAATTTGATTTTACTTTGTGGTAAGGTAGCTCCTCTGATGGGTGCAACTATTTTTTTATATAAAAGTAGGGAAATGTACTAATAGATGGCATTAGTAAATCTCACTATAGTATTTACGCATAAACGCATAATTTCTTATATTCGGATATTATTATTTCAAATGTTTCTATAGAATAGTTTAAACTGCTTTGGGCATTCATGGTTGACTATGGCCTTAAACCTTCTATTGTTAGGAGAGGCGAAAGCAAACAACCAAATGAATTTCTTCTCTATTAATTATTAATTCATTTGTGGAAACTTTCAATTAGCTCTTTTGTTTGTTTCATTCATTTCATTTAATCTTTTATTCACTAAAACCTCTTAGTTTCCCTGAAATGTATTCCTATAAATAAATCTAATAATTGTATATTTCTATTCCATCTGTGTACCTGGATAAAAAGGCCTTTGAATCCATCTTTGAACACAAAAATATAATTAATACCTATTAATAGTTAGTGTGTAGTATTGAAACTATAGTACCATTATTTTCGCCATTATAGCCATTTCCAAGGTACGTAAAATTTATAAACAATAATTTCTCACTTATTAGTATTAGATATCGATAAGATATGTATATTATGACTATTTTAAATTCTTTGCTTTTGCAACTGTATGTACCATACGGTCTAAGATTTCAGTTCAGTTAACACGGACATCACATTTAATAAAGTAATTATGTATATGTATAATCATACTTATTCTAATAAAATACGAAGTCAGTATGTAATTTTTAAATATTTAAAAATCGGACAGACGTATTTTTCGGCTTTTAATTTACGTGGTAGTGTATCATCTATCAGCAAATTCTGGAGTTTTATTTAATTATATAAATATTTATATTATCGTCTTTACTTATTAATCCGGCAGATGTGTCTTTTTTCAGCATTTAATAACATATATTCACTAATTACACAAATCTGTACAAAAAATATAACTGATTTGGTAGAAAAATACAAATATATAATAGTTTTCTACAACTAAAATAAAACGGAAAGTAAAATTAGAAAGACATTGAATCAAAATCCGCGGAGAGTTTCATTTAGTACAAATTTTTAACTTTTATCTCCCCTAAATGTTGATCAGTAATATTAGCGACTACTCTGTCAATTTTCATTGGAATCTGTACTGTAAGATCAAAGTTAAGCGCATTCATAAAAAAAAAAACACAACAGGTAATGAACTTACCGAATTTAGATTTGTATATGTATTTGTATATATATATATATATATATATATATATTTCTTATATAGTAAGTATATAAGTATAAAACTGCTTTAAGTGACAACCAGAAATATTTAAAACTAGACTATACGTGCAGCTTCGCTCGCGATCATATTGATTTTGGCAAACAAATCGGATAACGCAACAAAAGGTTTCATACAGAGTTTATCACACTCTTTACTCCACTTCCACTATCTATTTCGCGAGAAAAAGTAGCCTTTCCCTCGTGTACTTTTATACTTGCGGATTGAGGTTACCAGTACGTACCTGAACGCTTGAGTAATATTTTCACAGTACAAGTAATGATAATACATCAGGTAATATAGAGTTATATGTAATAAGTTCATTAAGTACTGAAAAAGGCCTTAGCTTAGCGATACTCAACCCTTTTTCTATAGGGGCCACAAACATGTGTTAGTCATGATGTTGCGAGCCCCTAAAAAAACAACTTAGGTAATAGTTTCCCTAGCTTTTTATAGGTCCTTAGATAATGTCTTTAACTAACGATAATTATTATAACACTAAACGTTTTACAATAATTGTTATTTGATGATTGATGATTTTAATACGACAAAATATACTCAAAATTGAAACTTTTGTTACCAAACAAGTTAAAATTTTAATAATTGTGAAATTTGTGTAAGATATTGGTTCTCGATAAGCTAAAATAAGAAGAAAATACAAATTTGCACTCAAAAATTTATTATCCTTAAAAAATTTAATCTACATATTTAAACCCACCGAAACCAAATTTAAAAACAATATTATAAAACTTAAAAAATCAATACACAAAACTGTTAAATACACATATTTTTTTATTATGCTTGACAGTATGGTACCATCTACAAACAACGGTGAACGTTGGTCACCGTTTTAATCGGCAATTTTAACTCGCACACATTTATACTGTTTTTCTGTGTCATCTTTCTTGAAACAAGCCCCATTTACATCAACGCCAGTCCGTTTAGCGAAGACTACCTTCCGCTGTATGTACCGTAGCAGAACGTATAATAAAATACATTCTGATAATTCCCAAAAAAAAATAGCAAAGTTACACTCAAACATTTCTCAACCTAATAAAATAAAAAAAAATATAAACATAATATATAGGAATGATATTAACCATATCCCCGTCGTCCAAAACCGATAAACCATCCTCGCTCCCAGAATCTAAAATGGCATAACACGAAGATTCCAATAAAAATAATATTGTAATAGGATGTTTTTTATATGACACAACAAAAATACATATAAAAACATACTGTAGATTTCATTTTTATAATATACCCAACTTTTCATAGTATAATGAAAAACATTTAAAAAATCGATAATATTGTCGATAGCACCTCAACAAAAAGCAATAAACTCGCTAGTCTCGTTACATGTAAACAAAATAGGTTATGTGATTATAAAAAAATCTTTTGCTTTTATATAATTGTGTATTTATATTTAAAATGTCATTAGTAAAAAATCATAGCATGAGGTTTTTAAACATTTGGAACACAAATATATAATGAGAATATATTCACATTTCTATTACGAAACCAGTTTTCAAAGTATTACAAGGGCAATCAAAATTTTGAATTGAAAAATATGAATATGTATATGTATTATTATACTGTGAAGTGTATAATTATGGTAGAAAATACTCACAATTGCTTTTTATAAAACTCAACGGATATATATGTCACAACAATATAACGATCACACAGTAATTTTTGCCGCGTTTTGGCAATATAAACTTTCGTCAGTGTTGCCAACTTTGACATTTCCACTAATCGCAAATTATAAAACGGATTGTATATTGATAGATTATAATTTTATTTATTATAACACTACAATTTTATAGAAGTTCATAGTTAACTTATCTATTTATTAACACATCTGAAAGAGCTTCAGAATATCACTATCACTATCACTATCACTATCACTATCACTATCACTATCACTATCACTATCACTATCACTATCAGTATCACTATCACTATCACTATCACTATCACTATCACTATCACTATCACTATCACTATCACTATCACTATCACTATCACTATCACTATCACTATCACTATCACTATCACTATCACTATCACTATCACTATCACTATCACTATCACTATCACTATCACTATCACTATCACTATCACTATTATTATTATTATTATTATTATTATTATTATTATTATTATTATTATTATTATTATTATTATTATTATTATTATTATTATTATTATTATTATTATTATTATTATTATTATTATTATTATTATTATTATTATTATTATTATTATTATTATTATTATTATTATTATTATTATTATTATTATTATTATTATTATTATTATTATTATTATTATTATTATTATTATTATTATTATTATTATTATTATTATTATTATTATTATTATTATTATTATTATTATTATTATTATTATTATTATTATTATTATTATTATTATTATTATTATTATTATTATTATTATTATTATTATTATTATTATTATTATTATTATTATTATTATTATTATTATTATTATTATTATTATTATTATTATTATTATTATTATTATTATTATTATTATTATTATTATTATTATTATTATTATTATTATTATTATTATTATTATTATTATTATTATTATTATTATTATTATTATTATTATTATTATTATTATTATTATTATTATTATTATTATTATTATTATTATTATTATTATTATTATTATTATTATTATTATTATTATTATTATTATTATTATTATTATTATTATTATTATTATTATTATTATTATTATTATTATTATTATTATTATTATTATTATTATTATTATTATTATTATTATTATTATTATTATTATTATTATTATTATTATTATTATTATTATTATTATTATTATTATTATTATTATTATTATTATTATTATTATTATTATTATTATTATTATTATTATTATTATTATTATTATTATTATTATTATTATTATTATTATTAAGAGGCGACACACACAAACAAACTTTTACATTTTTTTTTTTATACCTATGGTTTACCGTTATGGCCGTAATCTCACCTGATCTTAAGTGACGATACGGCCCAAGTTGGTAGACACGCTAAACCTGTGGAGGAACTGGCTCTCAAGTGCTGCTGCCGGAAATCACCTATTGGTATTTGGTGGCAGGTTCACAACTAGAGGGTGGTAGCTACCCAGGCGGGCATTAGAAAAAGCCCTACCACCATGCTATGGTTTCCTCACGATGTTTTCCTTCACCGAAAGCTCAAGGTCATTGTAGGTGCTTGGGTTCGAACCCACGTCCCTTGACGCGAAGTCGTGCACACTACCACTGAGCTATCATCGCTTCATAATTATTTATAATATACTAGCTGTGTCTGTGACTCCGTTCGCGTTGAACTAAAATGTATTTAATCATTTTAATAAAACAATATTATATAGCCTGTGTTAGTTAGGGTTAATGTAACATCCTAAGGTTGAATGAATTTTGAATAAGGTTGAATGAATGAAACAAAAATACGAACCATACCTCTTTATATTATCCACAACAAGTACTCTTCTGAAGGAATAGAAATGGTACTTTTAGTTTTACGCGATAATACATAAGATATAAGTAATTTTTAAAATGAAACTTTTGTATGTATAGTTATAAATGTAAAATATTTTTGTGTCTTAAATAAAACACCATTAATCTATACTCATATATTAAATGTCCAGGCAACTATTGCTGTAAAAAACGTTACTTTGACACGTTACAAGGAATAATTTAAACTGTACTTTTTGTTTTTGTTTCATCGCAATCGGTTCACATTAACGGGACATATTAGATAATATGAATTTAAACTATTCGCACGCACGCAATTCAGTTACTTGCAACGGCAAAATAGAACTAATGTTGACAGTTGAACTCCATATCCGATAGATGGCGTTGAGTCGCGGGCACAGCCTGATATTTAATAAAACAGGTAAGCGATGGAATATGATATATTTAAAAAATTAAATGGTGGAAACATTCGTATAACTTTGTTTTGCGTTTTTCCTCAAAAAATATAATGATGATTTCATTACTCTTACCTTTATAGAAAAATATAAATATCTATGTAAATAAGTAGTAAAAAGTAACTGTCTACAATTCCTGAAGAAATGTGGAAATAAAATGTATTTATACAACGGAATATGTTTACCCTTGTTGATGTTCCGGCAGGTCGTCTTGGAAGGAGTTGCTTCGACGATGGAACAGCTTCGGACTCACGCTGAGATCGTATTGGGGGGCGGGGGACCTGTCACTCTGCGCCCCGGGGGGTCTGCTAGGAGACACTCTATTAAAAAAATATTAATGACTAAAATTAATAAAGGAAAGTTTCAATTAAAATACATATCTTGAGTTTTTTTCTTTATAGGTTTTTGGCGTAATCTTTCCATGTTAATAGTAAAATAAATTCAACGTCAACAAAATGTAATACCTATGTTGATAAGCCATAAGTTTTTACGATAGTAAAAGTGCGAAACCTATCTTAATATTATAAATCGGGAAAATTTAACTTAAATTAGTTTGAACGCTCTAATATGTAGTATTTTCAGTCACATTTAATTTGTGTTTGATAGAGCGATTGAGGGCGAATTTAGGATCTTTAGGATTACACTACCGCCAATAAGATCAAAGCTGTATTGAAAATATAACAATGCAAAAAAATATTAAATAATTTTTAGTTCCACGCAAACAAAGTCGCGGGCACAGCTAATATTGAATAAAATATATGATACTCTTAGTCCTGTAGTAATTAAAACCCTGTTTATAACTAGTTATTTGTAAACAGTAAGATTTAGGTTTAGTAAATATATCATCTTCAGTAAAGGGACATCTCCTTCCTTTGTTTGTTATCAAAAATGTCGCGGAATCCACTTGTTTTTGTCTCTGAATAAATCTTATAACATAAATTCAATCTAACATTATTTCTGCTTAAAATCTTCAAGCAATTGAAACATCTCTTTCAAATAAAATTACCTAAGCGGCGAAATCTTCGACGTCTTCAAAGACTCAGCTCCCGTCACGTCTTTCTCGGACTTCTCTGGACAGTTGTGTGCTCTCGAACAGCGGGACTTCAAGTTCGGTGTTCCTGTAATTTTCAAAAATATCTTTGTTTATAAAGGGTGCGTATTTAAGTAATAGAGGTTTTGGGCTTTAAGGGGTAAGGAGCAGATTAATTTTTTGCAATGATAGAGGTTTTATAGAGGTTCTACTGTGATACATGTTCTAGTACTTTTTTAAGTATACTGTAAGGTATAGCATTATGAGCACAATTCCACCTGATGTTAAGTGACAATAGGGTCCACGCCGATGGGCACGCTAAGCCTAGTGACGCGACTGGCTGCAACTGCCGGAACACTCGTAGTACCTATTTGTGAGCAGATTTGGAACTTGAGGGTGGAAGTTCGTTCGCTAGGCGAGTATCAGAAAAAGCACTACTAAGATACTGAGTCTTTTGGTATCAAAATAGAAGTATTATATTTAGTGTTTTGATTATAAAAACATCACCTGTCTCTCTTCGGCTATCGTCAAAGTCGTAGTTGGTTTATGGCTAAATGACTGAAGGTACTGCTACGCAAGTGCAACTGCCGGAACACACCTAAAGGTATTTGGTAATTGGAGGCAGATTTTGAATTTTAGGACCTGGTGGGCATAAGAAAAAGCCCTACCGCCATGCCAAACCTCGAGATTGTTATCTTTTTATTGTTAACACAATGAAAACATACGTTTATGTACATGCGGACGGGTTGCTGGCAGTGCTAGCGGGTCGTGTGAGAATCATCAAATGAAAAGCAAGACATACAATGCCTCTTAATATTACCAGAACCGGCGACTGCTTTCGCGATCAAAATATAAATTCTACGTGATATTTTAATCAACAACAAAAAGAGTTTTATTTAATTGAATAGACCAGTTATTACAAACTTTTCTCGATTATTGCTGTGCCCGACAGGCCTTTAAAACAGTTAAAATCTGATATTTGCTTATTACTTTTCAATCATTAACCTTCTAGACGTTTATCAGTTCGAACCACAAGACTGCAGCCATAGGCCAACGTCACTCATGCGTTATGTAGTTCCTGATTAGTATCACTTTGTAACGTTTTCAAACTATGAACTGATAAAAATTCGTTTAAAATTGTTATACTCTAGATAATTGCTCTTCACATTTTATTTGGACATTGTATTCTGCTGAACTGTGACGAATTAAAATACATATAAAACACCCGTGATAATAATTAGTACTACTGTAGGAAATAAGTGTGTTTACCTGAGTTGCGGCTTGTCCGAGTATTAGCAGTTAGACCGGCGGGCTTCGTCAACTCTTCGCCTTCCCTCACAGCGGCTACTAACCGTACTGGGGCAACGTACCATTGCCTAAAAACAATAATTCTCAATTAATTTAAACACGTAAATAAATAAATAATATATAAAGAGGAAAGATGTCTATATTTGTAACGAATAAAATGTTTTAGCAGTGAAAAATTCAGCATGATGAATCTTAGTCCGCCTAATGTAGCCCAGCATAACAAACAAATAGGCTATATTGAAAATGGGATTTAAAGAGAATTCTTATATTTGGAGAAATTTACAAAAATATTCTATTTATCAGAAAAAACTGTATTCATAGATCTGTTAGAAACCTCGTATAAGAGTCGTCAGTATGCCAATAGTAATCTAAACTAAAAAGTAAATCATTACATTCTGAAAATGTATAACATAAATTGTAAGGTACAGATTATGGTAAATTATATTGTGAAATTAAATAACAACAATAAAAAATTTAAGAGTCCTTTTTAAGTATATTTACGAAAAAAAATATTACGTTCTTGCACATAAAAGTTCCCTTTAAATCACTTTATTATATTAAATATATGGATAAGATATATGGATAATAAAGGATAATAAAGGATTTATGTTATTAAAGTCACGCTATGACGGCCATATTGACAAAATTATACAAACGTACAATAAGCTTCTCGTCTATAACTTCCGTAGCGGCACTGCATCTATATTTAGAGTAACATATAAATAAAATAATAAAATAAATTCATGTAATTTTGTTTGTCACAAAACGTTAAAATAAGACTTTATTTGCAAAGTTGTTTTATTGTCATAGTTTTCAACTATCCTATTTCTGAGTAAACATAGTCCAAAATTTCACTTGATACTATTTGACAATAATTATATTTAATATTAAATTTTTGTGAAAGAAATATCACAAAATTAAAAAACGAAAGCAACAAAACAATAATATGATGTGTTGATTTTCTTTACCGCTACTCCAATGGCGCTATTCCGTTAAACAAATATTCAACATATTACTAGAATTTGTTCCGTGATAATGCGTGTAGATGAAACATTCGACCGAAAATTTATACTTAACAATTATCTATTTAATTAAAACTAATATTTATATTTAGAGTAACTTAAGAGTAACGAATAAAGAAAATGTTAAAAAAATATATTATATTCATTTACTTCTTGTTTGTCACAAAACGTTAATATAAGCCTTTATTTGCAAAGTTGTTCAATAGTTTTTTTGTTTATCCTTATCTAATTATGTTAATAATTCTCAGTAAACATAACCCAAATTTCACTTTTGATATTATTTGACAATAATTATTTTCAATATTAAATTATTATCTAAGAAATATCACAAAATAAAACAAAGCACGCAACTAAAAAATAATATAGGTTGATTTCCTTGACCGCTAATCCAAAGGCGCTGTTCCGATAAATAAATATTCAACATAGTTCTAGAATTTGTTGTCACAAAACGTTAAAATAAGACTTTATTGGAAAAGTTGTTTTATTGTTATAGTTTTCAATTATCCTATTTCTGAGTTAACATAGCCCAAAATTTCACTTGATTGATTTAACAATATTATTATATTTGATATTAAATTATTGTAAAAGAAATATCACAAATTAAAAAAACGAAAGCAACAAAACAATAATAAGATGTGTTGATTTTCTTTACCGCTACTCAAATGGCGCTGTTCCGTTAAACAAATATTCAATATAGTTCTACAATTTGTTCCGTGATAATTCATGTAGATAAAACATTCTACCGAAAATTCATACTCAACAATTGTTTATATAAATAAAACTAACATTTATAAACTAATTATTATTCCGGGAAATAACTCAAGATGTCAATTTGAGTCGATTAGCGGCAATAATGATTTTCTATATGGATTACTCAAACGAGTAAAGTACTCTGTTCTTTTCTGCATCACTGACAAAGTGTATGCTAAACTTCAGGATGATCGGTTCAGTAGTTAAACCGAAAAACATCTAAATATTGCACAGACAACAAGTATAATATAAAAACAAATGTATTGATGTACTCTCGGGAGCTAACATAGTATTTAAATAAGTGGTATTTCGATTTTAAATGTAAAATTTACCAACATGGTTTTACATTATGAATACTTACGAAGTGTCGGCATGCATTTAATAAATGATAAATATGTAAATAAAAGATAAAAGAAAAAATAATACATATAAATATGTTTGACATTTTTATTACACTATCCATAATTAAGTCAAAAGAAGTGTTAACTAAAATTGGTTGATAAACAAATTATTACCTAATTTTTATTATTATTATTAAATTATTTTAAATTTTAAATTAAATATACTTTATTATTAAATTATTATCTACAGAACTGTTTTTCTCAGCCACTATACAAATCAAAATGACTAAACAAAAATTCTGCATCATTTTTGTTTATATCAATTTGGCGGAAACATTAATTTATATATATTTATGATTATATATGTGTATATATATATATATATATGTAGAATTTTTACTACTTTTTACTTTTATGCTAAGTTATGATTACTATGTATATTTATTAAACCAAAACTTATGTTTTTTATGGATCTTTTAAATAAAAACTTTTATGTAATAATAGCCTTACTTCTATATTCTTGAATACGTAAAAATTGAAGCTAAAATATCTACTTCGGGAATAAGAGGAGTATTGACAAATACGTTATAAGATGAACAACGGAAGTTGTGGCCATCACCTCTCAATAAAAATAAGGCATATATAACTCCTCGAGGTTTTGTTAGAGAGACACATTGTGTTGAAGCGTCGAAGCGCGAGGACCAGTTTATTTTGTGTTAATATTAAAATTTAATCTTTGTGGCAAGTCAGGCGCGGACTGTTATATATTCTGTTCGCTCTAGATTTTGTTAGGCGCGATTTATTGTTTAGTATCGATAGGTCTGTTAGTTCTGGTTAGGAATCTGGGAGCGGCAGAATAACCAGTTCTCTAATTTCTCTGCTTAATTAATACACACACTATAAATATAACTGACCCTCGCAATGTAAGCCTTCCACACTCTGTGTATATTATTTGTTATAATAAATTCCACTCTTTGTGACTCCTCTGCACCGAGTACTGGAGTATGAGTAAGAAACAGAATGTGCATGTCTATTAGTGATATTTGTGTAGTGGGTAGTGCTTTTAGTGTGGTCCAAGTAGTGTGTAGTGTTTTTAGTGGTTAAGCGCGGTGCACTGAGGGCTGTCTGTCTTTACATTAAATAACAATTTTAAATTTGGGTTCACTTTTATTTGTTCACAGGTCTCTCGCCGAGGTCTTCCGCTCTGCGATTCTCCTCTGCACCGAGTACTGGGGTATGAGTAAGAAAGTGCATTTAAATCTTTCGTGTGATTTGTTTAGTGTGTAGTGCTTTTAGTGGTTATTATAGTAGTATAAGCGCAGGTACACTGAAGGCTGCGTCTGTCTTTACTTACTATACCGATTTTAAATTTGTTTGTACTTTTATTTGTTCACAGCTATCTCGCCGAGGTCTGCAGCTCTTTGAAACACTCCTGTGCACACAGAGTACTAGAGTATGAGTAAAAAATAGCATGTGCATGTCTATTAGTGTGATTTGTGTTGTGAGTAGTGCTTTTAGTTTGGTCCGTGTAGTAACGATAGATTATAAGCGCGGTGCACTGAGGGCTGTCTGTCTACAATTTATATACCGATATTAAATTTGTCTTTTAATTTTTATTTGTTCACAGGTCTTCCGCCAAGGTCTTCCGCTCAGTAAGAGTAAGAAATAGCATGTGCATGTCTATTAGTGTGATTTGTGTAGTGCTTTTAGTGATTAATATATATAGTGTAGTAAAATAGATTATAAGCGCGGTGCACTGGGGACTGTCTGTCTTTACTTAATAAATATAACTATTTTAAATTATATTTATTTTAATTTGTTCACAGGTCTCTCGCCGAGGTCTTCCGCTCTTTGTGACTCTCCACTGCACCGAGTACTGGAGTATGAGTAAGAAATAGCATGTGCATGTCTAGTGTGATTTGTGTAGTGTGTAGTGCTTTTAGTGGTTAATATATATAGTGTAGTAAAATAGATTATAAGCGTGCTGCTCTGGGGACTCTGTCTTACTTTATAAATATAACTATTTTAAATTTGTATTAATTTTAATTTGTTCACAGGTCTTCCGCTCTATGTGACTTTCCTCTGCACAGAGTACTGGAGTATGAGTAAGAAATAGCATTTGCATGTCTATTAGTGTGATTTGTGTTGTGAGTAGTGCTTGTAGTTTGGTCCATGTAGCAACTAACAACATGTAGCAACAGGTTTTTAAATAATTAAAAAACGAAAGCAACAAAACAATAATATGATGTGTTGATTTTCTTTACCGCTACTCCAATGGCGCTATTCCGTTAAACAAATATTCAACATATTACTAGAATTTGTTCCGTGATAATGCGTGTAGATGAAACATTCGACCGAAAATTTATACTTAACAATTATCTATTTAATTAAAACTAATATTTATATTTAGAGTAACTTAAGAGTAACGAATAAAGAAAATGTTAAAAAAATATATTATATTCATTTACTTCTTGTTTGTCACAAAACGTTAATATAAGCCTTTATTTGCAAAGTTGTTCAATAGTTTTTTTGTTTATCCTTATCTAATTATGTTAATAATTCTCAGTAAACATAACCCAAATTTCACTTTTGATATTATTTGACAATAATTATTTTCAATATTAAATTATTATCTAAGAAATATCACAAAATAAAACAAAGCACGCAACTAAAAAATAATATAGGTTGATTTCCTTGACCGCTAATCCAAAGGCGCTGTTCCGATAAATAAATATTCAACATAGTTCTAGAATTTGTTGTCACAAAACGTTAAAATAAGACTTTATTGGAAAAGTTGTTTTATTGTTATAGTTTTCAATTATCCTATTTCTGAGTTAACATAGCCCAAAATTTCACTTGATTGATTTAACAATATTATTATATTTGATATTAAATTATTGTAAAAGAAATATCACAAATTAAAAAAACGAAAGCAACAAAACAATAATAAGATGTGTTGATTTTCTTTACCGCTACTCAAATGGCGCTGTTCCGTTAAACAAATATTCAATATAGTTCTACAATTTGTTCCGTGATAATTCATGTAGATAAAACATTCTACCGAAAATTCATACTCAACAATTGTTTATATAAATAAAACTAACATTTATAAACTAATTATTATTCCGGGAAATAACTCAAGATGTCAATTTGAGTCGATTAGCGGCAATAATGATTTTCTATATGGATTACTCAAACGAGTAAAGTACTCTGTTCTTTTCTGCATCACTGACAAAGTGTATGCTAAACTTCAGGATGATCGGTTCAGTAGTTAAACCGAAAAACATCTAAATATTGCACAGACAACAAGTATAATATAAAAACAAATGTATTGATGTACTCTCGGGAGCTAACATAGTATTTAAATAAGTGGTATTTCGATTTTAAATGTAAAATTTACCAACATGGTTTTACATTATGAATACTTACGAAGTGTCGGCATGCATTTAATAAATGATAAATATGTAAATAAAAGATAAAAGAAAAAATAATACATATAAATATGTTTGACATTTTTATTACACTATCCATAATTAAGTCAAAAGAAGTGTTAACTAAAATTGGTTGATAAACAAATTATTACCTAATTTTTATTATTATTATTAAATTATTTTAAATTTTAAATTAAATATACTTTATTATTAAATTATTATCTACAGAACTGTTTTTCTCAGCCACTATACAAATCAAAATGACTAAACAAAAATTCTGCATCATTTTTGTTTATATCAATTTGGCGGAAACATTAATTTATATATATTTATGATTATATATGTGTATATATATATATATATATGTAGAATTTTTACTACTTTTTACTTTTATGCTAAGTTATGATTACTATGTATATTTATTAAACCAAAACTTATGTTTTTTATGGATCTTTTAAATAAAAACTTTTATGTAATAATAGCCTTACTTCTATATTCTTGAATACGTAAAAATTGAAGCTAAAATATCTACTTCGGGAATAAGAGGAGTATTGACAAATACGTTATAAGATGAACAACGGAAGTTGTGGCCATCACCTCTCAATAAAAATAAGGCATATATAACTCCTCGAGGTTTTGTTAGAGAGACACATTGTGTTGAAGCGTCGAAGCGCGAGGACCAGTTTATTTTGTGTTAATATTAAAATTTAATCTTTGTGGCAAGTCAGGCGCGGACTGTTATATATTCTGTTCGCTCTAGATTTTGTTAGGCGCGATTTATTGTTTAGTATCGATAGGTCTGTTAGTTCTGGTTAGGAATCTGGGAGCGGCAGAATAACCAGTTCTCTAATTTCTCTGCTTAATTAATACACACACTATAAATATAACTGACCCTCGCAATGTAAGCCTTCCACACTCTGTGTATATTATTTGTTATAATAAATTCCACTCTTTGTGACTCCTCTGCACCGAGTACTGGAGTATGAGTAAGAAACAGAATGTGCATGTCTATTAGTGATATTTGTGTAGTGGGTAGTGCTTTTAGTGTGGTCCAAGTAGTGTGTAGTGTTTTTAGTGGTTAAGCGCGGTGCACTGAGGGCTGTCTGTCTTTACATTAAATAACAATTTTAAATTTGGGTTCACTTTTATTTGTTCACAGGTCTCTCGCCGAGGTCTTCCGCTCTGCGATTCTCCTCTGCACCGAGTACTGGGGTATGAGTAAGAAAGTGCATTTAAATCTTTCGTGTGATTTGTTTAGTGTGTAGTGCTTTTAGTGGTTATTATAGTAGTATAAGCGCAGGTACACTGAAGGCTGCGTCTGTCTTTACTTACTATACCGATTTTAAATTTGTTTGTACTTTTATTTGTTCACAGCTATCTCGCCGAGGTCTGCAGCTCTTTGAAACACTCCTGTGCACACAGAGTACTAGAGTATGAGTAAAAAATAGCATGTGCATGTCTATTAGTGTGATTTGTGTTGTGAGTAGTGCTTTTAGTTTGGTCCGTGTAGTAACGATAGATTATAAGCGCGGTGCACTGAGGGCTGTCTGTCTACAATTTATATACCGATATTAAATTTGTCTTTTAATTTTTATTTGTTCACAGGTCTTCCGCCAAGGTCTTCCGCTCAGTAAGAGTAAGAAATAGCATGTGCATGTCTATTAGTGTGATTTGTGTAGTGCTTTTAGTGATTAATATATATAGTGTAGTAAAATAGATTATAAGCGCGGTGCACTGGGGACTGTCTGTCTTTACTTAATAAATATAACTATTTTAAATTATATTTATTTTAATTTGTTCACAGGTCTCTCGCCGAGGTCTTCCGCTCTTTGTGACTCTCCACTGCACCGAGTACTGGAGTATGAGTAAGAAATAGCATGTGCATGTCTAGTGTGATTTGTGTAGTGTGTAGTGCTTTTAGTGGTTAATATATATAGTGTAGTAAAATAGATTATAAGCGTGCTGCTCTGGGGACTCTGTCTTACTTTATAAATATAACTATTTTAAATTTGTATTAATTTTAATTTGTTCACAGGTCTTCCGCTCTATGTGACTTTCCTCTGCACAGAGTACTGGAGTATGAGTAAGAAATAGCATTTGCATGTCTATTAGTGTGATTTGTGTTGTGAGTAGTGCTTGTAGTTTGGTCCATGTAGCAACTATAGATTATAAGCGCGGTGCACTGAGTGCTGTCTGTCTATAATTTATATACCGATTTTAAATTTGTATTTATTTTTATTTGTTCACAGGTCTTTCGTCGAGGTGTTCTGCTCAGTATGAATAAGAAACAGCATGTGCATGTGTATTAGTGTGATTTGTGTAGTGTGTAGTGCTTTTAGTGGTTAATATATATAGTGTAGTAAAATAGATTATAAGCGCGCTGCACTGGGGACTGTCTGTCTTACTTTATAAATATAACTATTTGTATTTATTTTTATTTGTTCACAGGTCTTCCGCCGAGGTTTTGCGCCCAGTATGAGTAAGAAATAGCATGTGCATGTCTGTGTGTAGTGCTTTTAGTGGTTAATATATATAGTGAAGTAAAATAGATTATAAGCGCGGTGCATTGGGGACTGTTTGCCTTTACTTTAAAATATAACTATTTTAATTTTGTATTAATTTTAATTTGTTCACAGGTCTCTCGCCGAGGTCTTCCGCTCTTTGTGATTCTCCTCTATACAGAGTTCTGGAGTATGAGTAAGAAATGGCACGTGCATGTCTATTACAACTCCTCTTCACCGAGTACTGGAGTATGAGTAAGAAATAGCATGTGCATATCTATTAGTGATATTTGTGTAGTGTATAGTGTTTTTAGTGTTGTTCACGTAGTGTACTGTTTTAGTGGTTACTATAGTGTAGTGGAATAAATCATAAGCGCGGTGCACTGTCTGTCTTTACTTTATATAACGATTTTAAATTTGTATTGTTTACAGGTCTCTCACCAGTCCGAGTACTGGAGTATGAGTAAGAAATAGCATGTGTATGTTTAGTGTGATTTGTGTAGTGTGTAGTGATTTTAGTGTGGTCTACGTAGTAAGTAGTGCTTTTAGTGTGGTCCATGTAGTAACGATCGATTATAAGCGCGGTGCACTGAGAGCTGTCTGTCTATACTTTATATAACGATATTAATTTTTTTATATTTATTTGTTCACAGGTCTCCCGCCGAAGTCTCCAACTCAGTATGAGTAAGAAATAGCATGTGCATGTCTATTAGTGTGAATTGTGTAGTGTTTTTAGTGATTAATATATATATAGTGTAGTAAAATAGATTATAAGCGCGGTGCACTGGGGACTGTCTGTCTTTACTTAATAAGTATAACTATTTTAAATTGTATTTATTTTAATTTGTTCACAGGTCTCTCGCCGAGGTCTTCTGCTCTTTGTGATTCTCCTCTGCACAGAGTACTGGAGTATGAGTAAGAAATAGCATGTGCATGTTTATTAGTGTGATTTGTGTAGTTCTTTTAGTGTGGTTCACGTAGTGAGTAGTGCTTTTAGTGTGGTCCAAGTAGTAGCGATAGATTATAAGCGCGGTGCACTGAAGGCTGTCTGTCTATACTTTATATAACGATATACATTTTTTTTTGCGCGGTGCACTGTCTGTCTTTAATATAATGATTTTAAATTTGTATTGTTCTCAGATCTCTCACCGTGGTCCGAGTACTGGAGTATGAGTAAGAAATAGCATGTGCATGTTTATTGGTGTGATTTGTGTAGTGTGTAGTGCTTTTAGTGTTGTCATGTAGTAACGATAGATTATAAGCGCGGTGCACTGAGGGCTGTCTGTCTATACATTTATTTGTTCACAGGTCTCCCGCCGAGGTCTTCCGCTCAGTATGAGTAAGAAATAGCATGTGCATGTCTATTAGTTTGATTTGTGTAGTGTGTAGTGCTTTTAGTGGTTAATATAGTGTAGTAGAATAGATTATAAGCTCTGTGCACTGTCTGTCTTTACTTTATATAACGATTTTAAATTTGTATTGTTCACAGGTCTCTCACCAAGGTCCGAGCCTTTACTTTATTTATATCTCGCCGAGGTCTTCCGCTCTTTGTGATTCTCCTCTGCACCGAGTACTGGAGTGTGAGTAAGATATAGCATGTGCATGTCTATTAGTGTGATTTGTGTAATGTGTAGTGCTTTCAGTGTGGTTCACGTAGTGTGTTGGTGGCTAATATAGTGAAGTAATAAAGATTATAACCGCAGTGCACTGGGGGCAAGAATGAGCATTGTGTGTGTAGTATGTAAAATATATTTTAAGATGCGGGATTACGTAGGTTTAAAACAGTATCTTAGATGCGGGATAACGTAGGTTTAAAACAGTATTTTGTAGACATTCAACACAAACAGATCGAGTTTCTTACCGGTTCTTCTCGATAACTGTTGTTTTCCGAACCGGTGGTAGTTTTGACATTACGGAGGAGCCTACTCAAGACTAAAGTAAATAAAAAAATGATTTGAACGAAATAAATAAATTAATAAATTCTAAAATAGCATTTTATTTTATGGAATATCGCCCCCTCTACTCATTGTTTTCCGAACCGGTGGTAGTTTTGACATTACGGAGGAGCCTACTCAAGACTAAAGTAATTTTTTTTTATTAATATATTCTAAAATAGCATTTTATTTTATGGAATGTCGCCCCCTCTACTCATTGACACCTATTTAAGTATTTTATGGTCTAAACTTACAGACTCATAGCACGTAAGATAAAAGTAAATATCAAAATGTTTTTTTGTATGTATCTAATGTACATTTTTGTGTATTAAATACGACACCATTAATACTTGTATTACTCAAGACTAAAGTAAATAAAAAAATGATTTGAACGAAATAAATAAATTAATAAATTCTAAAATAGCATTTTATTTTATGGAATGTCGCCCTCTCTACTCATTGTTTTCCGAACCGGTGGTAGTTTTAACATTACGGAGGAGCCTACTCAAGACTAAAGTAAATAAAAAAAATTTTTGAACGAAATAATTTAATTAATAAATTCTAAAAAAGCATTTTATTTTATGGAATGTCGCCCCCCCTCTACTCATTGACACCTATTTAAGTATTTTATGGTCATTTCAAACTCCAGGTAAACTTACAGACTCATAGCACGTAAGATAAAAGTAAATATCATAGTGTTTTTTTGTATGTATCTAATGTACATTTTTGTGTATTAAATACGAAACCATTAATCAGTACTCGTATATTAAATATCCATGCAACTATTGCTGTAAAACGTTACTTTGACGTTACGTTAACAGGAATAATTTAAAATATAATTCAAAACTGTACCAGATAGATATACCACGATATGGTAGTCAAATACGAATACTGCAAGCATTTTTGGAATTTGTTGTCTGTTTATTTATTTATATGTACAAAAATTAAGACGTACAAAACCAATGGAAATAACTTTTATAGGTGAAAAAATTACACAAATACTTAATGCGGTGATAATGGAATAGTGAAAAGTTCTGCCTAGTCATAATTTCCTTAAATTGAAAAAAATAAAGAATAATAAATAATGAAAAACTTACAGTTAACCTCTGCGCCTCATGTAATGTACAGTTCCATTTACATATAATAATAAAAATAAATACAAAAATTGTCTCTCTTTGCACACAACTCCGTCTTCACCCATCGTCGGTCAGTGTACTAATGACCCAGGCGATGGGAAGTTTCAATTTGATTGAACCTCAATTTGATTTTACTTTGTGGTAAGGTAGCTCCTCTGATGGGTGCAACTATTTTTTTATATAAAAGTAGGGAAATGTACTAATAGATGGCATTAGTAAATCTCACTATAGTATTTACGCATAAACGCATAATTTCTTATATTCGGATATTATTATTTCAAATGTTTCTATAGAATAGTTTAAACTGCTTTGGGCATTCATGGTTGACTATGGCCTTAAACCTTCTATTGTTAGGAGAGGCGAAAGCAAACAACCAAATGAATTTCTTCTCTATTAATTATTAATTCATTTGTGGAAACTTTCAATTAGCTCTTTTGTTTGTTTCATTCATTTCATTTAATCTTTTATTCACTAAAACCTCTTAGTTTCCCTGAAATGTATTCCTATAAATAAATCTAATAATTGTATATTTCTATTCCATCTGTGTACCTGGATAAAAAGGCCTTTGAATCCATCTTTGAACACAAAAATATAATTAATACCTATTAATAGTTAGTGTGTAGTATTGAAACTATAGTACCATTATTTTCGCCATTATAGCCATTTCCAAGGTACGTAAAATTTATAAACAATAATTTCTCACTTATTAGTATTAGATATCGATAAGATATGTATATTATGACTATTTTAAATTCTTTGCTTTTGCAACTGTATGTACCATACGGTCTAAGATTTCAGTTCAGTTAACACGGACATCACATTTAATAAAGTAATTATGTATATGTATAATCATACTTATTCTAATAAAATACGAAGTCAGTATGTAATTTTTAAATATTTAAAAATCGGACAGACGTATTTTTCGGCTTTTAATTTACGTGGTAGTGTATCATCTATCAGCAAATTCTGGAGTTTTATTTAATTATATAAATATTTATATTATCGTCTTTACTTATTAATCCGGCAGATGTGTCTTTTTTCAGCATTTAATAACATATATTCACTAATTACACAAATCTGTACAAAAAATATAACTGATTTGGTAGAAAAATACAAATATATAATAGTTTTCTACAACTAAAATAAAACGGAAAGTAAAATTAGAAAGACATTGAATCAAAATCCGCGGAGAGTTTCATTTAGTACAAATTTTTAACTTTTATCTCCCCTAAATGTTGATCAGTAATATTAGCGACTACTCTGTCAATTTTCATTGGAATCTGTACTGTAAGATCAAAGTTAAGCGCATTCATAAAAAAAAAAACACAACAGGTAATGAACTTACCGAAGTTAGATTTGTATATGTATTTGTATATATATATATATATATATATATATTTCTTATATAGTAAGTATATAAGTATAAAACTGCTTTAAGTGACAACCAGAAATATTTAAAACTAGACTATACGTGCAGCTTCGCTCGCGATCATATTGATTTTGGCAAACAAATCGGATAACGCAACAAAAGGTTTCATACAGAGTTTATCACACTCTTTACTCCACTTCCACTATCTATTTCGCGAGAAAAAGTAGCCTTTCCCTCGTGTACTTTTATACTTGCGGATTGAGGTTACCAGTACGTACCTGAACGCTTGAGTAATATTTTCACAGTACAAGTAATGATAATACATCAGGTAATATAGAGTTATATGTAATAAGTTCATTAAGTACTGAAAAAGGCCTTAGCTTAGCGATACTCAACCCTTTTTCTATAGGGGCCACAAACATGTGTTAGTCATGATGTTGCGAGCCCCTAAAAAAACAACTTAGGTAATAGTTTCCCTAGCTTTTTATAGGTCCTTAGATAATGTCTTTAACTAACGATAATTATTATAACACTAAACGTTTTACAATAATTGTTATTTGATGATTGATGATTTTAATACGACAAAATATACTCAAAATTGAAACTTTTGTTACCAAACAAGTTAAAATTTTAATAATTGTGAAATTTGTGTAAGATATTGGTTCTCGATAAGCTAAAATAAGAAGAAAATACAAATTTGCACTCAAAAATTTATTATCCTTAAAAAATTTAATCTACATATTTAAACCCACCGAAACCAAATTTAAAAACAATATTATAAAACTTAAAAAATCAATACACAAAACTGTTAAATACACATATTTTTTTATTATGCTTGACAGTATGGTACCATCTACAAAAAACGGTGAACGTTGGTCACCGTTTTAATCGGCAATTTTAACTCGCACACATTTATACTGTTTTTCTGTGTCATCTTTCTTGAAACAAGCCCCATTTACATCAACGCCAGTCCGTTTAGCGAAGACTACCTTCCGCTGTATGTACCGTAGCAGAACGTATAATAAAATACATTCTGATAATTCCCAAAAAAAAATAGCAAAGTTACACTCAAACATTTCTCAACCTAATAAAATAAAAAAAAATATAAACATAATATATAGGAATGATATTAACCATATCCCCGTCGTCCAAAACCGATAAACCATCCTCGCTCCCAGAATCTAAAATGGCATAACACGAAGATTCCAATAAAAATAATATTGTAATAGGATGTTTTTTATATGACACAACAAAAATACATATAAAAACATACTGTAGATTTCATTTTTATAATATACCCAACTTTTCATAGTATAATGAAAAACATTTAAAAAATCGATAATATTGTCGATAGCACCTCAACAAAAAGCAATAAACTCGCTAGTCTCGTTACATGTAAACAAAATAGGTTATGTGATTATAAAAAAATCTTTTGCTTTTATATAATTGTGTATTTATATTTAAAATGTCATTAGTAAAAAATCATAGCATGAGGTTTTTAAACATTTGGAACACAAATATATAATGAGAATATATTCACATTTCTATTACGAAACCAGTTTTCAAAGTATTACAAGGGCAATCAAAATTTTGAATTGAAAAATATGAATATGTATATGTATTATTATACTGTGAAGTGTATAATTATGGTAGAAAATACTCACAATTGCTTTTTATAAAACTCAACGGATATATATGTCACAACAATATAACGATCACACAGTAATTTTTGCCGCGTTTTGGCAATATAAACTTTCGTCAGTGTTGCCAACTTTGACATTTCCACTAATCGCAAATTATAAAACGGATTGTATATTGATAGATTATAATTTTATTTATTATAACACTACAATTTTATAGAAGTTCATAGTTAACTTATCTATTTATTAACACATCTGAAAGAGCTTCAGAATATCACTATCACTATCACTATCACTATCACTATCACTATCACTATCACTATCACTATCACTATCACTATCACTATCACTATCACTATCACTATCACTATCACTATCACTATCACTATCACTATCACTATCACTATCACTATCACTATCACTATCACTATCACTATCACTATCACTATCACTATCACTATCACTATCACTATCACTATCACTATCACTATCACTATCACTATCACTATCACTATCACTATCACTATCACTATCACTATCACTATCACTATCACTATCACTATCACTATCACTATCACTATCACTATCACTATCACTATCACTATCACTATCACTATCACTATCACTATCACTATCACTATCACTATCACTATCACTATCACTATCACTATCACTATTATTATTATTATTATTATTATTATTATTATTATTATTATTATTATTATTATTATTATTATTATTATTATTATTATTATTATTATTATTATTATTATTATTATTATTATTATTATTATTATTATTATTATTATTATTATTATTATTATTATTATTATTATTATTATTATTATTATTATTATTATTATTATTATTATTATTATTATTATTATTATTATTATTATTATTATTATTATTATTATTATTATTATTATTATTATTATTATTATTATTATTATTATTAAGAGGCGACACACACAAACAAACTTTTACATTTTTTTTTTTATACCTATGGTTTACCGTTATGGCCGTAATCTCACCTGATCTTAAGTGACGATACGGCCCAAGTTGGTAGACACGCTAAACCTGTGGAGGAACTGGCTCTCAAGTGCTGCTGCCGGAAATCACCTATTGGTATTTGGTGGCAGGTTCACAACTAGAGGGTGGTAGCTACCCAGGCGGGCATTAGAAAAAGCCCTACCACCATGCTATGGTTTCCTCACGATGTTTTCCTTCACCGAAAGCTCAAGGTCATTGTAGGTGCTTGGGTTCGAACCCACGTCCCTTGACGCGAAGTCGTGCACACTACCACTGAGCTATCATCGCTTCATAATTATTTATAATATACTAGCTGTGTCTGTGACTCCGTTCGCGTTGAACTAAAATGTATTTAATCATTTTAATAAAACAATATTATATAGCCTGTGTTAGTTAGGGTTAATGTAACATCCTAAGGTTGAATGAATTTTGAATAAGGTTGAATGAATGAAACAAAAATACGAACCATACCTCTTTATATTATCCACAACAAGTACTCTTCTGAAGGAATAGAAATGGTACTTTTAGTTTTACGCGATAATACATAAGATATAAGTAATTTTTAAAATGAAACTTTTGTATGTATAGTTATAAATGTAAAATATTTTTGTGTCTTAAATAAAACACCATTAATCTATACTCATATATTAAATGTCCAGGCAACTATTGCTGTAAAAAACGTTACTTTGACACGTTACAAGGAATAATTTAAACTGTACTTTTTGTTTTTGTTTCATCGCAATCGGTTCACATTAACGGGACATATTAGATAATATGAATTTAAACTATTCGCACGCACGCAATTCAGTTACTTGCAACGGCAAAATAGAACTAATGTTGACAGTTGAACTCCATATCCGATAGATGGCGTTGAGTCGCGGGCACAGCCTGATATTTAATAAAACAGGTAAGCGATGGAATATGATATATTTAAAAAATTAAATGGTGGAAACATTCGTATAACTTTGTTTTGCGTTTTTCCTCAAAAAATATAATGATGATTTCATTACTCTTACCTTTATAGAAAAATATAAATATCTATGTAAATAAGTAGTAAAAAGTAACTGTCTACAATTCCTGAAGAAATGTGGAAATAAAATGTATTTATACAACGGAATATGTTTACCCTTGTTGATGTTCCGGCAGGTCGTCTTGGAAGGAGTTGCTTCGACGATGGAACAGCTTCGGACTCACGCTGAGATCGTGTTGGGGGGCGGGGGACCTGTCACTCTGCGCCCCGGGGGGTCTGCGAGGAGACACTCTATTAAAAAAATATTAATGACTAAAATTAATAAAGGAAAGTTTCAATTAAAATACATATCTTGAGTTTTTTTCTTTATAGGTTTTTGGCGTAATCTTTCCATGTTAATAGTAAAATAAATTCAACGTCAACAAAATGTAATACCTATGTTGATAAGCCATAAGTTTTTACGATAGTAAAAGTGCGAAACCTATCTTAATATTATAAATCGGGAAAATTTAACTTAAATTAGTTTGAACGCTCTAATATGTAGTATTTTCAGTCACATTTAATTTGTGTTTGATAGAGCGATTGAGGGCGAATTTAGGATCTTTAGGATTACACTACCGCCAATAAGATCAAAGCTGTATTGAAAATATAACAATGCAAAAAAATATTAAATAATTTTTAGTTCCACGCAAACAAAGTCGCGGGCACAGCTAATATTGAATAAAATATATGATACTCTTAGTCCTGTAGTAATTAAAACCCTGTTTATAACTAGTTATTTGTAAACAGTAAGATTTAGGTTTAGTAAATATATCATCTTCAGTAAAGGGACATCTCCTTCCTTTGTTTGTTATCAAAAATGTCGCGGAATCCACTTGTTTTTGTCTCTGAATAAATCTTATAACATAAATTCAATCTAACATTATTTCTGCTTAAAATCTTCAAGCAATTGAAACATCTCTTTCAAATAAAATTACCTAAGCGGCGAAATCTTCGACGTCTTCAAAGACTCAGCTCCCGTCACGTCTTTCTCGGACTTCTCTGGACAGTTGTGTGCTCTCGAACAGCGGGACTTCAAGTTCGGTGTTCCTGTAATTTTCAAAAATATCTTTGTTTATAAAGGGTGCGTATTTAAGTAATAGAGGTTTTGGGCTTTAAGGGGTAAGGAGCAGATTAATTTTTTGCAATGATAGAGGTTTTATAGAGGTTCTACTGTGATACATGTTCTAGTACTTTTTTAAGTATACTGTAAGGTATAGCATTATGAGCACAATTCCACCTGATGTTAAGTGACAATAGGGTCCACGCCGATGGGCACGCTAAGCCTAGTGACGCGACTGGCTGCAACTGCCGGAACACTCGTAGTACCTATTTGTGAGCAGATTTGGAACTTGAGGGTGGAAGTTCGTTCGCTAGGCGAGTATCAGAAAAAGCACTACTAAGATACTGAGTCTTTTGGTATCAAAATAGAAGTATTATATTTAGTGTTTTGATTATAAAAACATCACCTGTCTCTCTTCGGCTATCGTCAAAGTCGTAGTTGGTTTATGGCTAAATGACTGAAGGTACTGCTACGCAAGTGCAACTGCCGGAACACACCTAAAGGTATTTGGTAATTGGAGGCAGATTTTGAATTTTAGGACCTGGTGGGCATAAGAAAAAGCCCTACCGCCATGCCAAACCTCGAGATTGTTATCTTTTTATTGTTAACACAATGAAAACATACGTTTATGTACATGCGGACGGGTTGCTGGCAGTGCTAGCGGGTCGTGTGAGAATCATCAAATGAAAAGCAAGACATACAATGCCTCTTAATATTACCAGAACCGGCGACTGCTTTCGCGTTCAAAATATAAATTTTAAGTGATATTTTAATCAACAAAAAATAAGTTTTATTTAATTGAATAGACCAGTTAATACAAACATTTCTCGATTATTGCTATGCCCGACGGACCTCCAAAACAATTAAAATCTGATATTTGCTTATTACTTTTCAATCATTAACCTTCTAGACGTATATCAGTTCGAACCACAGGACTGCAGCCATAGGCCAACGTCACTCATGCGTTATGCAGTTCCTGATTAGTATCACTTTGTAACGTTTTCAAACTATGAACTGATAATAATTTCTTTTAAAATTGTTGTACTCTAGATAATTGCTCTTCACATTTTATTTGGACATTGTATTCTGCTGAACTGTGACGAATTAAAATACATATAAAACACCTGTGATAATAATTAGTGCTACTGTAGAAAATAAGTGTGTTTACCTGAGTCGCGGCTTGTCCGAGTATTAGCAGTTAGACCGGCGAGCTTCGTCAACTCTCCGCCTTCCCTCACAGCGGCTGCGGACCGTACTGGGGCAACGTACCATTGCCTAAAAACAACAATTATCAATTAAATTAAACACGTAAATAAATAAATAATATATAAAGAGGAAAAATTTCTATATTTGTAACAACTAAAATGTTTCAGCAGGGCACAATCCAGCATGATGAATCTTCGTCCGCCTAATGTAGCCCAGCATAACAAACAAATAAGCTTTATTGAATACGGGATTTAAAGAGAATTCTTATATTTGAAGAAATATACAAAAATATTCTATTTACCAGAAAAAACTGTATTCATAGATCTTCAAGAAACCTCGTATAAGAGTCGTCAGTATGCCAATAATAATCTAAACTAAAAAGTATATCATCATATTCTGAAAATGTATAACATAAATTGTAAGGTACAGATTATGGTAAATTATATTGTGAAATTATATAACAACAATGAAAAAAACAATAGACTCTTTTAAACATATCTACAAAAAAAAAAATTATTATCTTGCACATAGAAGTTCCTTTTAAATCACTTTATTATTTTCACAACGTTAATATATGACTCTTCACAACTTACATACCACACCATCTTAGCTTTTTAAACACCACAGTTAATTTTTATTATTTTTTTATGTTACATTTGTCACCCTACATATATACTAATAAAACTAAAGAATTGTTTGTTTGCTGGCACTAATCACATAAACTATCAATCGGATATGAATAATTACCTTTTCTCATGAGAGCCCAATTATTAATAAAGGATTTATGTTATTAAAGTCACGCTGTGACGGCCATATTAACAAAATTATACAAACGTACAATAAGCTTCTCGTCTATAACTTCCGTAGCGTGCACTGCATCTATATTTAGAGTAACATATAAATTAAATAATAAAATAAATTCATGTAATTTTGTTTGTCACAAAACGTTAAAATAAGACTTTATTTGCAAAGTTGTTTTATTGTCATAGTTTTCAACTATCCAATTTCTGAGTAAACATAGTCCAAAATTTCACTTGATACTATTTGACAATAATTATATTTAATATTAAATGTTTGTGAAAGAAATATCACAAAATTAAAAAACGAAAGCAACAAAACAATAATATGATGTGTTGATTTTCTTTACCGCTACTCCAAAGGCGCTATTCCGTTAAACAAATATTCAACATATTACTAGAATTTGTTCCGTGATAATGCGTGTAGATGAAACATTCGACCGAAAATTTATACTTAACAATTATCTATTTAATTAAAACTAATATTTATATTTAGAGTAACTTAAGAGTAACGAATAAAGAAAATGTTAAAAAAATCTAACAATTTCTTGTATTTGTTGTTTGTCACAAAACGTTAATATAAGCCTTTATTCGCAAAGTTATTCAATTGACATAGTTTTTTAGTTTATCCTTATCTAATTATGTTAATAAATCACAGTAAACATAACCCGAATTTCACTTTTGATATTATTTGACAATCTTCAATTTTAAATTATTGTCTAAGAAATACCACAAAATAAAACAAAGCACGCAACAAAAAAATAATATATGTTGATTTCCTTGACCGCTAATCCAATGGTGATGTTCCGATAAATAAATATTCAACATAGTTCTAGAATTTGTTCCATGATAATTCATGTAGATAAAACATTCGACCGAAAATTCATAATTAACAATTGTTTATATAAATAAAACTAACATTTATAACCTAATTATTATTCCGGGAAATAACTCAAGATGTCAATTTGAGTCGATTAGCGGTAATAATGGTTTTCTATATGGATTACTCAAACGAGTAAAGTACTCTGTTCTTTTCTGCATCATTGACACAGTGTATGCTAAACTTCGTGATGTTCGGTTCAGTAGTTAAACCGAAAAACTTCTTAATATTGCACAGACAACAAGTATAATATAAAAACAATGTATTGATGTACTCTCGGGAGCTAACATAGTATTTAATAAGTGGTATTTCGATTTTAAATGTAAAATTTACCAACATGGTTTTACATTATGAATACTTACGATGTGTCGGTATGCATTTAATAAATGATAAATATGTAAATAAAAGATAAAAGAAAAAATTATACACATAAATATGTTTGACATTTTTATTACACTATCCATAATTAAGTCAAAAGAAGTGTTAACTAAAATTGGTTGATAAACAAATTATTACCTAATTTTTATTATTATTATTAAATTATTTTAAATTTTAAATTAAATATACTTTATTATTAAATTATTATCTACAGAACTGTTTTTTCTCTGCCACTATACAAGTCAAAATGACTAAACAAAAATTTATATATAGGATAGAGGATATAACATAATATATAGGAATGATATTAACCATATCCCCGTCGTCCAAAACCGATAAACCATCCTCGCTCCCAGAATCTAAAATGGCATAACACGAAGATTCCAATAAAAATAATATTGTAATAGGATGTTTTTTATATGACACAACAAAAATACATATAAAAACATACTGTAGATTTCATTTTTATAATATACCCAACTTTTCATAGTATAATGAAAAACATTTAAAAAATCGATAATATTGTCGATAGCACCTCAACAAAAAGCAATAAACTCGCTAGTCTCGTTACATGTAAACAAAATAGGTTATGTGATTATAAAAAAATCTTTTGCTTTTATATAATTGTGTATTTATATTTAAAATGTCATTAGTAAAAAATCATAGCATGAGGTTTTTAAACATTTGGAACACAAATATATAATGAGAATATATTCACATTTCTATTACGAAACCAGTTTTCAAAGTATTACAAGGGCAATCAAAATTTTGAATTGAAAAATATGAATATGTATATGTATTATTATACTGTGAAGTGTATAATTATGGTAGAAAATACTCACAATTGCTTTTTATAAAACTCAACGGATATATATGTCACAACAATATAACGATCACACAGTAATTTTTGCCGCGTTTTGGCAATATAAACTTTCGTCAGTGTTGCCAATAATCTTTGACATTTCCACTAATCGCAAATTATAAAACGGATTGTATATTGATAGATTATAATTTTATTTATTATAACACTACAATTTTATAGAAGTTCATAGTTAACTTATCTATTTATTAACACATCTGAAAGAGCTTCAGAATATCCTAAAAGTTTCAGGTAAAAATCTTAATTGGCAATATGGCGATAACATTTTTTTTTTTGTATATAAAGACGCCCCTTTTGTACAAGGTCTTCAGATCCCGAAAGGGATCAGTTAGTTGCGGTTTTTCCTTTTTTTTTATTATAACGTATCTATTTTCTCTCATTAATAGCTAGTACCGCGTTCGATTTTTCTCTTACGCGATTCGGCAACAGCCCAAGCCGAGGTTCGGTCACTAGTGACACCCTTGTGCGAGTTGCCTTGCGGGCTCCAGCACCTTCCCCGCTCGTCCTTCTAGTTTAGGTGAAGCTGTAAAAGCCCCTCAGGCTAACAGTGTAGATCCTTTCGAAAAAAAAAAAAAAAGTACTAGGTCTTGTGACGTTACGTATATAATCTCCGAGGCCGTTTTCTCGCCCTCTTTCATGCTTGAAGGCTTTAATGATCTAAAGAGAGATAAATTTCGTAATGGGATAGCTTCATCATCTCACAGTAGCTGGGTTACCGAGTTTAGCTCAGTATTATTTTTTTGTGTTTATTTTAAAACAATGTTATTAAATACGAATCACTAGATTATACAACTTCATTTTATGGCGTTAAATACGTATGAACTGAACATGACTTTATTAAATACTTTTATTCGTAATAATTTGCTAAATAACTGTGTTCACCAAAAATATTACTATACAGGTGAATTCAAAAAGCAAGTATCTGTCTAAATACAAAGTTCAAATCTAAAACGTTAGAGCCGTTTCCGAGAGCAGCGAAATTTATTTATAGATATATAAAAGAATTACTCTTAATTCCGTTATATAGATTTGCGAGCTATCAAGCCACGCAATTAGTAATTCTATGATCTCCAAAACTATGCGTTGTCGTCATTGGTTCCGCGTCGGCCATTGTTATTTACAAATTGATCTTGTATTTTTCGATATTGTGTTTAGATAAACTTGTAAAAAAAATTGTGTCAACACTACACAGACTCAAAATGAGCGTCGAATGTTATATTTTAAAAATTAATGTTATAAAGCGAAAGTTTGTTTATTTAAAACCGCCATTAGGAGCAATGCTGTATTGAAGAAAGTTAAAAACATGGCCAAAAATTATTAAATAATTTCACCAATCAAATCAGTAGGCACAGTCAGTTTTAAAAATAAAACAAACTTTATTTCCTTATACATTTATTTATGAAATGGTTTCTCATACATTAGTGTTTTACATATCAATCATACATTAACATTAATATATGGATTTATTATAAATGCTACATATTATAAGGTCTACTATTTTTTTTACACAGATTTGATTTTTCATTTTATGGCATTTGATTAATATACAAACTAATTTAGCTCGAACAAGATGGAACAATGTGGCAACTTGTAATGCAAGGTAATAACTCAAATGGTTAAATTGTATTAACTTTTCATTTACTTATAAAATAGCTTATATTTCGCGTCAAAAACGCCTTAAAATCTACTCTGTTCTTGTAGAACATGTCCTCATATAATGTCAAATGTATATTAATATTATAAAGTAGAAAAGATTATTGATTTGTTTGCTAATCTTCGCCAGATTCCAAAAAATATTTTTGTAATTGATAGAGTAATCATCGAGGAACACTTTAGGCTTTTTAACATCACGCTACCACCGATAGGAGTAAAGTTATATTGAATAAAATTTAGAAAAACGGACAAACGTGATTCACTCATTTTAGTTACCTACCAATGAAGTTATACAAGAGCAAAATAGTGGTACTTTGGTGTCAATATAAAAATATTTTATGTACAATATTAATAATTTAAGAAGAATTAAGGGAGAGAGCCAGTTTTGCACAATTCTCATATACCCTCTTATGTTACTATTATTTCTTAACATCTATGACGAGGAATTATTTAAGAATCTATAATAATAATAATAATAATAATGAGCCTTTATTACTGAAAATTACAAACTTTGAAAAAACATCAGTAATAATATAATAATATTATTACTTTAAGAATGAATACATTCTTTTGAATTGAATAAAATTGTTGCACACCAGTTGGGAGTTTTATTTGTGTCAGCATGTTCCCTTAACACTTAGACCTGCTACAACATTTCTACCGTATCTGCTCTTGTCTACAGAGCACCTGCTACCTCTTTAAGATCATCTAACTACCTTTTCTTTTGCCTACCTCTTTGCTTCTTGGTGTTGCATCTAGTAGTCCATTCTGTTAGGATTTTGCACAATGTGTTCGTATGTTAGATTAGATAAAGTTGTACCTTAGCGGAAGGCCCCTGCAGCTGGTTCAGCTTGTGCAGCGGGTCAGTGGCTCGGCGCGCGTGCAGGTACAGCGCGCTGTAGATGTAGGGCACAGCACACGTACACCGTCAGACGGGGTTCGATTCTCCTGCAAACACATTCAGCTTATAATATTAATTTACAATTTAAGTTTTTTTTTTATTGTTTGTTGAAACGAGCTAAATTATACTCTAAAGTATGAAGCAAACGGATGACGCAATAAAAATTTTGATACGAACTTTATTTCTCTCTTTACCCCACTTCCTAGAAGTTTTTCGCTAGAAAAAGATAGCCTACCATAGTATCCAAGGCACCAACTATATTTTTATTAAAATTCATCATAATCGATTCAGCAATATAGGCGAAGAGGGGACGGACACTCACAAACAAACTTATTTTCGCATTTATAATATACTGGCTTTGTTTGCGACTTCGTTCTCGTTGAACTAAAATGTATTTAGTCATTTTCATAAAATAATATTATATAGCCTTTGTTATTCAGGGTTAATGTAACATCCTAAGGTTGAATGTATTTTCGAAATCTGTCCAGTAGTTCTTTAGTTTATTAATTAGAAACAAAAATACGAATCATACCTCTTTATATTATCCACAACAAGTACTCTTCTGAAGGAATAGAAATGGAACTTTGAGTTTCACGCGATAATACATAAGTTATTAGTAAATTTTAAAATGAAATTTTTGTATGTATAGTTATAAAAAAAACACCATTAATCGATACTCAAATATTAAATGTCCAGGCAACTATTGCTGTAAAAAACGTTACTTTGACACGTTACAAGGAATAATATAAATTATACTTACTTGATACCAAGCAAGATATCGTAGTCAAGTACCGAACACTACAAGCATTTTAGAAATTGTGTTACGTTTATTAATTTATCTGTGCACGCAAATAAAATGTAAAAAACCAATGTAAATAACTTTTATACGAAAAAATTATACGCAACTAGAGAAGTATTACTTAGTTTTTCTTAGTTCACATTAACAGGACATATTAGATAATATGATTTTAAACTATTAGCACGCACGCAATTCAGTTACTTGCAACGGCAAAATAGAACTAATGGTGACAGTTGAACTCCATATCCGATAGATGGCGTTTTTATATGACGTCAACATGGAACACTGATACTGACTGTAGTCTTATCTAAGAGACGCGTTTTAGTTTAACACAACGACGCGAACACACACAGTGCACACCCTGTTATTTAATAAAACACAGGTAAGCGCAGACATATGATTTATTTGAAAATAAAATGCTGGAAACATTCGTATAACTTTGTTTTGAGTTTTCCCCAAAAAATATAATGATGATTTTATTACTCTTACCTTTATAGAAAAATATAAATATCTATGTAAATAAGTAGTAAAAAGTAACTGTCTACAATTCTTGAAGAAATGTGGAAATAAAATGTATTTATACAACGGAATATGTTTACCCTTGTTGATGTTCCGGCAGGTCGTCTTGGAAGGAGTTGCTTCGACGATGGAACAGCTTCGGACTCACGCTGAGATCGTGTTGGGGGGCGGGGGACCTGTCACTCTGCGCCCCGGGGGGTCTGCTAGGAGACACTCTATTAAAAAAATATTAATGACTAAAATTAATACAGGAAAGTTTCAAATAAAATACATATCTTGGGTTTTTGCTTTATAGGTTTTCGGCGTAATCTTTTCATGTTAAAAGTAAACTAAATTCAACTTCAACCAAATGTAATACCTATATTGATAGGCCATAAGTTTTTACGATAGTAAAAGTGCGAAACCTATCTTAATATTATAAATCGGGAAAATTTTATTAGTTTGAACGCGCTAATATGTAGTATTTTCAGTCAGATATTAAACAACCTTTTTATGTTTGATAGAGCGATTGAGGGCGGACTTTGGATCTTTAACATCACACTACCGCCAATAAGATCAAAGGTGTCTTAAAAATATAACAAGGCAAAAAAATATTAAATAATTTTTAGTTCCACGCAAACAAAGTCGCGGGCACAGTTAATATTGAATAAATTATATGATACTCTTAGTCCTGTAGTAATTAAAACCCTGTTTATAACTAGTTATTTGTAAGCAGTAAGATTTAGGTACAGTAAATACATCATCTTCAGTAAAGGGACATCTCCTTCCTTTGTTTATTATCAAAGATGGTCGCGGAGTTCACTTGTTTTTGTAGCTAAATAAATCTTATAAGAAGAATTCTAACCAACATTATTTCTGCTTAAAATCTTCACGAAATAGAAACATCTCTTTCAAATAATATTACCTAAGCGGCGAAATCTTCGACGTCTTCAAAGACTCAGCTCCCGTCACGTCTTTCTCGGACTTCTCTGGACAGTTGTGTGCTCTCGAACAGCGGGACTTCAAGTTCGGTGTTCCTGTAATTTTCAAAAATAGCTTCATTTATAGAGGGTGCGTATTTAAGTAATAGAGGCTTTGGGCTCTGAGGGGAAGGGAGCAGATTAATTTTTTTCAATTATAGAGGTTCTACTGTAATACATGTTCTAGTACTTTTTTAAGTATAATGTAAGGTATAGCATTATGAGCACAATACCACCTGATGTTAAGTGACAATAGGGTCCACGCCGATGGGCACGCTAAGCCTAGTGACGCGACTGGCTGCAACTGCCGGAACACTCGTAGTAGGTATTTGTAAGCAGATTTTGAACTTGAGGGTGGAAGTTCGTTCTGTTATAACCCTTATTACTATATATATAAAGCACAATCAGCGTCTTAGTTTACGACGTCGTTTTATCACATGTGCAATTCTGCAATTTTACATTTTACTTAACGTTGTTATAATTTTCCATTAGTTAAATCAGTCAGGATTAAAACCTCGCGGAGTACGGTTGTAACCACTCGAAATAAATTCGGAAGTCAGTGTTCAATGTAATTTTTAATGAAAATATAGAACATTGAAATAGTGTAAAAGTGTAGTTTTTTTTTTAAAAGACAAACAGGGACGGCCTCCTAACAAATTGGTGTCAGAAGTGGGATGTCAGAGACAAGTCTTACGACGTAGAGTCATATAGACGCTGGCATCCAACCCTAGGAACCCTGTATTATTGTCTTCTGGTCGACAGTAAGACTTAACCAAAGGTTAAGCCTGCATCAGCTACGCATCACTACGCACAATTATTAGGACGACGATCAGTCTCAGCTGTATAGCGTGAGCCCGCTCCACACACTCCACTGACACATCCATCCGGTTCAACCTCTCATCATCGAGCTCGCTCCAGCCAAGCAGGTTCCTGACTCATCATCGCAATACGGCGTCTACAGTTCGTCAAAGGTCATCATCTCCGCTGGTGAAATGTTGCTTCTATTTGTAATCACACAGTGAGTGTTTTGTTTTCAAGTCTATCTCAGTGTTTTTATATATTTTATTACAACGGTGTCGTTTTAGCGAACTTTAATTTAGTACTATTTTAATTTACTATATCTACCATTTTTATATATTTTTACTATTTTTTTTACAAATTGTACTATTTCTTTTACATTTAGAAATACCTTGTAATCTTACATACATTTTATTTTGTTCAACATTCATAATTAAAAATGTCACTTAAATCTGAAAATTCTAAAGCACAAACTATGGCCGAGAAAATTACTCTTTCAGTCCTTCCTAAATTTATAAAGGGGTACAATGGCGACAGGGAATTACTTCCCGCGTTTTTAACAGATTGCGACAACGCAATGTCACTCGCCAGCCCAGATCAACAAAATGTGCTATGTAAATTTATTATATCACAACTCGAAAGCAAAGCAAAGGTTGCTTGTAGTTTAAAAACATTTAACACGTGGTCTGAACTTAAAACCTACCTCAGATCTACATTTGGAGAGAAAAAGCATGCTACAAATCTTTTAGTCGATTTGCAGAACTGTAAGCAACTTAGTTCTGAAGACGTTACCAAATATTCATTAAGGATAGAATCCATATTAACCAGAATACTATCAGATATCCATTACAACTGTAAGGAAGAAATAGAACTCGTTGGTCGTATAGCAGCTATGGAGGATCTTGCACTTAACACTTTTATGTTAGGATTAAACCCCTCGATTTCGACTATTGTTAGGTGTCGAAATCCTGCCGACTTAAACGAAGCGGTACAGCGCGCTATCGAAGAAGAAAAATTATTTAATCTTTCTAAGTCTAACTTTAATAAATATCAAAAACAGTGCTCTATTTGTAACAAATCGGGACATAATTCAACCGAGTGTTTCAAAAATAAGAAGAATACAAATAATTCTCAAGTACGCGTAAATCACGTTAGTTCTAACCCTAATTCCAATTTTAATTTAAATCCTAGAACTTGCAATTATTGCAAGAATATCGGTCATACGATTGACCAATGCCGTAAAAGGCAATACAATATGCAACGCCGCGAAAATGCTAACAACGCGTAACCCGATCCAAACACATCGCATGGTAACCACGTTAAGGCAGTTCACATGTGCGATTCTGACGAATTAGTCTGTGAAGAACATTTAAACTAAAAAAGATCTCGAGTACGTGTCTGCCGAGATCTTATAGTCTTCTAAAGGACACACCATCAAATACTATATCTACTAAATCTTTTATATCTCAACCAAAAGAGTTGAGTCATGCCATATCTACTAATTCTTTTACACCTCGATTAAACAAATCGAGTCATACTATATCTACCAAATCTTCTACACCTCGACTAAATAAGTCGAGTCATACTATATCTTCTAAATCTTTTACATCTCAACATAAAACGTTGAGTCAAAACTTATCGAAAAATAAGTTAAAAACTTATTTATACTAGTTAAAAATTCGACATCTCTGCCTATCTTCGAAATCTATGTTAATAGCAAGAAGATATCTTTACCACACACATACTTAAAAACATGTCACTCAACAAAACAATTATGTTTCCTCATTGACACTGGAGCAGCTATAAGCATTATAAAAATATCAAGTTTGCAACAAGCCCCAGAACTCTCACCTGAAGTCGTGAAGATAAAGGGTGTAACTAACTCGGATAATCATATCAATACGCTAGGTACTTCTCAAATACAATTCATGATATCTAACCAAACTTTAAATTATAAATTTCATGTGACAAATAATGATGTCAATTTAAATGATTACGATGGTATTTTAGGTCATGATTTCTGTAGCTACTTTAAATCTAATATAAATTACTCGTCCAACACTATTTCTATAAACGATTACGTAAACCCTATTTTTCACACGAAACCTACCTATACCATTCCAGCTCGCAGCGAAGCCGTAATCGAATGCGCGGTCTCAAATTACTCGTGGGAACATTGTCGTAACAATGAAGCCTTAGTGTTAGATAATATTTTATGTAAAGGTGTTTATGTTGCTAATTGCATTGTCTCCATAAAACCGAATAAAAAGGTAAACATCACGGTATTAAATACAACTGACACCGACATAACCGTCAAAGATTATTGCGTAGAGTTGACACCACTTCAAAGTGACTTTATAGAATCTGAATCTTATCATAAAATTAATACTATATCTACTACCAAACCTAATCGTCTCAATCAAGTTTTAGACTTAATTCGCTGTTCTCATTTAAACAATGAAGAGAAAAAATCTCTTTTCGAATGTTGCTCACGTTTCACTGATATCTTCCATATCGAAGGCGAACCGCTATCTTTCACGAATGCAATCGAGCATAATATTAATACAGGTGACGCACCTCCTATTCACGTAAAATCTTATAGGTTCCCTGAATGTCACAAAAATGAAGTTGACGCTCAAATTCAAAAAATGCTCGACCAAGATATAATTCGCCCTTCCATTTCGCCTTGGAGTGCCCCTGTGTGGGTGGTACCGAAAAAAAATGGATGCCTCTGGCAAAAGAAAGTGGCGAATCGTTATAGATTATCGCCGACTTAATGATGTCACTGTTTCTGAAAGTTATCCACTGCCTCTTATCACTGATATTCTCGACCAATTAGGTCATTCTAAATATTTTAGTACACTTGACCTCGCGAGTGGATTTCATCAACTGAAGATGAGTTCCAAAGACGCTCCAAAAACAGGATTCACTGTTAGTACAAATTCAAGCATGTCTGGACACTACGAATTCACCAGAATGCCTTTTGGGTTGAAAAATGCCCCTGCGACATTTCAACGCCTCATGAATACGGCTCTATCCGGTCTTCAAGGTCTCCACGCCTATGTCTATTTAGATGATTGTATTATATATTCCCATGACCTTGAATCCCATATTTCTAAACTAGAATTAGTATTTGATAGATTTCGAAAATTTAATTTAAAACTTCAACCTGACAAATGCGAGTTTTTACGTCGCGAAGTCGCATATTTAGGACATATCATCACCGATAAAGGTGTTTCCCCAAATCCTGATAAGGTCAAATCTGTCTCCCAATTCCCAACTCCAACCAATGTCAAACAAATAAAATCATTTCTAGGTCTTGTCGGGTACTACCGACGCTTTATCGAAAACTTTTCCAAATTAACCAAACCCCTAACTTCGTTATTAAAAAAGGATATTCCTTTCAACTGGACCTCTGAGCAGGACAGTTCATTTCAAATTCTCAAGGACAAACTTACCACGGCCCCTCTACTTCAGTATCCAGATTTTTCCGCTCCGTTTTTATTAAAGACGGACGCCTCGAACTATGCCGTAGGTGCAGTTCTCTCACAAGGCGACATAGGTAAAGACAAACCTATAGCCTATGCTTCCAGAACGCTTAACAAACCGGAAGGCAATTATTCCACAACCGAGAAAGAGCTTCTAGCAATCATTTTCGCCGTCAAAACTTTCCGTCCCTATTTATATGGTCGAAAATTTAAAATTGTAACCGACCATCGCCCTTTGGTTTGGCTATTTAATGTTAAAGATCCAGGCAGCAGACTCATTCGCTGGCGCCTCAAACTCGAGGAATACGATTACGAGATTGTTTATAAACAAGGTCGTCTCAATTCTAACGCCGATGCATTATCTCGCTACCCTATTAATACTATTGATATTACAAATTTAAATAATTCTAGTTATGAACAATATTTTAAAAATCAATTTACAAATAATATACCAGATTCCAACACTGTAATCGAAGAACGGACACAATCGTTACATTTATCAAACTTTAAAACTATCGTTTTTCCTGTCTCTTTAGACTTTGACTCATCTATACCTCACTGCGAAGAAATACTATCGCAGCTCGAGAATTCCGCTGAATTGTTAAATTCCGAACGAGGACCATTTACTATTCAACGTGTAAGCAATAAAAATAAAATATTTTTCTTTTTATACACTAAAGTTCATCATTACGAAGAAACTAAATTTAGAGATATTTATAAATAACTATTTTAAATTTGTATTACTTTTATTTGTTCACAAGTCTCTCGCTGAGGTCTTCCGATCTTTGTGATTCTCCTCTGAACCGTGTACTGGAGTATGAGTAAGAAATAGCATTTGCATGTGTGTAGTGCTTTTAGTGGTTAATATATGTAGTGTAGTAGAATAGATTATAAGCGTGGTGCACTGAGGGCTGTGTCTGTCTTTACTTTATATAACGATAAATTTGGATTTATTTTTATTTGTTCACAGGTCTCTCGCCGAGTTATTCCGCTCTTTGTGACTCTCCTTTGCACCGAGTATGCTTTTTGTGATTCTCAGGACTAAACTAAATATAAAAAAAAAAATTTGAACGAAATAAATAAATTAATAAATTCTAAAATAGCATTTTATGTCTCATTGACACCTATTTAAGTATTTTATGATCATTTCAAACTCTAGGTAAACTTACAGACTCATAGCACGTAAGATGAAAGTAAGGAGCCTACTCAAGACTAAACTAAATATATAAAAAAATATTTGAACGAAATAAATAAATTAATAAATTCCAAAACAGCATTTTATTTCTCATTGACACCTATTTACGTATTCTATGATAGTAAATATCAAAATATTTGTTTTTGTATGTATCTAATGTACATTTTTGTGTATTAAATACGACACCATTAATCAATACTCATATATTAAATGTCCATGCAGCTTATGCTGTATTATAACGTTACTTTGACAAGTTACAAGGAATAATTCAAAATATAATTCAAAACTGTACCAGATAGATACCACGACGATATGTATGGTAGTCAAATACGAATACTGCAAGCATTTTAGGAATTTGTTGTCTGTTTATTTATTTGTATGTACAAGCAAATTTATAGGTAAAAAATTTACGCAAATACTTAATGCGGTGATAATGAAATAGTGAAAAGTTCTGCCTAGTCATAATTTCCTTAAATTGAAAAAAATAAAGAATAATAAATAAAGAAAAACTTACAGTTAACCTCTGCGCCTCATGTAATGTGCACTTTCAGTTCCATTTACATATAATAATAAAAATAAATACGAACATTGTCTCTCTTTGCACACAACTCCGTCTCCACCCATCGTCGGTCAGTGTACTAATGACCCAGGCGATGGAAAGTTAGTACTTAACCTCAGTTTGATTTTACTTTGTGGCAAAGTAGCTCCTCTGATGTCAGACGGGTGCAACTATTTTGTTACATAAAAGTAAGGAAATGAACTATTAGATGGCATTAGTAAATCTCACTATAGAAGTTACGCATAAACGCATAATTTCTTATATTCGGATATTATTATTTCAAATCTGTCTATAGAATTATTTAAACTGCTTTGGGCATTCATGGTTGACTAGGGCCTTAAACCTTCTATTGTTAGGAGAGGCAAAAGCAAACAAACAAATGTATTTCTTCTCTATTAATTATTAATTCATTTGTGGAAAATTTCAATTACCTCTTTTGTTTGTTTCATTAATTTAATCTTTTATTCACTAAAACCTCTTAGTTTCCCTGAAATGTATTATTAATAAATAAATCTAATAATTCTAATAATGGTGTATTTCTATTCCACTTGTGTAACTGGATGAAAAGGCCTTTGAATCCATCTTTATTGGAACACAAAAATGGAACACAAAAATATAGTTAACACCTATTAAGTTTTAAGGCTTAATATATATAGGATATAATTTATCTGTTTTAGAGTTTCACGCTACACCACAAGGAAGTACAAAAAAGAGCTGTCAAAATCCACAGCATTAATGAAAGGTATTTTTTATAAGTCCAGTTGTTTGTTTCTTCATATTCTCCTTTTCTAAGCCTGGCATTATGGTTGAAAAATGAGTAAAATATATGTCATAAATTTCACAAGTATTCTGCTTTATATGTATACCAAATATGCATAATTTGTATTCCTTAAAAGGCCTGTTTAGTTTTTTTATTACTATTATTATTAGATTATTAGAACACTAACCACACTAAGAAAAATATTGGTTTGAGTTTCATGTACTTTGGATAATGAAATAGGACATAAGATAAGTCTTCTCATTCTGGGAACACAGGTGACTGCAGAGGATAACAAGTTTCTAATTGAAACATATTTAGGGAAGAAAGGATTTATTTATTATATTTGTTAGCTTCCTGACATGGTTTTAATGTATATATCTCTTCATAAAAAAGAGTAGGTACTATTTACCACTTGTTCAACATGTTACCTATTAAGGCATATTTTTTACGTAGAATATTTTGATATTTTACAGAACTGAAAGAAATTATACATGGAAACCTGAAACTTAAAAAGACAGTCAAATAAATCACCGCAATCAGTTGCCAGATAGTTGTTAAATATGGTTACTAAAAATATGTCTTAGGCTGGAAAAAAATTCACTGAAGTACAGTATATACAAGCCCTAAAAGCTGCAAAGGAAAGATGCTTCACATTGAAAGAAAAAGTAATAATGGCTTTGATCATTTTTAAAAAGAGCCTCAAATGATATACTCTTCTTTATAAGTTTTTTAAATTACCATTATGAAAAACACATTTCATACTCTTAAGTCAAATAAAATTATGTGCAGAAGAAAACAAGATTATTTATGAAAAGCTCAAAGGCACTGTTGAAACAATCCGACAGCTGCACTTTAGAGCCAGTTCCTCCACAGGTTTAGCGTGTCTACCAACTAGGGCCGTATCATCACTTAAGGTCAAGTGAGATTATGGCCATAATGCTAAACCTTAATTAACTATATAAAAAAAGAACACCTTTGTTGTTTGATTTTCTAAAGCTTGTTCACGTTGTTCAACACTGTTAGTCGCTGCACGCTGTGACGCACGATTCTTAGCACGGTTTTGTCGCTCATTTAAATTACAGGAATCTTTTCAGTTAACAATTTTTTGCGTCTTACTGTTGAAGCACGTTTCGTTCGAATTGAAGGCAACATTTCTTGATTCGGTAAAGTTTAAGAAAAATGGTTGGTTTTTCTCTAGAACTGAGTTTTGCCTGCGTAATATAAATTAAAATGACTTTTTCTAATTATTTTTAGGTATTCCGGTATGCACAATAAATAATAAATAAACCGTAAACGAAACGTAAATTTCATATAGCTCTATCTTTCAACACATTTTAGGACTAGAACGGACATGGCGTTCTAAAAATATTCTATATTTTTTTAATATACAATTGCGTTTTTTATAAAATCATAAAGCAAAACCCTATCTATATACATAATTTCATACAAATCGTTAAAGCCATTTCCAAGGTACGCAAAATTTATATACAATAATTGCTCACTTAATAGTATTAGATATCGATAAGATATGTATATTATGACTATTTACCATCCATGACTATGTACCATCTACAAACAACGTTGATCGATAGCCACCGTTTTTATCGGCAATTTTATCTCTCACACATTTATACTGTTTTTTTTTTGTCATCTTTCTTAAAACAAGCCCCATTTACATCAACGTCGGTCCGATTAGCGAGGACTACCTTCCGCTGTATGTACCGTAGCAGAACGTATAATAAAATGCATTCTGATATCTCCCTAAAAATAGTAAAATTACACTCAAACATTTCTCAACGTAATCAAATAAAAATAGACATTATAATCATGATATATGAATTATATTGACCATATCCTCCAAAACAAATAAACCATCCTCATTCCCAGAATCAAAAATGTCATAACACGAAGATTCCTATAAAAATAATATTGTAATAGGATTTTTTTTATATAACACAATAAAGATACATGTAAAAACATACTGTAAATTTCATTTTTATAATATACCCAACTCTTCATACTATAATGAAAGTACATTTAAAAAATCAATAATATTATCGATAGCACCTCAACAAAAAGCAATAAACTCACTAGTCTCGTTACATGTAAACAAAATAGGTAATGTGATTATAAAAAAATCTTTTGCTTTTATATAATTGTGTACTTATATTTCATATGTCATTAGTAAAAAATCATAGCATGAGGTTTTTAAACATTAGGAACACAAATATATAATGAAATTATATTCAAATTTCTATTACGAAACTAGATTCAAAGTATTACAAGGCAATCAAAATTTTGAATTGAAAAATATGAATATGTATATGTATTATTATACTGAGAAGTGTATAATTATGGTAGAAAATACTCACAATTTCTATATATTTTATAAAACTCAACGGATATATATGTCTCAATAATATAACGATCACACAATAACTTTTGCCGCATTTTGGCAATATAAACTTTCGTCAGTGTTGCCAATAATCTTTTCACATTTCCACTAATCGCAAAATTATAAAACGGATTGTATATTGATAGATTAAATATTTATTTATTATAACACTGCAATTTTATAGAAGTTCATAGTTGACTTATCTATTTATTAACACATCTGAAAGAGTTTCAAAATCTCCTAAAAGTTTCAGGTAAAATTCTTAATTGGCAATATGGCGATAACATTTTATTTGTATATATAGACGCCCCTGTTGTACAAGGTGTTGTGACGTTACGTATATAATCTCCGAGGCCGTTTTCTCGCCCTCTTTCATGTTTGACGGCTTTAATGATCTAAAGAGAGATAAATTTCGTAATGGGATAGCTTCATCATCTCACAGTAGCCGAATTACCGAGTTTAGCTCGGTTTTATTTTTTTGTGTTTATTTTAAAACTAATGTTTATTAAATACGAATCACTAGATTGTACAACTTCATTTTATGGCGTTAAATACGTATGAAATGAACATGAATTTATTTAATACTTTTATTCGTAATAATTTGCTAAATAACTGTGTTTTCCAAAAAATTACTATACCGGTGAACTCAAAAAGCAAGTATCTGTCTAAATACAAAGTTCAAATCCAAATCGTTAGAGCCGTTTCCGAGAGCAGCGAAATTTATTTATAGTTATATAAAAGAATTACTCTTAATTCCTTTGGATAGATTTGCGAGCTATCAAGCCACGCAATTAATAATTCTATGATTTCCAACACTATGCGTTGTCGTCGTTGGTTCCGCGTCGGCCATTGTTATTTACAAATTGATCTTGTATTTTTCGATAATGTGTTTAGATAAACTTGTAAAAAAAAATTGTGTCAACACCACACAGTCTCAAAATGAGCGTCGATTGTTATATTTTAAAAACTAATGTTATAAAGCGAAAGTTTGTTTATTTAAAACCGCCATTAGGAGCAATGCTGTATTGAAGAAAGTTAAAAACATGGCCAAAAATTATTAAATAATTTCACCAATCAAATCAGTAGGCACAGTCAGTTTTAAAAATAAAACAAACTTTATTTCCTTATACATTTATTTATCAAATGGTTTCTCATACATTAGTGTTTTACATATAAATCATACATTAACATTAATATATGGATTTATTATAAATGCTACATATTATAATATCTACAATTTTTTACACAGATTTGAGTTTTCATTTTTTGGCATTTGATTTTACAAACAAATTTAGCTCGAACAAGATGAAACAATGTGGCAACTTATAATGCACGGTAATAACTCAAATGGTTAAATTGTATTAATTTTTCATTTACTTATAAAATAGCTTAAATTTCGCGTCAAAAACGCCTTAATATCTACTCTGTTCTTGTAGAACATGTCCTCATATAATGTCAAATGTATATTAATATTATAAAGTAGAAAAGATTATTGATTTGTTTGCTAATCTTCGCCAGATTACAAATAATATTTTTGTAATTGATAGAGTAATCATCGAGGAACACTTTGGGCTTTTTAACATCACGCTACCACCGATAGGAGTAAAGTTATATTGAAAAATTTAGAAAAACGGACAAACGTGATTCACTAATTTTAGTTACCTAGCAACGAAGTTATACAAGAGCAAAATAGTAGTACTTTGGTGTCAATATAAAAATATTTTATATACAATATTAACAATTTAAGAAGAATTAAGGAAGAGAGCCAGTTTGGCACAATTCTCGGGTCCCACCATACCATGGGTATCTCTTCCACTCATATACCCTCTTATGTTACTATTATTTCTTGACATCTATGATGAGGAATTACTTAAGAATATATAATAATAATAATAATGAGCCTTTATTACTGAAATTTACAAACTTTGAAAAAACATTAGTAGATATATTATTAATTCTTTAGAATTGAATAAAAATTGTTGCACACCAGTTGTGAGTTTTGTGTCAGTATGTTCTCTTAACACTTAGACCTGCTACAACATTTCTACCGTATCTGCTCTTGTCCACAGAGCACCTGCTACCTCTTTAAGATCATCTGACTACCTTTTCTTTTGCCTATCTCTTTGCCTCTTGGTGTTGCATCTAGTAGTCCATTCTGTTAGGATTTTGCACAATGTGTTCGTATGTTAGATTAGATAAAGTTGTACCTTAGCGAAAGGCCCCTGCAGCTGGTTCAGCTTGTGCAGCAGGTCAGTGGCTCGGCGCGCGTGCAGGTACAGCGCGCTGTAGATGTAGGGCACACGTACACCGTCAGACGGGGTTCGATTCTCCTGCAAACACATTCACTTTATAATATAATATACTATATAACATTTTTTTTTTTTGGAGTTCGATTTCAACCTCGGTCGTGAACGGACGTGTCTGTGAGCACTCCTTGATTGTTCTCTAAACCGATCTCTGCGCGTTACTACGCCGGCTATTGTTCTTTGTACTATTGTGAAGTGTTATCGGCAATAATCCCTCTATTATTGCCGATAATCCAGATCGTGGTACCGATAATTACTCCTTGTTAAATTCAATCTATTGTTTGTTTACCGTGTAAATACCACATTGTGAAAATCTCATAGTTTATTATGTGAAATCAGTGTGTTGTTTTGGTTACTGTGAAACAGTGTTGTGATTGAATTGCCGCCTCTGTAAGTACGCCGGACACCGGCCATTAACAAATGTAAAGCTTAATTACCCTTAAATCTTTTTTACAGGCCAGGCCCCGGTTATAAAATTTATTTTTTAATTATATTTTCTTTTTTCTTTCCGTTACTGCACGTGCAACAGATTTGTACTTCAATGTCAGTTCGCCGAACTCGGGATAGCTCGTATAAGTTTTGGTAATCGCGCCCCCCTGCCCCTCAGGCAGGGAGGTTTTATATAGGCTCCCATTTTAACTTTCCCTGCTCCATACCCGCCACTAAAATGGCCAGCAGCCGTATAGATTTAATAAATAGTAGGCTCCGCGCTTTCATCGGTAAAGAGCACCCGGACCTGCTAAAAGAATTTCTGGCCACACAACTCCCACAAACACGATTACCTGAATCAATCCTGTCTCCTAAATAAATATAAGGAAATAGTTGTGCACCGAGAACAATGTCGATTTCTCCAGGTATGTTCCAAGTTAAATCGGCAAGCGGTAAATTACTTATATATGACATGTCGTCATTTAACTCAATAAAATTGGCGGGAAGTTTATCCGTAATGCAATCCACTACTAACGCGTGAATATAATATTTATTATAAGGATTACTGCGAGACTCTATCGTAAAGTTAATATAACCGTGTACAGGCCGTGAGGTCATACCAACACCATGCAAGAACGCGTTACTTAATTTAATTACAGGTATGTTTAAGCGTTTACAACAATCCATCGTAATTAAATTATCCTGAGACCCGTTGTCTATTAAACATCTGACTATGATCTTTTCTCGGTTATTACAATACGCATAGATTTGTGCAGTTGATAACAATATCGTCCTATGCAGCGAATGATCGCGAGCGCTGAGCGAGACAGAGCGAGTGGTGTCATGCGGCAACGTGTTTTCAGTGGACAGCGCGGGCTCGGCCGCCATGTGAACGACAGAGGTTTGAATCCGCGACGGAGGCGGCGACTGCTCGCTCCTCGGATAATCATTCTTATTGTTAGAGAAATGTAATAAAGAATGATGTTGTTTTTTACAACTTTTACAAACATTACGTGATTTGCATTTAGATAATGAGTGGGATAAACTTAAACAATTAATACAGCCGCGTTTTGACTTAATAAATTCGAAACGAGCTTGCGGTGTGTTTATGTTTTTAAATTGTAAACAATGAAACAGCTGATGCTCACCGTTATCGCATAGCTGGCAGCGCGTTATAGAAGCTGGTTCATTACTCGACACAAAGGTTTTAGAACTACGATTACTATTTTGTATATTACGGCTATTAGTTACACTAATCTTTGCGCGGGGCTCGAAATGAGAATTATGATTATGTGACCGCTCGAGTATTTTCACATAATCTTGAATGAAAGAAATAAATTCCTTATACGAAGGTAATTCTTTCCCACTGACACTATTCTCGAACTGTTGTAGTGTTTGGCAATCAATTTTTCTCAACCCACAATGTAATATGACAAAGTCTAACAGGTCGGGAATATCTAATAATTTTAATACAGCAACAGAAGCGGAATATTTTTCTATAAATGTATTTAAACTGCCGGCAGTACCGACGCAACCTTTAATGTCCAGAATGGTATTAAGATAGTGAACACCTAGACTACGCTTATCTTGATACTTTTTTACCAAACTATCTCAAATTATGTTGTATGTATCCCCTGACGGAACAATACCAGCGGTTAATTTAAAGGCATCTTGTGTTAAATTACTAATCAAATACTGCACACGTTGCGCATCCGTCAGATCGTTATTCAAATGCACATTATTACGAAATATTTCATAAAATATTGGCCAATTGTCCATTTTCCCATCAAATGACGGTAACTGGATAGGTGGCAATTTTACAATACCCTTTTTTTGGGTGGACGTAGATGTTTTACTGTTTGAAAGTATGAGATTACGTTTGTATTTAATACTCGAATATAAATCCTCAATTGAATTTAAACACGAGTAATCAGGCGGGGTACTATTAATTTTAAATTGTAACTCGTTAATATGATCAATTATTGTTTCAAACTTGCTGTATAATTCCGTAATAGACTCAGATTGTGCTAAAAATAACTCATTTGAACGTAAATCATAACTCGAAATATTGTTCGACAAATTAAATAAACTATTCATTCGTTCAAAAATACCTTCTTTTTTGGCTATAAGTTGATTAAGTTCCATTTCATACTTATTAGGAGCCATTGTAATAGTTTATAAAATGCAGATATATGTAAAATGTAGTAGAAGCGGGCGGTTGTACACAAGTATGTAACTTATGTAATATTACGTATAGCGGGATGAATATATATGTAAATATGAACTGAGATCTATCCTAGACTCGTAAGGACCAGTATATATGGTGAGGCAGGCGTGTAAATAGCCGTGCTCACTCAGCGGCTTGAGAACACTTTATGGCTGAACACGGGGAAGCGTGTCAGCCTAACTTTGTTTGCTTATAGTGAGATCGTGAACGGAAGAGGGTGGATCTGGCACTCAACTCAGCACTTAATACGTAAATTCGCTTACCGATCTTCCCTTATTGCAGCTGCCAATCTTCCCAAGGTTCCAACAGTCACGGAGCTTGGTGGTCACCAGCAAAACGTCCACTCACTTCACTTTAAATAATGTTCTGCAACATCTATATTTATATATTTCACAAGCACTCCAAAATGGAGATGGTTAAAGTTCAAACCAAAATTTTTGCGGCGGTATGCGGGTCAGATATCGAGAACGGTTGTGCGGAATTTTTGCAAGCAAGCGCGTCGTTGTTAATGTCAAACGTCACCCCCTGTAAGAATACAATCTCATATAAAATAAACTAGATGGCGGGACTTCCGCCTCACCACGTTTATTAATTTATCTGTGCACGCAAATAAAATGTACAAAATCAATGTAAATAACTTTTATACGTAAAAATTATACGCAACTAGAGAAGTATTACTTAGTTTTTCTTAGTTCACATTAACAGGACATATTAGATAATATGAATTTAAACTATTCGCACGCACGCAATTCAGTTACTTGCAACGCCAAAATAGAACTAATGTTGACAGTTGAACTCCATATCCGATAGATGGCGTTTGTATATGACGTCAACATGGAACACTGATACTGACTGTAGTCTTATCTAAGAGACGCGTTTTAGTTTTACACAACGACGCGAACACACAGTGCACACCCTGTTATTTAATAAAACACAGGTAAGCGCAGGCCTATGATATATTTGAAAACAAAAAAAAAATGCTGGAAACATTCGTATAACTTTATTTCTATATTTCGTATAACTTTATTTTGAGTTTCCCTCAAAAAATATAGTAATGATTTTACTACTTTTAGCTTTATAGAAAAATATAAATCTCTATGTAAATAAGTAGAAAAAAGTAACTGTCTACAATTCCTGAAGAAATGTCGAAATAAAATGTACCGGTCTTGGAAGGAGTTGCTTCGGCGGTGGAACAGCTTCGGACTTACGCTGCGATCGTGTTGGGGGGCGGGGGACCTGTCACTCAGCGCCCCGGGGGGTCTGCGAGGAGACACTCTATTAAAAAATATAAATGACTAAAATTAATAAAGGAAAGTTTCAAATAAAATACATATCTTGAGTTTTTTTCTTTATAGGTTTTTGGCGTAATCTTTCCATGTTAATAGTAAAATAAATTCAACGTCAACAAAATGTAATACCTATGTTGATAGGCCATAAGTTTTTACGATAGTAAAAGTGCGAAACCTATCTTAATATTATAAATCGGGAAAATTTAACTTAAATTAGTTTGAACGCTCTAATATGTAGTATTTTCAGTCACATTTAAAACAACCTTTTTGTGTTTGATAGAGCGATTGAGGGCGGATTTAGGATCTTTAACATCACACTACCGCCAATAAGATCAAAGCTGTATTGAAAATATAACAAGCCAAAAAAATATGAAATAATTTTTAGTTCCACACAAAAGAAAGTCGCGGGCACAGCTAATATTGAATAAAACATATGATACTTTTAGTCCTGTAGTAATTAAAACCCTGTTTATAACTAGTTATTTGTAAACAGTAAGATTTAGGTTCAGTAAATACATCATCTTCAGTAAAGGGACATCTCCTTCCTTTGTTTGTTATCAAAGATGGTCGCGGAGTTCACTTGTTTTTGTCTCTAAATAAATCTTATAAGGAGTATTCTAACCAATATTATTTCTGCTTAAAATCTTCAAGAAATAGAAACATCTCTTTCAAATAATATTACCTAAGCGGCGAAATCTTCGACGTCTTCAAAGACTCAGCTCCCGTCACGTCTTTCTCGGACTCCTCTGGATAGTTGTGTGCTCTCGAACAGTGGGACTTCAAGTTCGGTGTTCCTGTAATTTTCAAAAATATCTTTATTTATAGAGGGTGCGTATTTAAGTAATAGAGGCTTTGGGCTCTGAGGGTAAGGGAGCAGATTAATTTTTTGCAATTATAGAGGTTTTATCGAGGTTCTACTATAATACATGTTCTAGTACTTTTTTAAGTATAATGTAAGGTATAGCATTATGAGCACAATTCCACCTGATGTTTAGTGACAATAGTGTCCACGCCGATGGGCACGTTAAGCCTAGTGACGATACTGGTTGCAACTGCCAGAACACTCGTAGTAGGTATTTGTTAGCAGATTTTGAACTTGAGGGTGAAAGTTCGTTCGTTAGGCGAGTATCAGAAAAAGCACTACTAAGATACTGAGTCTTTCGGTATCAAAATAGAAGTATTATATTTAGTATTTTGATTATAAAAACATCACCTGTCTCTCTTCGGCTATCGTCAAAGTCCTAGTTGGTTTATGGCTAAATGACTGAAGGGACTGCTTCGCAAGTGCAACTGCCGGAACACACCTAAAGGTATTTGGTAATTGGAGGCAGATTTTGATTTTTAGAGCCTGGTGGGCATAAGAAAAAGCCCTACCGCCATGCCAAACCTCGAGATTGTTATCTTTTTTATTGTTACCACGACGAAAACATACGTTTATGTGCATGCGGACGGATTGCTGGCAGTGCTAGCGGGTCGTGTGAGAATCATCAAATGAAAAGCAAGACATACAATGCCTCTTAATATTACCAGAACCGGCGACTGCTTTCGCGGTCAAAATATAAATTCTACGTGATATTTTAATCAACAACAAAAAGACTTTTATTTAATTGAATAGACCAGTTATTACAAACATATCTCGATTATTGCTGTACCCGACGGGCCTTTAAAACAGTTAAAATCTGATATTTGCTTATTACTTTTCTCACATTAACCTTCTAGACATGTATCAGTTTGAATGACAAGACTGCAGGCATAGCCCAACGTCACTCATGCGTTATGCAGTTCCTTGATTAGTATCACTTTGTAACGTTTTAATTCTATGAACTGATAAAAATTACATATAACCCCTGTAGTAATAATTAGTACTTTTGTAGAAATAAGTGTTTACCTGAGTCGCGGCTTGACCGAGTATTAGTAGTTAGACCGGTGAACTTCGTCAACTCTCCGCCTTCCCTCACATCGGCTGCGGACCGTACTGGACCATTGTACCATTGCCTAAAAACAACAATTATCAATTAAATTAAACACGTAAATAAATAAATAATATATATAGAGGAAAGATTTCGATATTTGTAACGAATAAAATGTTTTAGCAGGGCACAATCCAGCATGATGAATCTACATCCGCCTAATGTAGCCCAGCATAACAAACAAATAGGCTATATTGATAACGGGATTTAAAGAGAATTCTTATATTTGAATAAATTTACAAAAATATTCTATTTATCAGAAAAAACTTCTTACATAAGAGTCGGTATGCCAATAGTAATCTAAACTAAAAAGTATATCATTATATTCTGAAAATGTATAACATACAATTGTAAGGTACAGGTTATGGTAAATGATATTGTGACATTAATAAAAAAATTAAGATTACTTTTTAAGTATATTTACGAGCAAAAAAAAAATGTTCTTGCATATAGGAGTTTTTGTCACTTCGACGTCGATATGTAGGGCTAAGTCTTCAACCTAGGCAGTTATACCCTTTGAATCACTTTATTATTTTCACATCGTAAATATATAACTCTTCACAACTTACATACTACACCATCTTAGCTTGTTACCCAACACAGTTAATTCGATTAGCTATTTTTTTTAATTTTAAACTTTTGTCACCTTATATATATACCAATAAAACTAAATAATTGTTTATTTGCCGGCGCTAATCACACAAACTATCACTCGGATATGAAAAATTATCTTTTCTCATGACAGCAAAATTATTAAAGTCACGCTATGACTGCCATATTGACAAAATTATACAAACGTACAATAAGTTCTCGCCTATAACTTCCGTAGCGTGCACTGCATTTATATTTAGAGTAATATAAAAATTAAATAAATAATAGCTTAAAAAACTAAAAAACACGCTTTGTATAGAAAACTGAACTGAAAACATAGAAAATAAGTTTTAATAAATTTAAATTAAGAATAGTGTTAAAAATTTCAATAAACCTAAATTAAGAATAGTGTTAAACATTTCAATAAATATAAATTAATAATAGTGTAAATAAAATAAAAAATATTTTATTTAAAAAAAAGCGTGGCGTGCTTTGAAGATTATCAAGTGACAATCACTCTATTCATATCTAACGATAATACTTTTATAACTATTGACATCAAACACCCCACGCTTTTTTTTTTTAAATAAAATACATTTTTTTTATTTACACTATTATTAATTTATATTTATTGAAATTTTTATTACTATTGTGAATTTATGTTTATTGAAATTCTTAACACTATTCTTAATTTAAATTTATTAAAACTTAGTTTCTATTTTTTTAGTTCAGTTTTCTATAAAAAGCGTGTTTTATAGTTTTTTAAACTATTATTTATTTTCTACTAATTAGTTTGCTTTATTTATAATAGCTTTTTTTTTATTATTTTAAACTATTATTTGTTCTAATCTACTATTATTTACTTTGGTTTTCTATTAAAAGCGTGTTTTTTTAACTATTATTTGTTTTGTAGAATTAAAATTCTTTTTAGTATTCGAAAATTTGTTAATATTAGAGAAATCGGCTAAAGATAGTGATTGGAAATTAAAATATCAATTTCTGTCTTATCGACTATAGATGAAAATTATATAAATTACCAAAAATAGTTTTTGTAAATTGAAAAATGGAATAATTTTATTAAATTAGTGTATTGTCATCGGTCCTCGATAAATCTACAAAGTATGAACGAAATATGGCCGTTTAAAGTGGGTCTAAATCGCGCCCGAAGGAGTCGGTTACAAACATACAGATAAAGTTAATAAAAAACTTTTAGAAATAAAACAAATTCATGTATTTTATGTTTGTCACAAAACATTAAAATAAGACTTTATTTGCAAAGTTGCTAACCTCAATTTGATTTTACTTTGTGGTAAGGTAGCTCCTCTGATGGGTGCAACTATTTTTTTACATAAAAGTAGGGAAATTAACTAATAGATTGCATTAGTAAATCTCACTATAGCATTTACGCATAAACGCATAATTTCTCATACATTAGTGTTTTACATATAAATCATACATTAACATTAATATATGGATTTATTATAAATGCTACATATTATAATATCTACAATTTTTTACACAGATTTGAGTTTTCATTTTTTGGCATTTGATTTTACAAACAAATTTAGCTCGAACAAGATGCAACAACGTGGCAACTTGTAATGCAAGGTAGTAACTCAAAATGGTTAAATTGTATTAACTTTTCATTTACTCATAAAATAGCTTAAATTTCGCGTCAAAAACGCCTTAAAATCTACTTTGTTCTTGTAGAACATGTCCTCATATACTGTGGTAAATAAAAATAAAATATATATAAATTAATAACATAACAAAACTAAATCTAATAGTAGTGGACGAGATGTGATTGATAGTACTAACTTTTACCAGAAATAACCTTTTCATTCAATACATTTCTCTCCAGATTTTTTTTCACTTATAATGGGAAATAACTCGAATTTTACACTCCATATTTCTCATATCTCAAAAGGTATAATTACAAAATCATTTTGAAATCACTGTACTTGTGTGCAGTAGCAAGACTATATCCACATACTATATTCCTGAATATTATATATTAACAGTGAATTTAAAATACTATAAAAACCAGTCCTGTCACATAATATAAGATCGTTTGGGATCACATCTATCTTCAAGAGCACATGTGCATTTTGTAATATCATATAAAATTAGTTATTTAATAGATTTTTTAATACAATCTTACAATAATTTTAGAGATCATTTTTAGAGACATCATAATGTCTTTAGTAGTCTTTAAACTTTATAACACCTCAGTGTTGAACTGACCACAACCAACAAGAAGAAATAATCCATGTTCTCTGTTCCGTTGATTGATATGTTATACAGTGACAAAGTCAACGAGCTGAAATAACGCAATAATGTCTAAGAGAAGAACAGTGTCTCAATGACAAGGTGACAGTGCCCGAGTGGTAAAGTCGTTTGTCCCAATGACAACACAACAATGCCTAAGAGAGACACAGTATCTCAATGAGAGAGTCACAGTGCCTGAGTGATTTAGTCTTTGGACCCGATGACAACACAACAGTATCTTACAGAGTCACGGTGTCTGAGTCTCAGAGCCGCTATGTGAGCAGCAGAGCGCTGATGTCCTCCAGCTGTTCGAATCGGTAGGTGGAGTTGTCCCGAAGATGTCGCACCAGCTCGTCCGTGAGCCGCACTCGGGCTCCGTCGGGGCCGAACACCAGCACTGTATCGCAGTCCTGTCGTAAAATAAAATATATTATATATCACAATATATTCACAACTATAAAGGATAGATTACAATGGGGTTCATGGGATCGAGAAATAAATATATCTAAAAGGAGTATGTACCGCAATAATAATTAATAAGTATGTCTACTTTATGTCAAATGTATATTAATATTATAAAGTGGAAAAGATTATTGATTTGTTTGCTAATCTTCGTCAGATTCCAAAAAATATTTTTGTAATTGATAGAGTAATCATCGAGGAACACTTTGGGCTATTTAACATCACGGTACCACCGATAGGAATAAAGTTATATTTTAGTTACCTACTAATGAAGTTATACAAGAGCAAAATAGTACTTTGGCGTCAATACAAAAATATTTTATACAATTTAAGAAGAATTAAGGGAGAGAGCCAGTTTGACACAATTCTCTGGTCCCATCATAGCATGCATATCTCTTCCAACTCATGTACCCTCTTATGTTACTATTATTTCTTGACATCTATGATGAGGAATTATTTAAAAATATATAATAATAATAATAATAATGAGCCTTTATTACTGAAAATTACACACTTTGAAAGAAACATAAGTAGATATATTATTAATTCTTTTGAATTGAATAAAAATTGTTGCACACTGGTTGTGAGTTTTATTTGTGTCAGCATGTTCTCTTAACACTTAGACCTGCTACAACATTTCTACCGTATCTGCTCTTGTCTACAGAGCACCTGCTACCTCTTTAAGATCATCTAACTACCTTTTCTTTTGCCTACCTCTTTGCTTCTTGGTGTTGCATCTAGTAGTCCATTCTGTTAGGATTTTGCACAATGTGTTCGTATGTTAGATTAGATAAAGTTGTACCTTAGCGGAAGGCCCCTGCAGCTGGTTCAGCTTGTGCAGCGGGTCAGTGGCTCGGCGCGCGTGCAGGTACAGCGCGCTGTAGATGTAGGGCACACGTACACCGTCACACGAGGTTCGATTCTGCTGCAAACAAATTCAGTTTAATATACAATTTAAGATTTTTTTTAATTGTTTGTTGAAACAAGCTAAATTATACTCTACAGTTTGAAGCAAATCGGATGACGCAATAAAAAGTTTGATAAGAACTTTATTCCTCTCTTTACCCCACTTCCTAGAAGTTTTTCGCTAGAAAAAGATAGCCTACCATAGTATCCAAGGCCCCAACGGTATATATATTTAAATACATTATATTCGATTCAGCAATATAGGCGAAGAGGCGACACACACAAACAAACTTTTACATTTTTTTTTTTTATACCTATGGTTTACCGTTATGGCCGTAATCTCACCTGATCTTAAGTGACGATACGGCCCAAGTTGGTAGACACGCTAAACCTGTGGAGGAACTGGCTCTCAAGTGCTGCTGCCGGAACACACCTATTGGTATTTGGTGGCAGGTTCACAACTAGAGGGTGGTAGCTACCCAGGCGGGCATTAGAAAAAGCCCTACCACCATGCTATGGTTTCCTCACGATGTTTTCCTTCACCGAAAGCTCAAGCTCATTGTAGGTGCTTGGGTTCGAACCCACGTCCCTTGACGCGAAGTCGTGCACACTACCACTGAGCTATCATCGCTTCATAATTATTTATAATATACTAGCTGTGTCTGTGACTCCGTTCGCGTTGAACTAAAATGTATTTAGTCATTTTAATAAAACAATATTATATAGCCTGTGTTAGTTAGGGTTAATGTAACATCCTAAGGTTGAATGAATTTTGAATAAGGTTGAATGAATGAAACAAAAATACGAACCATACCTCTTTATATTATCCACAACAAGTACTCTTCTGAAGGAATAGAAATGGTACTTTTAGTTTTACGCGATAATACATAAGATATAAGTAATTTTTAAAATGAAACTTTTGTATGTATAGTTATAAATGTAAAATATTTTTGTGTCTTAAATAAAACACCATTAATCTATACTCATATATTAAATGTCCAGGCAACTATTGCTGTAAAAAACGTTGCTTTGACACGTTACAAGGAATAATTTAAACTGTACTTTTTGTTTTTTTTTCATCGCAATCGGTTCACATTAACGGGACATATTAGATAATATGAATTTAAACTATTCGCACGCACGCAATTCAGTTACTTGCAACGGCAAAATAGAACTAATGTTGACAGTTGAACTCCATATCCGATAGATGGCGTTGAGTCGCGGGCACAGCCTGATATTTAATACAACAGGTAAGCAATGGAATATGATATATTTAAAAAATTAAATGGTGGAAACATTCGTATAACTTTGTTTTGCGTTTTTCCTCAAAAAATATAATGATGATTTCATTACTCTTACCTTTATAGAAAAATATAAATATCTATGTAAATAAGTAGTAAAAAGTAACTGTCTACAATTCCTGAAGAAATGTGGAAATAAAATGTATTTATACAACGGAATATGTTTACCCTTGTTGATGTTCCGGCAGGTCGTCTTGGAAGGAGTTGCTTCGACGATGGAACAGCTTCGGACTCACGCTGAGATCGTGTTGGGGGACGGGGGACCTGTCACTCTGCGCCCACCCAAATGTAAGTACCAGAAAGATTTCTCGAATCCCCCGTCCCCTTCCTTACGTAAGATTCTATCTTGATCTTCTAAATACTGTTGTCAGGAAAGGAAATCTTTATGATTTTTAAATAAGAATAATACTATTGTACACGGTAAAATGTAGTATATTTTTTTCTATAGAAGCAAACATGCATTAAAACAAAAACATGAAAGTTTAATAAATTTACTTTCAATAATAAATAAAAGTTATTTTAATAATATTAAAATTCCACTGTACAGTTTAAAATAAAAAAAAAACTATTTGAAGTCCAGAATGGAATTAGATTTTAATATTGAATTTTGAGTTACGTAAGAATGAATATCACCCCTACCCCCTAACATAAGGACATGTAGAGGTTTTCTTAATGCCCCCCCCCCCTCAATACCATTAATGTAATTATTTAATGGCCCCTTATGAAAGTAAAAATATTAAATATATTAATATATATCAAAATAAAGAAACATATTAAAAATACAGATTTAATTGTATACGTAAATACCAATACAACAAATATAAATGAAGAAATAATTATGCAGATACTCGTAAAACATAATGAAAGAGTTTTTTTTAATTAATTCGGTTTGAGAATTGTTTTCGAACAGCTTTTTGTGCCAGTACATTATTACAACTAAACCTATGGAATAAGTAAGTTGATATTTCCGCAGTCGATCCTTACACTGGTTCTAAATGTGGTATTTTCCCGTAAATTTTAATTTTATAAATTGCATATTTACTTGTCATTATTTTCGTTTAATTATATTAATTTTAATTACAACAACTATAAACTCCTTGCTAATTTGAACTATTTTAAGGAAACTGGATAAAATTGCAACACTACTCGAAAATATATCTATTTCACGGTGTGTTAGTTAGTCTATTTGTTTCTCTGTCTACGTCAAAACTGTCTCGTCTTTATGTATCATACGGATGCGACCTTAGGTGAGTGAATGATTCTAAGAGATGAAAAAAAAAAAAAATTAATTAAGCATTAATATGAGATTAGTAAGCGGCCGGCGCTAGTGTTATTTTATGTAACACACTTTAGTTCCGAAATTATTTTACATTGTGCGTTTTTTGGGCAATTATGAGAATGTGTGACTCTTGTGATTAAATTGTAACTTTTTGAACAGTCCTTGGCTACTTTGCGCTATTGGGCACTAGCAACAGTCAGCGTAATTCACCTTTTTACTTCGTTTGATTGATGTTCGTTATAGGTGCTTTCTATTGTGATTTGTTTTTTAACTATCCGGCTTTCTTGGACTTGTGTATGCTTCTTTGATTAGGTTGGTGCTATCTATTCTCTGGACTGACGACTTGTTATCACTCACGGACATCGATATTATATATCATTTGGATTATTCTAATAATTAGGCAGTGTAAACTTTTATTAAACAATAAAAACTTTTGAACCTATTTACATGTTTTTCTCGCTTACGTAGTTTTAGTAGCTCTAAATTAACGTAAGTTAACGGTAAACGTTGTTCAATATGATGGTTAAGAACTACCATACTTGAGCTGAAAAATCTGTCGAGATCACATTTGGTTTACTGACCATAGGTTAAAAAAATACTAATAAATACTATTTTTTGTATGAAGCGCCTCTTATTAAATAGCCATCTGTCCCCCTCTGTCGCCCCGAAAAGAGGGGTTCAAATAAGATCAAAACATATTATGGTATTGGATATTCTTTATTGCGCTTATGAATATCAAAACTACCACCGGTTCGGAAAATAAAGCAGTTATCGAGAAGAACCGGCAAAAAACTCGATCTGCATGTTTTTTTAGGCATACTTTTTACATATAAACATATTTCTTAAAGACTAGAGCCATATTACAAAACTTAAACACTAAGCCGCATTACAATACGTTTTAAAAAACTAGCCGCAATACGTTCTTAAAAACTAACCGTAATACATTCTTAAATAACTTACCACAATACGTTCTTAAAAACTAAACTTAATACATTCTTAAATAATAAACCGCAAATGCCACATTGCGGGGATCAGTATCTTTGGCCACAATTTAGTGATAACATTGACCTAAAAGGGACCAGTTTCTAAGCTAGTGGTAATAGTAAGAGTGATTGACCCTAACAGCGAGACCGCCCCTACTATACCGGGCTAAAAAATAAATCACACTCCAACTATAAACACTTGGCCGGACTTCAACACAGACTGTCTCTCGTGCTTTTTTTTTTAAGGGACCAACATTGTTAACCTTCGGGGCTTTTACAGCTTTACCGGACTAGGGGGCGAGCGCGGAGAGCGCTCGAGCCCGAGTATCTCGTGCAGAATTGTAAGCACTTATATACACTTTCTCTAGTTCGACAAGCGGCGTAAATCAACTTCCGTTTTTATTTTCATTATGGTTTGAGCCGAAATTTAAATTCTATGTATACATATTCAAGAATACAGACGTAAGGATGGAGCATTACATATATGTTTTGTTCATGCAGGTACTTTTTCGTAATCTAATAATTTTATAAAGTCCATCAGATATTTTGCTGATGCTGATTGTTTAGAAGTTTTAATTCTAAAACGATATAAACCTTACACGTCCACATATAAATCAAAATTTTTAACTTTTACTTCCAAATTAATTTTTGTGAGAAAAGTAGATGGATTAAAATGATACGTGCTACACTAGGTCAACATTGCATTATCAAGGAACAAAGTTCCTAACGTCATATTTACTTGTTTCTTCCATTTATAAGAAGTTTATATTAATACGGCATGCGTCTTGTTTATACGAATTTATATTATATATTTGAGTCAAAAATATGATTACCTTATTTTTTTTTTGTCTTTAGTCATTTATGTATTTACATGACGTCGAAAGAAAGATAATTTGATGGTCTTGAAAATTTAATGCAGGTTATCGTTACAGAATTCAAATTTAAGACATTTTGCTCGTGTGTTTTTTAAAGCAAACTGAAGTTCACACACCTAAAAATGGTTATGCAATTTTAATTCACAGTAACTAATGAAACAGTATTTTGCAAAACGGTTAAACAAAAATTCAAAATCGAGTTGCTTTTATAGAAATCATAAAAATCTTTCCTGAACCATTATTGCCCATTCCTGTACCTGTATTTTAAATACGTAAACGAATAGAATATTTCTAGAACAGAGTTGAGGGTTTTTAAGATTTATTAACTTTTATAAAAAATCTATTAAATGGATGTATTTCAAACATCGTGTAAGACAAAAACCTGACTACCCCACGTACACGAATTATGCACATTGTATTACGTATAGTATGATGTGAAAAAGGTCCACTTGGTTCGTAATTATTTTTTTTAGTTGTTCTACTTAAGGTTAAGCGATATGACCATAATATCACATGATTGGCCCAAGATGATGGACACGCTAAGCCTAGTGGAGGGACTGGTTCAAGTTGCAACTTCGGGAACAAACCTATAGGTATTTGGCCGTAGATTTTCAAATTGAGGGTGGTATACTATACTATGGTTTCATCACATTTTCCTTCACCAAAACTCTTTGTAGGTGGATTCGAACTGACGTCCTTTGTATAGTCGGGTATAGATATCTTGTGCCACGCGTGATCAGTACGCGATATTGGAAGAGACCGGATACGATATACTTTGGAACTAAAAAATGTCTGCCTATTGAATCGAATTAACTATTTTATTACGAAAATACTCTTTATAAATTCGAAAACATAAGATTCCTGCAACAATTTTTTTTCTATTCACTTTTCAGCTACAAAACGTTGCTACTGGCGTCAACCGTGTGGGACGAGTACATATAAAATATATGAAAACTACAGGAAATTATCCGGTGACAGCGTTTTGTGGTTGTGGCCGAGTGGCCCTTGTGCGGCGACCCTAAGCGTACAATCTTTTTGTGGATAAATTTATTATTGGTCTCTGGTTTACATCAACAGATAACAACTATATTTTTAAACTTACAATAATATCATTGGTTAGTTTTATTACACCGACCATCTAGTATTTTAACAAACTACATTTTAAATAAATCTGTTTTTAATGTTGAAATTCAATATAATTTAATAGCTATACCGGAGTCTAAAGTAAATAATTTTAAGCCTTCTTGTAAGGCTGGCTTAGAAGATAGAATAAACAATTTCCTTAAGAGGTGGTATGAATTGCGATTTTTTTAAAATACTAATTGCCAACAATTTATCTTATAGAATGAAATGTCTCCGACGATATACTTTTCCAATATTGTAACAATTTATATGGTCTCGGAGAGGTTGCTTAATAGTGGTAGTGTATACGGACGCCACGTCAACAGACGAGAGTTTGAATCCACCTACTTGACGCGAAGTCGTACACACTACCACTGCGCTATTGTTCTCGAGTTTATTCTTTACAAATAAAAATATTTCGTCTTTATAATATTAGTATAGAATGAGAACGCTTAATTAATATTGTAGGAGTATATGGACAAACATTAAACTACATAGTATTTTTATATATAATTTGTTAGGTTAATATAGTCTAACTTTGTTTAAATAAACTAGTAAACAGGCTATTAAGTGATTTTCAAATAAACTGACCTCTGCCGGTACTTAAGTAGAATTAGTTCTACTTCAATACCTACTCTGATATAACTTGTTAATAACCACGTAAAAGTGAAATGAGCAGTGATTATTTCTATTTTTTTGGTTTTTTTATAGCAATTTTGGTAGAACAAGTTGCCCTTATGTCGCTATCATAACTTACATTCTCACTCTATTAAACCTACTGTTAGTTCCATCCAAATCGTTAGAGCCGTTTCCGAAACAAGCGAAATTTATTTATACAAGAATTACTCTTAATTCCATTGGATAGATTTGATTAAATAGATTCGCGAGGTATCCAAGCAACTCAATTAGTAATTCTATTTCTAACACTATGCATTGTCATTGCATTGCGAGAATCCGCTGGATGCGGGTGGCGCAAGACCGGTAGTCGTGGAAATCTTTGGGGGAGACCTGTCCAGCATTGGACGTCTTTCAGTGGATTGGATGGATGCATTGTCGTTGGTTACACGTCGGCCATTGTTATTAACAAATTGATCTTGTATTTTTTAAATAGTGTTTAGATAAACTTGTAAAAAATTGTGGTAACACCACAATCTGAAAATGGCCGTAGGACGTCATATTTTAAAAATTAATGTTATAATGGAAAGGTTTGATTACTTCAACCCGCCAATATTAGTAACTCCTAGTCGAGTTTAAAAATTCTTTTGTATTTGATAAAGAAATCATCGAGGAAAGCTTTACACTATTTAACCTTACGCTGCCACCATTAGGAGCAATGCTGTATTGAAGAAAGTTAAAATACGGCCAAAAATTATTAAGTAATTTAAGTTTCACGCCACTCAAATCGTAGGCACATTTAGTTTTACAAATAAAACAAAGTTTATTTACTTATAAATTCATTTATTGACTAGTACTAGTAGTATTGAAGAGTATTGAATGGCAAATTTAAAGAAAATTCCCATATATGGTCCTAGGTTATTTTTATGTGGATTTATTAGAAATGGTACATATTATAAAATCCACAATTTTTTTAACTAAGATTTTCTTTTTCATATTATGGTATTTGCCTACACTAGCAAATTTTGCTTGAACAAGATGCAACAATGTGGCAACTTATAATGCAAGTTAATAATTCAAACGATTATGTTGTATTAATTCAAAACATTTACTTATAAAATAGTTTAAGTTCGTGTGATTAACGCCTTTAAAACTACTTACAACAATATGTCTGTAAATAAATAAAAATAATAATAATAAAATAAATATTAATAGCATAAAAAAACTAAATCTAATATTGATAGATTGGATGTGATTGTTAGTACTAACTGCTATCAGAAATAGCCTCTTCATTTATTAAATTTCTCTCCATATTTTTTTATTTTTTCATTTATAATGGGAAATAACTCGAATTCTACACTCCATACCTTTCATATCCCAAAATGTATATTAAAATATTTATATTCCAAAATCAATTTGAAATAACTGTTCTTGTGTGCAATAAATACATAAGACTATGTCAACATACAACATTACAGAATATTATATTACCAGTGAATTTACTATAAAAACCAGTCCTGTCAGATAATATAAGATTATTTGGGATCATATTTATCTTCAAGAGGTCATGTGCATTTTATTTTTTATTACAATCTACAATAAGTACATTATTAGAAACATCAGATTGTTAGATTGGTAGTGGCACAGAGCAGCAGAGCAGCAGCGAGCTGATGTCCTCAAGTCGTTCTAATCGGTCGGTAGGTGGAGTTGTCCGGGAGATGTCGCACCAGCTCGTCCGTGAGCCGCACTCGGGCTCCGTTGGGACCGGACACCAGCACTGTCCTGTCGTAAAAAAACATATTTAGAAACAATACCCTAAGGTGTCTGTTATATAATATTTCACAATATATTCACAACTATAAAGGGTAGATTACAATAGGATTCATGTGATCAAGAAATAAAAATATCTAAAAAGACTATGTACCTCAATTATTATTTTTGTATTTGATAGAGTCACCATCGAGGAAGGTTTTGGACCATTTAACATAACGCTATTATATTGAAAAGAGGTAAAAAACGGGCAAACATGATTAAATAATTTTTAGTTACCTGCCAATGAAGGTATACATACAAAAGCAAAGTAATACTTTGGTGTCAATATAAAAACATTTTATATATAATACAACCAATTCAAGAGGAATTAAGGGCCAGTTCAATCAAGGGTAAGTAGGAGCCAGTTTGGTACAATTCTCGGGTCCCACCATCCCATGGATGTCTCTTCCAACTCATCTTATATACTCTCTTATGTCACTATTATTTCTTGACATCTCTGATGAAGAATTATTAAAAAACATATAATAATAATAATAATAACCCTTTAATACTGAGAATTACTACTTTTAAAAAACATAAGTAGATATATTATTAATTCTTTGAATTTAATAAAAATTGTTGGACACCAGTTGGGAGTTTTATTTGTGTCAGCATTTTCTTTTGACACTTAGATCTCCTACTACATTTGTACCGTATCTGCTCTTGTCCACAGAGCACCTGCTACCTCTTTATGATCACCTGAATACCTTTTTTTTTTGCCTACCTCTTTTCCTTTTGGTGTTGCACCTAGGAGTCCATTCTGTTAGGATTTTGTACCATTTGTTTGTATGTTAGATTAGATAAAGTTGTACCTTAGCGGAACGCTTCAGCTTGTGCAGCAGCTCAGTGGCTCGGCACGCGTGCAGGTACAGCGCGCTGTAGATGTTGCTGCCGGCCGGGCACACTACACCGTCAAACGGGGTTCGATTCTCCTGCAAACACATTCCGTTTATAATATAATATACAATATAACAACTTTCGTATTTGTTTATTGAAACGAGCTAGTCGCTGAAGTATATCAGTCAAATTCACACGCATATATATATTATACACCAGAGACTACCGCTGCTCCGCTCGCGATAATATTAATTGAATTATACGTATTTATACTCGGAAGTTTGAAACAAATAACTAAGCACGTAAATGTAAATAACTTTTATACGTAAAAACGCAACTTGAAGTATTACTTAGTTTTTGTTTCATCGCAATCATTTCACTCTATCAAGAGATATTAAATAATATGAATTTAAACTGTTCTCACGCATTCAGTTAAGTTACTTGCAACGCCAAAATAGAAGTAATGTTGTCAGTTGAATTGCATTTCCGATAGATGGCGTTGTGCATATGACGTCAACGTGTAACACGGATATTGACTGTACTCTTTTTTCTAAGCGACGTCTTTTAGTTTTCGACAACGACGCGAACGAAGTCACGGGAACAGTTTGTTATTTACTAAAACAGGTAAGCGCAGAAGAAGTTTAAAAAATCACAAAAGTATTATAAGTAGAATCTGCTACAGTACAGTAAGATTCTAATAAGTGGTAAAACAATTAGATATATTTGAAAAAAAAAACAAAGGTAATGCTGGAATAATTTGAATTCTTATTTCAAGTGTGTTTTCCACAAGTAATATAATGATTTTATTACTTTTAGCTTTATGGAAAACTATAAAGCTCTATGGATATATGTAGAAAAAGTAACTGATTATAATTCCAGAAGAAATAAAAAAAAAAAAAAAATTATACAACGGAATATGTTTACCCTTGTTTATATTCCGGCAGGTCGTCGTCTTGGAAGGATTCGCTTCGGCGATGGAACAGCTTCGGACTCACGCTGAGCTCGAGTTGGGGGGCGGGCATCATATAAAAATCAAATCATAAAAAGCATCATATATCTCAAGTTGGAACAAACTGCACACAATGTGCAAAAATTGATTAAAATCGGTACTGTAGTTGAGTTTGTAAGAGTTGACCGCCAACCAACAACGTGACATAAAATTTTTATATATAAGGATTAACATATAGTGAAGCTATATTTTAAATTAAAAAAAATCAGGGCAACAATTTTATAATACGTCTATATTAATATTATAAACAAGAAAAGATTATATATTTGTTTGAACACGCTCACCTTAGAAACTACCAGTCGTATTCTTTTCATATATGATACAGCAATACTTATGAAAAGTTTTCGGCTATTTAACATCACGCTACCACCAATACGAGCAAAACTATACAAAAAAGGACCAAAATTATTCAATGTTTTTTATATCAACTCGAATGAAGGTCGTGGGCACGCACAACTAGTAACAAAGATCGAGCGTTTTCAAGAAAAGGGTAGTAAGCTACAATTTACACATTTTACAGGAGAGAGAATTCCTAATTAAAAAGCATTGTCTATATAATATAATCCTGACTTCCCCATAATGACTGTACTTCACCTGATAGTAAGCTCAATACGGCCTACACACAGTAGCGACTGCCGAAAGGGAAAATGCCCTCCGTCAGTCGTAACTGCGATGCCGATCTGAAAAGTTCTAGCGTTATGGCTGTAATCTCACTTAATCTTAAGTGACGATACGGTCCAAAGTGGTGGACAAGCTATAACTGTGAAGGGACTAGCTCTCAAGTGCCACTACCGGAACACATTTAAAAGTATTTGGTAATTGCAGGAAGATTTTGAAATTTAGGTTAGCTAACATGGCGGGCAATAGAAAAAGCCCTACCACCATGCAGAATCTAGACATTGTTACCTTTTTTTATTGTTAACACAATGAAAAAATATGTTTATGTACATGCGGACGGGCTGCTGGCAGTGCTGGCGGGTTGTGTGAACTCGTCAAATGAAAAACAAGACATACAATGCCTCTTACTTATTATTACCAGGTTCAGCGACTGCATTCGCAATCAAAATATACATTTTACATGTTATTCTAATTACCAGAAAACATAGGTTTTCTGTAATCGAATAGGCCAATTATTACAAATATTTCTCGAGGATTGCTGTGCGCGACCGGCCTCGAAAACAATTCAAATCTGATACTCGCTTATCACTTTTCACATATAAACCTTCTATACATGTATCAATTTCAATAACAGGGCTGCAGGCATAGGCCAACGTCACTCATGCCTTATGCAGTTCCTGATTAGTATCACTTCAAATTATTGTACTCTAGATAATTGCTCTTCATATTTTATTTCGATATTGTATTCTGCTGAACTGTGACCAAATAAATTACATAACACATGTACAATATTTAGTACTACTGTAGAAAATAAGTTTATTTACCTGAGTCGCGGCTTGTCTAACTATAGGCAGTATCATAAGCAGCTAGACCGGCGAGGCTCGCCAACTCGCCGCCTTCCCCTATAGCGGCAGCGGACCGTACTGGAGGCAACATAGCACTGCCTAAAAACAACAATTATCTATTCAATTAAACACATAAATGAATACATGACGTTATAAAGAGGAAGGATTTATATATTTGGAACGAATAAATTGTTCTAGCGGGGTAAAATCCGGCATGATAAATCTTCGTCCGCCTAATGTATGTCCGTACACTATGTTTTTAGCGCGCCAACGCGACACGAATATTCGCCCCCTCATGTAGCCCAGCATAACAAAACAAATGGACTATATTGAATACGGGATGTATAGAGAATTCTTAAATTTGATGAAATTGACATAAAAATTCTAAAAATAAGTAAAACTGTATTCATAGGTTTTCAAGAAACCTTGAGTAAAGTCAGTATGCCAATAGTAATCTAAACAAAAAGTATAATATTATATTCTGAAAATTGATTATTATTGTTTTGTGTGTTGACAAGAACAAGGTCGAACAATTTTTTAGTTATGTGGTGGTACATGCGGTGTACCTGGTGGACCGGAAAGTTTTGTTCCTTAAGGGACGCAATGATTTCCTCCTCGGGGAGTTCTTTGGGGACGCGCCTAATAACCACGCGCAGTAAACGGTCTTCTTCCAAAGTGAAAGTGAAAAATTGGTGTTTTCCTTCTCTAAGGAAGGCGGTGAGATTTTTATAATCTAAAGGCGTAGGGACTTTAATTTGAATCCCGGCAGGGGTGCTACGGGCGCTAGTATAACGGATTTTTTTAATATTAAGCTGCGTGGAAATATTTAACCAAGCTGCTTTATCAGCGATAGTGACGGGTGGTGGTTGGCGGACTGCTTTTTCAGTCGAGGCCGCGGGGCCAGGAACAGGAGTCGCAGAGATTGAAGGGGTCGCAGGGACACGGGTGCTTTCGGTCCGCCAAGCCTTGGCTACTTTCGGTTCGGTAGTTTCTGGTGAAAGTACCCTTTTATTTTTAGGTTTGACCCTACTGACTAGCGTGAAGTCGCTGTCGGTATTAATAGATTCGGGCTCCTCCATTTCTGCCTCGTTGGTTGGTGTCGGGTCCGAGCTAAGTGGCGAGAATGAATTCGCCGTAGGGATCGCAGGCGGAGCATATGAGATGAGTTGCTCGAATTGTCGCGGCGTTGGTACCTGGGATGTAGGTAGTATGGGAGAGACAGGTGCCTGTGAATGACTATTTAGATTCCTTGTTGGGGAACGCGATCGCGAGCGAGAACGAGAGGTCCCGAGTGTGCGGGACGGAGAAGGAGGGTGGGTGCGCGCGGGCGCATTTACCGCCGCTGCCGGGATACGCACATTTTGCGGTGGTTGGGGTTGAGTAGCAAGAAACTCTTGAAAGAGCTCTGGGTGTGTCTTATCTACGAAGACTCGGAACCTATTTAGCAAAAGCTCTGAGCGGTTTGCCATTTCGGTAGCAGCCTTGGTGTAACGTAGGTTTAAAAGGAAACCTGTATAAAAAAAAAAAAAAACCTCCCTGCCTGAGGGGCAGGGGGGCGCGGCTAGAAATAGTTAAACAAACTATCTAAAGTTCGACGAGTTAACATTGAAATACAATCTAGTAGTGCACGTGCAGAAAGTAAAGAAAAAAGAAAAAAATAATAATAAACAATATCTGAGACCTTGCCTGTAAAAGTAATAAAAGGCTTAATGGAAATTAAGTGTTACCTTTGTTGGCAGCCGGTGACCGGCGTACTTACAGTGTCGGCACTTTAATCACTGCACTGTTTCACGATAACGACAAACAATACTTTGAATTCACAATAATAAACTACGAGAATTCTCACAATGTAATATTAACACGATAGCCAAACAATAGATTGAGTTTAAGAATAAAATAATTATCGGTAACACGAACTTTATTGTCGGCAATAATAGACGGATTATTGCCGATACGACGTAAGAATAACACAAAGAAACAATAGGCGGCGCGGTAAAGCGCAGCGATCGGTTTCGAGAACAATCAACGAGGGCTCACGGACACGTCCGTTCACGACCGCGGTTGAAATCGAACTGGTACAGTAAATACATCATCTTCAGTAAAGGGACATCTTCCTTTGTTTAAAATCAAAGATGGTCGCGAAGTTCACTTGTTTTTGTCTCTAAATAAATCTTATAAGAAGAATTCTAACCAACATTATTTCTGCTTAAAATCTTCACGAAATAGAAACATCTCTTTCAAATAATATTACCTAAGCGGCGAAATCTTCGACGTCTTCAAAGACTCAGCTCCCGTCACGTCTTTCTCGGACTCCTCTGGACAGTTGTGTGCTCTCGAACAGCGGGACTTCAAGTTCGGTGTTCCTGTAATTTTCAAAAATAGCTTCATTTATAGAGGGTGCGTATTTAAGTAATAGAGGCTTTGGGCTCTGAGGGGAAGGGAGCAGATTATTTTTTTTCAATTATAGAGGTTTTATCGAGGTTCTACTGTAATACATGTTCTAGTACTTTTTTAAGTATAATGTAAGGTATAGCATTATGAGCACAATACCACCTGATGTTAAGTGACAATAGGGTCCACGCCGATGGGCACGCTAAGCCTAGTGACGCGACTGGCTGCAACTGCCGGAACACTCGTAGTAGGTACTTGAATTGAACTTGAGGGTGGAAGTTCGTTCTGTTATAACCCTTATTACTATATACATAAAGCACAATCAGCGTCTTAGTTTACGACGTCGTTTTATCACATGTGCAATTCTGCAATTTTACATTTTACTTAACTATGTTATAATTTTCCATTAGTTAAATCAGTCAGGATTAAAACCTCGCGGAGTACGGTTGTAACCACTCGAAATAAATTCGGAAGTCAGTGTTCAATGTAATTTTTAATGAAAATATAGAACATTGAAATAGTGTAAAAGTGTAGTTTTTTTTAAAAAAGACAAACAGGGACGGCCTCCTAACAAATTGGTGTCAGAAGTGGGATGTCAGAGACAAGTCTTACGACGTAGAGTCATATAGACGCTGGCATCCAACCCTAGGAACCCTGTATTATTGTCTTCTGGTCGACAGTAAGACTTAACCAAAGGTTAAGCCTGCATCAGCTACGCATCACTACGCACAATTATTAGGACGACGATCAGTCTCAGCTGTATAGCGTGAGCCCGCTCCACACACTCCACTGACACATCCATCCGGTTCAACCTCTCATCATCGAGCTCGCTCCAGCCAAGCAGGTTCCTGACTCATCATCGCAATACGGCGTCTACAGTTCGTCAAAGGTCATCATCTCCGCTGGTGAAATGTTGCTTCTATTTGTAATCACACAGTGAGTGTTTTGTTTTCAAGTCTATCTCAGTGTTTTTATATATTTTATTACAACGGTGTCGTTTTAGCGAACTTTAATTTAGTACTATTTTAATTTACTATATCTACCATTTTTATAAATTTTTACTATTTTATTTACAAATTGTACTATTTCTTTTACATTTAGAAATACCTTGTAATCTTACATACATTTTATTTTGTTCAACATTCATAATTAAAAATGTCACTTAAATCTGAAAATTCTAAAGCACAAACTATGGCCGAGAAAATTACTCTTTCAGTCCTTACTAAATTTATAAAGGGGTACAATGGCGACAGGGAATTACTTCCCGCGTTTTTAACAGATTGCGACAACGCAATGTCACTCGCCAGCCCAGATCAACAAAATGTGCTATGTAAATTTATTATATCACAACTCGAAGGCAAAGCAAAGGTTGCTTGTAGTTTAAAAACATTTAACACGTGGTCTGAACTTAAAACCTACCTCAGATCTACATTTGGAGAGAAAAAGCATGCTACACATCTTTTAGTCGATTTGCAGAACTGTAAGCAACTTAGTTCTGAAGACGTTACCAAATATTCATTAAGGATAGAATCCATATTAACCAGAATACTATCAGATATCCATTACAACTGTAAGGAAGAAATAGAACTCGTTGGTCGTATAGCAGCTATGGAGGATCTTGCACTTAACACTTTTATGTTAGGATTAAACCCCTCGATTTCGACTATTGTTAGGTGTCGAAATCCTGCCGACTTAAACGAAGCGGTACAGCGCGCTATTGAAGAAGAAAAATTATTTAATCTTTCTAAGTCTAACTTTAATAAATATCAAAAACAGTGCTCTATTTGTAACAAATCGGGACATAATTCAACCGAGTGTTTCAAAAATAAGAAGAATACAAATAATTCTCAAGTACGCGTAAATCACGTTAGTTCTAACCCTAATTCCAATTTTAATTTAAATCCTAGAACTTGCAATTATTGCAAGAATATCGGTCATACGATTGACTAATGCCGTAAAAGGCAATACAATATGCAACGCCGCGAAAATACTAACAACGCGCAACCCGATCCAAACACATCGCATGGTAACCACGTTAAGGCAGTTCACATGTGCGATTCTGACGAATTAGTCTGTGAAGAACATTTAAACTAAAAATATCTCGAGTACGTGTCTGCCGAGATCTTATAGTCTTCTAAAGGACACACGATCAAATACTATATCTACTAAATCTTTTATATCTCAACCAAAAGAGTTGAGTCATGCCATACCTACTAATTCTTTTACACCTCGATTAAACAAATCGAGTCATACTATATCTACTAAATCTTTTATATCTCAACCAAAAGAGTTGAGTCATGCCATATCTACTAATTCTTTTACACCTCGATTAAACAAATCGAGTCATACTATATCTACCAAATCTTCTACACCTCGACTAAATAAGTCGAGTCATACTATATCTTCTAAATCTTTTACATCTCAACATAAAACGTTGAGTCAAAACTTATCGAAAAATAACCATGATAAGAATTGTACTACATCAAAAAATAATATATTAAAACCTATACTAGTTAAAAATTCGACATCTCTGCCTATCTTCGAAATCTATGTTAATAGCAAGAAGATATCTTTACCACACACATACTTAAAAACATGTCACTCAACAAAACAATAATGTTTCCTCATTGACACTGGAGCAGCTATAAGCATTATAAAAATATCAAGTTTGCAACAAGCCCCAGAACTCTCACCTGAAGTCGTGAAGATAAAGGGTGTAACTAACTCGGATAATCATATCAATACGCTAGGTACTTCTCAAATACAATTCATGATATCTAACCAAACTTTAAATTATAAATTTCATGTGACAAATAATGATGTCAATTTAAATGATTACGATGGTATTTTAGGTCATGATTTCTGTAGCTACTTTAAATCTAATATAAATTACTCGTCCAACACTATTTCTATAAACGATTACGTAAACCCTATTTTTCACACGAAACCTACCTATACCATTCCAGCTCGCAGCGAAGCCGTAATCGAATGCGCGGTCTCAAATTCCTCGTGGGAACATTGTCGTAACAATGAAGCCTTAGTGTTAGATAATATTTTATGTAAAGGTGTTTATGTTGCTAATTGCATTGTCTCCATAAAACCGAATAAAAAGGTAAACATCACGGTATTAAATACAACTGACACCGACATAACCGTCAAAGATTATTGCGTAGAGTTGACACCACTTCAAAGTGACTTTATAGAATCTGAATCTTATCATAAAATTAATACTATATCTACTACCAAACCTAATCGTCTCAATCAAGTTTTAGACTTAATTCGCTGTTCTCATTTAAACAATGAAGAGAAAAAATCTCTTTTCGAATGTTGCTCACGTTTCACTGATATCTTCCATATCGAAGGCGAACCGCTATCTTTCACGAATGCAATCGAGCATAATATTAATACAGGTGACGCACCTCCTATTCACGTAAAATCTTATAGGTTCCCTGAATGTCACAAAAATGAAGTTGACGCTCAAATTCAAAAAATGCTCGACCAAGATATAATTCGCCCTTCCATTTCGCCTTGGAGTGCCCCTGTGTGGGTGGTACCGAAAAAAAATGGATGCCTCTGGCAAAAGAAAGTGGCGAATCGTTATAGATTATCGCCGACTTAATGATGTCACTGTTTCTGAAAGTTATCCACTGCCTCTTATCACTGATATTCTCGACCAATTAGGTCATTCTAAATATTTTAGTACACTTGACCTCGCGAGTGGATTTCATCAACTGAAGATGAGTTCCAAAGACGCTCCAAAAACAGGATTCACTGTTAGTACAAATTCAAGCATGTCTGGACACTACGAATTCACCAGAATGCCTTTTGGGTTGAAAAATGCCCCTGCGACATTTCAACGCCTCATGAATACGGCTCTATCCGGTCTTCAAGGTCTCCACGCCTATGTCTATTTAGATGATTGTATTATATATTCCCATGACCTTGAATCCCATATTTCTAAACTAGAATTAGTATTTGATAGATTTCGAAAATTTAATTTAAAACTTCAACCTGACAAATGCGAGTTTTTACGTCGCGAAGTCGCATATTTAGGACATATCATCACCGATAAAGGTGTTTCCCCAAATCCTGATAAGGTCAAATCTGTCTCCCAATTCCCAACTCCAACCAATGTCAAACAAATAAAATCATTTCTAGGTCTTGTCGGGTACTACCGACGCTTTATCGAAAACTTTTCCAAATTAACCAAACCCCTAACTTCGTTATTAAAAAAGGATATTCCTTTCAACTGGACCTCTGAGCAGGACAGTTCATTTCAAATTCTCAAGGACAAACTTACCACGGCCCCTCTACTTCAGTATCCAGATTTTTCCGCTCCGTTTTTATTAAAGACGGACGCCTCGAACTATGCCGTAGGTGCAGTTCTCTCACAAGGCGACATAGGTAAAGACAAACCTATAGCCTATGCTTCCGGAACGCTTAACAAACCGGAAGGCAATTATTCCACAACCGAGAAAGAGCTTCTAGCAATCATTTTCGCCGTCAAAACTTTCCGTCCCTATTTATATGGTCGAAAATTTAAAATTGTAACCGACCATCGCCCTTTGGTTTGGCTATTTAATGTTAAAGATCTAGGCAGCAGACTCATTCGCTGGCGCCTCAAACTCGAGGAATACGATTACGAGATTGTTTATAAACAAGGTCGTCTCAATTCTAACGCCGATGCATTATCTCGCTACCCTATTAATACTATTGATATTACAAATTTAAATAATTCTAGTTATGAACAATATTTTAAAAATCAATTTACAAATAATATACCAGATTCCAACACTGTAATCGAAGAACGGACACAATCGTTACATTTATCAAACTTTAAAACTATCGTTTGTCCTGTCTCTTTAGACTTTGACTCATCTATACCTCACTGCGAAGAAATACTATCGCAGCTCGAGAATTCCGCTGAATTTTTAAATTCCGAACGAGAACCATTTACTATTCAACGTGTAAGCAATAAAAATAAAATATTTTTCTTTTTATACACTAAAGTTCATCATTACGAAGAAACTAAATTTAGAGATATTTATAAATAACTATTTTAAATTTGTATTACTTTTATTTGTTCACAAATCTCTCGCTGAGGTCTTCCGATCTTTGTGATTCTCCTCTGAACCGTGTACTGGAGTATGAGTAAGAAATAGCATTTGCATGTGTGTAGTGCTTTTAGTGGTTAATATATGTAGTGTAGTAGAATAGATTATTAGCGTGGTGCACTGAGGGCTGTGTCTGTCTTTACTTTATATAACGATAAATTTGGATTTATTTTTATTTGTTCACAGGTCTCTCGCCGAGTTATTCCGCTCTTTGTGACTCTCCTTTGCACCGAGTATGCTTTTTGTGATTCTGAGGACTAAACTAAATATAAAAAAAAATATTTGAACGAAATAAATAAATTAATAAATTCCAAAATAGCATTTTATGTCTCATTGACACCTATTTAAGTATTTTATGATCATTTCAAACTCTAGGTAAACTTACAGACTCATAGCACGTAAGATGAAAGTAAGGAGCCTACTCAAGACTAAACTAAATATATAAAAAAATATTTGAACGAAATAAATAAATCAATAAATTCCAAAACAGCATTTAATTTCTCATTGACACCTATTTACGTATTCTATGATAGTAAATATCAAAATATTTGTTTTTGTATGTATCTAATGTACATTTTTGTGTATTAAATACGACACCATTAATCAATACTCATATATTAAATGTCGATGCAGCTTATGCTGTATTATAACGTTACTTTGACAAGTTACAAGGAATAATTCAAAATATAATTCAAAACTGTACCAGATAGATACCACGACGATATGTATGGTAGTCAAATACGAATACTACAAGCATTTTAGGAATTTGTTGTCTGTTTATTTATTTGTATGTACAAGCAAATTTATAGGTAAAAAATTTACGCAAATACTTAATGCGGTGATAATGAAATAGTGAAAAGTTCTGCCTAGTCATAATTTCCTTAAATTGAAAAAAATAAAGAATAATAAATAAAGAAAAACTTACAGTTAACCTCTGCGCCTCATGTAATGTACAGTTCCATTTACATATAATAATAAAAATAAATACAAACATTGTCTCTCTTTGCACACAACTCCGTCTCCACCCATCGTCGGTCAGTGTACTAATGACCCAGGCGATGGAAAGTTAGTACTTAACCTCAGTTTGATTTTACTTTGTGGCAAAGTAGCTCCTCTGATGTCAGACGGGTGCAACTATTTTGTTACATAAAAGTAAGGAAATGAACTATTAGATGGCATTAGTAAATCTCACTATAGAAGTTACGCATAAACGCATAATTTCTTATATTCGGATATTATTATTTCAAATCTGTCTATAGAATTATTTAAACTGCTTTGGGCATTCATGGTTGACTAGGGCCTTAAACCTTCTATTGTTAGGAGAGGCAAAAGCAAACAAACAAATGTATTTCTTCTCTATTAATTATTAATTCATTTGTGGATAATTTCAATTACCTCTTTTGTTTGTTTCATTAATTTAATCTTTTATTCACTAAAACCTCTTAGTTTCCCTGAAATGTATTATTAATAAATAAATCTAATAATTCTAATAATGGTGTATTTCTATTCCACTTGTGTAACTGGATGAAAAGGCCTTTGAATCCATCTTTATTGGAACACAAAAATGGAACACGAAAATATAGTTAACACCTATTAATAGTTAGTGTGTAGTATTATACTATAGTACAATTGTTTTAAGGCTTAATATATATAGGATATAATTTATCTGTTTTAGAGCTTCACGCTACACCACAAGGAAGTACAAAAAAGAGCTGTCAAAATCCACAGCATTAATGAAAGGTATTTTTTATATGTCCAGTTGTTTGTTTCTTCATATTCTCCTTTTCTAAGCCTGGCATTATGGTTGAAAAATGAGTAAAATATATGTCATAAATTTCACAAGTATTCTGCTTTATATGTATACCAAATATGTAAATTTCATTTTTATAATATACCCAACTCTTCATCCTATCATGAAAGTACATTTAAAAAATCGATAATATTATCGATAGCACCTCAACAAAAAGCAATAAACTCACTAGTCTCGTTACATGTAAACAAAATAGGTAATGTGATTATAAAAAAATCTTTTGCTTTTGTATAATTGTGTACTTATATTTCATATGTCATTAGTAAAAAATCATAGCATGAGGTTTTTAAACATTTGGAACACAAATATATAATGAAATTATATTCAAATTTCTATTACGAAACTAGATTCAAAGTATTACAAGGCAATCAAAATTTTGAATTGAAAAATATGAATATGTATATGTATTATTATACTGAGAAGTGTATAATTATGGTAGAAAATACTCACAATTTCTATATATTTTATAAAACTCAACGGATATATATGTCTTAATAATATAACGATCACACAATAACTTTTGCCACATTTTGGCAATATAAACTTTCGTCAGTGTTGCCAATAATCTTTTCACATTTCCACTAATCGCAAAATTATAAAACGGATTGTATATTGATAGATTAAATATTTATTTATTATAACACTGCAATTTTATAGAAGTTCATAGTTGACTTATCTATTTATTAACACATCTGAAAGAGTTTCAAAATCTCCTAAAAGTTTCAGGTAAAATTCTTAATTGGCAATATGGCGATAACATTTTATTTGTATATAAAGACGCCCCTGTTGTACAAGGTCTTGTGACGTTACGTATATAATCTCCGAGGCCGTTTTCTCGCCCTCTTTCATGTTTGACGGCTTTAATGATCTAAAGAGAGATAAATTTCGTAATGGGATAGCTTCATCATCTCACAGTAGCCGAATTACCGAGTTTAGCTCGGTTTTATTTTTTTGTGTTTATTTTAAAACTAATGTTTATTAAATACGAATCACTAGATTGTACAACTTCATTTTATGGCGTTAAATACGTATGAAATGAACATGAATTTATTTAATACTTTTATTCGTAATAATTTGCTAAATAACTGTGTTTACCAAAAAATTACTATACCGGTGAACTCAAAAAACAAGTATCTGTCTAAATACAAAGTTCAAATCCAAATCGTTAGAGCCGTTTCCGAGAGCAGCGAAATTTATTTATAGTTATATAAAAGAATTACTCTTAATTTCTTTGGATAGATTTGCGAGCTATCAAGCCACGCAATTAGTAATTCTATGATTTCCAACACTATGCGTTGTCGTCGTTGGTTCCGCGTCGGCCATTGTTATTTACAAATTGATCTTGTATTTTTCGATAATGTGTTTAGATAAACTTGTATAAAAAATTGTGTCAACACCACACAGTCTCAAAATGAGCGTCGATTGTTATATTTTAAAAACTAATGTTATAAAGCGAAAGTTTGTTTATTTAAAACCGCCATTAGGAGCAATGCTGTATTGAAGAAAGTTAAAAACATGGCCAAAAATTATTAAATAATTTCGCCAATCAAATCAGCAGGCACAGTTAGTTTTAAAAATAAAACAAACTTTATTTCCTTATACATTTATTTATCAAATGGTTTCTCATACATTAGTGTTTTACATATAAATCATACATTAACATTAATATATGGATTTATTATAAATGCTACATATTATAAGGTCTACTATTTTTTTACACAGATTTGATTTTTCATTTTATGGCATTTTATTATACAAACAAATTTAGCTCGAACAAGATGAAACAATGTGGCAACTTATAATGCAAGGTAATAACTCAAATGGTTAAATTGTATTAATTTTTCATTTACTTATAAAATAGCTTAAATTTCGCGTCAAAAACGCCTTAATATCTACTCTGTTCTTGTAGAACATGTCCTCATATAATGTCAAATGTATATGAATATTATAAAGTAGAAAAGATTATTGATTTGTTTGCTAATCTTCGCCAGATTACAAATAATATTTTTGTAATTGATAGAGTAATCATCGAGGAACACTTTGGGCTTTTTAACATCACGCTACCACCGATAGGAGTAAAGTTATATTGAAAAATTTAGAAAAACGGACAAATGTGATTCACTCATTTTAGTTACCTAGCAACGAAGTTATACAAGAGCAAAATAGTAGTACTTTGGTGTCAATATAAAAATATTTTATATACAATATTAACAATTTAAGAAGAATTAAGGGAGAGAGCCAGTTTGGCACAATTCTCGGGTCCCACCATACCATGGGTATCTCTTCCACTCATATACCCTCTTATGTTACTATTATTTCTTGACATCTATGATGAGGAATTACTTAAGAATATATAATAATAATAATAATGAGCCTTTATTACTGAAATTTACAAACTTTGAAAAAACATTAGTAGATATATTATTAATTCTTTAGAATTGAATAAAAATTGTTGCACACCAGTTGTGAGTTTTGTGTCAGCATGTTCTCTTAACACTTAGACCTGCTACAACATTTCTACCGTATCTGCTCTTGTCCACAGAGCACCTGCTACCTCTTTAAGATCATCTGACTACCTTTTCTTTTGCCTATCTCTTTGCCTCTTGGTGTTGCATCTAGTAGTCCATTCTGTTAGGATTTTGCACAATGTGTTCGTATGTTAGATTAGATAAAGTTGTACCTTAGCGGAAGGCCCCTGCAGCTGGTTCAGCTTGTCCAGCAGGTCAGTGGCTCGGCGCGCGTGCAGGTACAGCGCGCTGTAGATGTAGGGCACACGTACACCGTCAGACGGGGTTCGATTCTCCTGCAAACACATTCATATTATAATATAATATACTATTTAACAATTTTCTTAATTGTTTGTTGAAACGAGCTAAACTATACTCTAAAGTTTGAAGCAAATCGAATGACGCAATAAAAAGTTTGATACGAACTTTATTTCTCTCTTTACCCCACTTCCTAGAAGTTTTTCGCTAGAAAAAGATAGCCTACCATAGTATCCAAGGCCCCAACTATATCTTTATTTAAATTCATCATAATCGATTCAGCAATATAGGACACACACAAACTTACTTTCGCATTTAAAATATACTGGCTGTGTTTGCGACTCCGTTCGCGATGAACTAAAATGTATTTAGTCATTTTTATAAAATAATATTATATAGCCTTTGTTAGTCAGGGTTAATGTAACATCATAAGGTTGAATAAATTTTCGAAATCGGTCCAGTAGTTCTTGAGTTTATTAATTACAAACAAAAATACGAATCTTACCTCTTAATATTATCCAGTGTCGAAGCGATCTAATGTTTTATTGTGAGAGATATCGTAGTTTATTATTGCGAATTCCAAGTATTGCTTTTCGTCATTGTGAATTTAGTGCAGTGATTAAAGTGCCGACACTGTAAGTAAGCCGGTCACCGGCTACCAACAAAGGTAAAACTTACTTTCCCTTAAGCCTTTTATAAAGACAGGCCATAGATATTATTATTGTCTTTTTTTTTTTTCTTTTTCCTTTCTCTTTCTGATTTGCACGTGCAGTACAATGTATTTAAATGTTATTTCTCCGAACTTGCGATAGTTTGTTAGTTTTTTGCTAACCGCGCCCCCCTGCCCTTCCGGCAGGGAGGTTTCACCTAGGCTTACAAGCAAATTTTCTCGCCCCAAGCCCTACATCCGGACCATGGCCAATCGTCCGGAAGATTTATATTTAAGGCTACGTGCCTTCATAGGTAGAGAGCAACCAGACTTGCTCAAGGCGTTCCTCGCCTCCCAACCGGTCCAACGCGTTCGCACCCCACCGACCGCGGCGAATGCACCAACTCGTGCTCGACCGGCGTCCCCCCCATCCACATTACTACCCCTCCACACCCCATCTACCGCAGCGACAGCACCGGTGCGTCGCCCAGCATCTCCACACTCACGCTCCCGATCCCGCTCGCCTGTGTTAATTCACTCGCAGGCACCTGCTGTCAACATAATAAGTACACAGTCGCCTTCAGCGACCCCCACCCCTACGCTTGCGCCTCGTCCTTTCGAGGAGCAAATATCGTACGCACCACGGCCAATACCAACGGCGAACTCTTTCTCGCTATTATCCTCCGACCCGACCCCCGAAAACGAGGCTGAAATGAGGGACCTCGATTTGGAACCTGAAAGCAATCCAGAAGCCGACTTTATAATAGTCACCAAGGCCAAGAACAAGAGGGTGCTATCACCCTCAATAGTTGAAACTGCTGTCGCAAAAACAAGGCGCGTACCTACTGCATCCGAGAACGCTAATACCCCAATGACCCAACCTCCCACATCCGCTAGCTCGACTGAGAAAGCGGTACGCCCACCGCCCCCCGTTACGATCTGCGATAAGGCTTCCTGGGTAAGCATCTCGGCCCAGCTCAACTCAAGGAAAATTGCATACACTAGGGCCACCAGCACCCCTTCAGGGATACAGGTTAAAGTCCCGTCTATTAAAGATTATAAGAATTTAACGTCCTTTCTCCGGGAAGGAAAACACCAGTTCTATACCTACACAACTGAAGAAGAGCGCCTTCTGCGCGTCGTTCTTAGGCGCGTTCCTAAAGAGCTCCCCGAGGAGCTAATCCTAGCCTCCCTTAAGGAGCAAAATTTACCGGTCCACGAGGTACATCGAATGTACCATAATATAACAAAAAAACTATACGACCTAGTTCTAGTCACTTTGGACCGATCCAAGGAAGGGAAAGAAATTTTCTCCCTCCAATCCGTCTGCGGCCTCTCCGGCATAGTTGTAGAGATCCCCCATAAGAGGCATATCCCCACTCAATGCCATAACTGTCAAGCATACGGCCACTCCGCTCGCAACTGCTTTATCAACCCGCGTTGCGTCAAATGTTTAGAAAACCACTCCACTAAGGAGTGCTCTCGCACCCGTGACTCTCCAACTCCACCAAGCTGCGTCCTATGTGGTAAAGCCGGGCACCCCGCGAACTATCGCGGGTGTGAACGCGCTCCACGCACAAGACACACGCGTTTCTTTAATCAGGCGCCCTCAGCGCAAACAACGGCTGCACGTACCGCACCGCCGCCACTCATGTCTAATCAGGATTTCCCGAGCCTGGGTAAGTCAGCGCGGGTCACTTCTGCGAACCCATCTTCTCCCCAAAGACCCACACTAGCTTCGACCAACGCGTGGACCACCAATCAGCAGCCTCCGAAGGCTAAACCCGCGAAACTCACCGCGGCCGGCCCTTCTACTGGTTTCAAAGGCATCGACTGGCTCGCCGAACTACTAGAAGAACACTCCGTAGATGATATCATTGCGTTCGACGACATGATTAGCGCTAGTCAGGATTTTGGACGTCTAAAAGCCATTAAGTGCTTCCCAGGCATTGCAAGGACCATGCAACGCCTTATCCGCGCTTCTCCTAATTAAACTCGCAATGGAGGATAAGATTAGACCCCGAGGCCTATCTTTGTCCTTTTTTAACGCGCGCAACCTGAAACCCCAACGCGACTTGGTAGCTAGCTTCCTTAAGGAGCGGCAAATAGACGTGTTTCTAGCACAAGAAACTCTTTTAAAACCGAGCGTTCGCAATCCCGCGATTGCGAACTACAAGATAGTAAGAAATGATCGTATCGGCGTAAGAGGCGGCGGCACGCTCATATACTATAGAAAGTCACTGTACTGCATGCCAATAGATCCTCCCGAACTTAAAAATTTAGAAGTCTCGGTGTGTAGAGTGGGTATGACCGGTCATCCCACTATCTTTATCGTTTCCGCGTACCTTTCGCCTAATAAAACTCTCCTCCAGTCGGATTTGGAGACGCTTTTCGCGCTCGGTGACTCTGTTATAGTGGCTGGCGATCTAAACAGCGGGCACATTCAATACAACAACCCGCGTAGTACCACTAATGGTAGGACTCTATACTGGCTAGAAAATACGCTTACGTTCGACGTAATTGCTCCTTCTGAGCCAACTCATTATCAACCTAACTGCCGCCCTTCAGTTTTAGACATAGCTATTTTAAAAGGGATTGCGCTTCAGATACGACAAATCGATGTCGTACATGAACTAGATTCCGATCACCGCCCAGTAGTTTTGCAACTAGGTCACCCGGGTGACCACACACCTGCTTCAGTCAAAGTGGCTGACTATCCAAAGCTCAAACACTATCTCTCAAATAATCTCTCCTCCCCTTTTTTAGATAGGATCCCCGACGAGATAAAGTCTGTGACCGATGCCGATATGGCAATTGACTCCCTGGTCGGTCACCTCCAGAATGCCATCAGCGAAACCTCGAAAGAGGTAAAGGCGGCAAACGATCGCCGCTTTATACTCCCTGATGACATTCGAAGACTGATCACGGAAAAAAACGCCGCGACTCGCGCCCATGATTCTTATCCGACGGAGGAAAATCGCGTACGGCTACGTAACTTACAACGATTAGTTAAAACTCGTATCTCCGAACTCCGCGGTCAAAGATGGGACAGTCTTTTAGAGGAAATCAAACCATCTCATCTTGCCTTCTGGGATCTTGTCCGTAAACAAAAGAGCAGCTACTCGTCCTCAATGCCACCGCTGGATAGAGGCTCCGGCAATCTGCCCGCCTTCGAAAGTATAGACAAGGCAGAGTATCTCGCTACCACTCTCGAACAACAGTGTTCTCCCAATTTCTATGAATATCATACCATAGATCCCGGACACATCGGGAGGGTCAATCGAACAATTCAATCAATAAGAGAGACCCCACCAGTTGAAAATTTAGACCCGGTCACAAATGACGAAGTTGTCGCGATCATAAAACACCTCAAGCCAAGGAAAGCCCCTGGTCCCGATGGAATCAGGAACGAAGCCCTAAAACTTCTCCCTGATAAACTTATAGCTCTTCTGGTCTGTATCTTCAATGCGGCCATAATTCACTGCCATTTTCCAGCCGCTTGGAAAAAGGCAACAGTAATAGGTATCCGCAAACCCGGGAAAAAGGCATCTCTCCCAGAAAGCTACCGCCCAATTAGCCTCCTCAATACGTTAGGTAAAATATACGAGCGGCTCCTTCTGAACCGACTTCAATCCATTGTCTCAGAGAAATGTCTCTTACCACACGAGCAATTCGGCTTTCGACCGAAGCACTCGTGTACCCATCAAGTGCTCCGCCTCACGGAGCATATTCTCTCCAATTTCACGGAGCCACGCCGTCCTAGGCGCACGCTTGCCGTATTTTTCGACATAGCCAAAGCTTTCGATAAGGTCTGGCACGAAGGCCTCATATTTAAACTCAATCTCTTTCAAGTCCCGGACAGACTAGTCCGCATAATCCTCGCTTACCTATCAGACCGTACCTTCTGCTATAAAGCGGACGGAACTCTATCCTCACCACATTCAATAAGATCAGGGGTCCCGCAAGGTTCTATCCTAGCCCCTTGCCTCTTCAACCTGTTTGTTAGTGACATCCCCGAATTCCCCGACACCGCAGTAGGCTCTTACGCAGACGACACGGTCATCTTCAGCTCAGGCAGGAATAGGATTCACTTATACTACCGCGTCCAAAGGGCTGTGTCTACGTTCGGGTCCTGGTGCCTCAAATGGCGCATAGGAATAAACCCAGACAAAAGCGCGGCTATTATGTTCGATCCTCACGCGAGGAAGAATATAAAAAGAACATTGCATCTTTTTGGTGTCAATATCCCCTGGGCTAACCAAACTAAATACCTTGGTGTAGTTTTAGATAAACATCTCACCTTTAACAAACATATAGATTATGTACAGAAAAAAGCCACCACAGCTATGGCTCTACTACGCAACCTAACCTCCTCTAAGAGCAAGATGTCACTCAGACATAAGCTCACAATATACAAAGTATGCATCCGCCCCATACTTACCTACAGTTGCCCCGTATTCGCTCACGCTTCGCACACCACTCTTCGCAAACTACAAGTTCTGCAAAATAAATTCATGCGTATAGCCGTCCAAGCCCCTCCGTACGTCCGTAATATAGATCTCCATAAAGATATGGATATTCCGTCCATATATGCATATATCAAAGACCTTACAAAGCAATTCTTCGAAAAAGCCGAAGTTCATCCCAACCCCAAAATAGTACACACAGTGAGCTACAATGCTAATCCGCACGCCAAAGGTTTCGCGCGACGGCCACGTAATTGTTTCACTGATCCCGTCGATAAAATAACGAGATTGAACGCACTTCTTCCTACCGTCTCCACCAATCGTACGTGTCCGCGTACACGCCCGCGTAACCGCCGCCCGCGCCGCCGAGGCCGAGCGGTTAATTTCGCTCCCGCACACCCACCGCGGCCTCCCTCTGCAGACGCTTGAGCCTAGGTTCGATCCTCCGGATAGGAGCCCTCAAGTGACTCTGCTCGCGCGATACAATGACACTCTACATCACTGAAAGTACATCATCACACCGCATACCATCCATGCACACCTATACGTTAAGTACACGGTTCTGTAAGGGACTACCCCCACGATCCTTGTTTGTTTTTCCCGCAGCATCCCAAGCCGAGGTTCGGCCATTCTGGCACCCTTGCGCTCGCTGCCTCGGAGCTGAGTGCCCTCAGCACTCGCCCCAAAAAGTTCGGTGAAGCTGTCAAAGCCCTTACGGCTAACAGCGAATGTCAATTCAAAAAAAAAAAAAAAAAAAAAGCGATCTAATGTGTGGTGTTCTTCGCGCAACGGTACTACGGGCACCCCACCATTGCAACCGATCACGCGGGACGCACGCACGCCTCGCGACTCAGAACTCGCAACGCGCTCGCCAAAGAGCATTCAATATATTTTTGATTTTTGTACATCAATAGTACTCATTTCAAAAGCCCATATTTCACCTCTTCGGCGCCAACATTGGTCCTTCAACCGGATTTTTTAAAATCATCGATCCAGCTGCGACGTGGAAGTGAAATATAGAAACAATACTGCAAACAAGCAAGTGAAGAAGACGGGACGGTAGACAGATAAGCCAATCCTATTTTTATTTCCTACATATTCCGTTCATTCAATTCATTTGTGTCAGTGTTGTTATTATTTACAATATTCGAGTTCTATTATACACATATATCTATTTAATTAACAATACGTACTAAAGTATTACTGATTTCATAACTCATTTATTTGTTAAAAGGTAAAACGGGTAGATATTATTCAGCTCGGTCGGTCGTACGCCGAGCGGAGTAGTGGATTGCAACAAAACTGTGAGCACTAAACTACGGTGCGATAGTTTGAAATATATTAATAAAAAATATATATACTATATATCTTAAAAACAAAGTATTATGGCTGAGGAACAAAGTTTAATCAAGAAACGAGGTTCTTTAAAAGGTCGTTTAACTTTATTTAATAATTACGTTAATAATTTACCGGATATTTTAGACAATGATCTTAAATTAGAATTAGAATTACGAATATCAAAATTAGAATCATTGTTAGACAGTTATAATGACGTTCAAGGGGAAATCGAGTGTATTGTAGCCAACCCCGGCGATCAATTAAAAGAGCGCGATACATTTGAGTGCATGTACTATAAATCTGTTGCACTCGCGCACGCTAAGTTAGGGATGACGGTCGGTCAGCCGCTTCATCGCTCGAGCTCGGACATAAGCAGCGTACGACAACAAACTAAGGCCAGCGTTAAACTCCCTGTCATACAGTTAGGTAAATTTGATGGTAATTATAGTTCTTGGCTTGAGTTTCGAGATACATACTTGTCGCTTATACACGATAATCCGGACTTGAGTGACATTAATAAGTTTCATTACTTACGTGCATCGTTAGAGGGCAGCGCGTTATTGGTAATTAAATCATTACAATGCTCATCGACTAACTATAGTACCGCTTGGAAATTAATTTGCGACAGATATGATAATAAAGAGATGCTTGTAACTAATCATGTAAAATCATTATTTAGTGTGTATTCTATGCAAAAGGATACTTCGTTTAATTTAAAAAGATTAATTGACAGTTTTATTAAAGATTTAAGATCTTTAGCTATTCTGGGTGAACCAACAGACAAGTGGGATACCCTGTTAATATATATGCTTTCTAGTAAATTTGACCCTCAAGCTTTATTAGAGTGGGAGAAATTAAAGGTGTCACAAGAAAAACCGGATAGAAGTTTCGACGCTTTACTGAAATTTGCAAGAAATAGAACAGAATTATTAGAAACTATGGAACAAACTAAACATAAATATTACAAACCATCAGGAACACATAGTTTGTTACAACTAATTATAAAAAACGCAGGTGCCCCATTTGTCAATCGGATCATTATATTTATTATTGTGAAACATTTCTCAAACTACCTACAAAAGAAAAAGAAATTAAAGTTAGTAAATTAAATTTATGTTTGAATTGTCTCAGGCCAGGCCATTCCACACGACAATGTAATATGAAATCATGTAAAAAATGCAATGAAAAACATAACACTTTAATTTGTACTAAATTATCGCATAGCGTAGAGAATGCAGCAGGTTCACAAAACGAAGTGGCGTTGACATGTGCCATTTCATCATTACAAGGGTTATTGTCAACTGCATGCGTAAGTGTGAAGGGTACAAATGAGATCATACGCGCGCGAGTCATGTTAGATTCTGGCAGTACATCTAATTTTATTACTGAACGTTTATGTAAAAATCTAGCTTTACCTACACGAAACGTTGTAACAACTATCAGCAGCTTAAACAATAATGTATCGGTTTCAAAAAAGTGTTGCGACATTACTATATTCTCATTGCATTCTAATTATAAGTTAACAATAACTTGTGTGATTGTTTCACAAATTACAAATCCATGGCCGAGTTCATCTATAGATAAACGGAATATACATATTCCTAAATACATTATATTATCAGATCCAGAATTTTATATTTAATCAAATATCGATATTTTGATAGGAAATAGTATTTTCTGGGATTTATTAGAACCTAAACAAATTAAATTAAAATCACAAAATATTACATTGCAAAAGTCTAAACTAGGGTGGATACTCGGTGGTTCTATTAAATCTAACTCGTTAGCCTTTTGTAATTTTTCTGACTCTCAAACATTAAATAATCAAATTGCAAAATTTTGTGAGTTTGATAATATTACCACATCAGCAAGTAGACATTTAGATTGGTCTCCCGAAGAGATCGAATGCGAACAAAATTTTGTGGATACTACTTCTCGCCTACCTAATGGCAGATTTTGTGTAACTATTCCATTAAAATCATCACCAAATATCTTAGGTAATTCATTCTATTTAGCTAAATCACGATTTAAACATTTAGAGAAAAAATTTCGATCCAATGCAGATTTTAAGAGTCAATACACAGATTTTATACATGAATATAAAAATTTGGGCCACATGAGGGAATCTAAAAGTTATAATAGTAATCAAATTAAATATTTTGCTCCTCATCATGGCATCGAAAGACAGAATAGCCTTAGTACCAAGTTAAGAGTTGTTTTTGACTGTTCTGCTAAAACTTCTACTGGTTATTCATTTAACGAGTTACAATAGGTTGGCCCTACTATACAAAACGATCTATTTTCAATATTATTGCGTTTTTGCCAGCATAACATTGTATTAACTGCAGACATCGAAAAGATGTATAGACAAATCGAAGTAAATAAATCACAGCGATGTCTGCAACAAATACTTTGGCGTGATAATCCGAACCAACCATTGAAAGCTTATGAGATGAATACTGTCACCTACGGCACCGCTTCAGCTCCATTTCTGGCCATACGGTGTTTAAAGCAATTAGCCGATGAGTGTTCTGATCCGTTAATTCAAGAAATAATTAACAATGACTTTTACGTCGATGATCTCATCACCGGTGCTAATAATGTCGATCAGTTATTATACATCTATTCTTCAGTAACTAAACAGCTCAGGGGAGGTTGCTTTCCATTAAGAAAATGGTGTTCAAACAATTTAGAGGTCCTTACCAAAATAAAAGAATGTGACCATACTACAATCAATCGCATTGATTTATGCCCTAATGATACATCAAAAATATTAGGTATTATTTGGGACCACAAAACCGATTCTATTGGGTTTGAAATTAATTTAAAAACAAATAAAAAAAAATAACTAAAAGAAATATACTGTCAACTGTATCCCAATTATTCGATCCTTTGGGTTTAGTTGCACCATCAATTTTACACTCGAAACTAATTATACAAAAACTATGGATGTGTAAACTTTCTTGGGATGATGAAATACCAGAAAGTACTCGAAAATCATGGTTAGAATTTGTAGGCTCCCTACAATATTTAAATAAGATTGTAATTCCGAGACAAGTTTTTATTCAACCACATACGCAATCACAATTACATATCTTTACAGACGCTTCAGAAGGAGCTTACGGGGCATGCGCTTATGTAAGATCTATGACACAAGATGAGATTGCCATTCATCTGTTGTGTTCTAAGAATAAGGTGGCACCACTTAAAGCTCTTACGATTCCACGCTTGGAGATTTGTGGAGCTTTGTTAGGTGCAAGGCTTAGTCAGAAAATTACCTCCTCTCTACGTTTAAAATTCCAAGAGTATTTTTATTGGACGGATTCCACTATAGTTTTAGGATGGCTAAATACACAAACTAATAAATTAAAGACATTCATAAGGAACAGAGTAGCTGAGATACAGTCCACTACTAACATCAATAATTGGAGACACGTTCCTACAAACTTAAACCCGTCTGATCATCTGACACGAAGCCTAAATGCTAAAGATTTATTAGATTGTAAGCTGTGGTGGACCGGTCCAGATTTTCTTAAATATAAAGAATCTTTCTGGCCTATTTTCGATTCTAAAAATAATAACCAATATCTACCTGAATTAAAACAAGAAGTTGCAGGGTTGGTGATACAATCGGCTGACCCATGGTTTCCATTTTCTAAGTATTCAAATTTTTATCGCATGCAACGATCTATGGCATATATATTATGTTTCATGAATAATACAAAATTATCAAATAGTAAAATTAAAGGTCCATTAAAGATTTTTGAGATTCAAGCAGCTACTCACTGTTTGGCTCGTTTGTCACAGCAAGACACGTTTCCTACTGAATATTAAATTTAGAATTGAATAAAACATTAAAGTGTACTAGCTCATTAATTTCACTTAACCCTTTTTTTGATCCACAGTTAAATTTAATAAGAGTAGGCGGTCGTCTTCATAATTTAGATTGTAATTATAGTAAAAAGCATCCTATTTTGCTACATAAACAACACATATTCACAAAACTTTTATTTCAATATCAACATAAAATTTTAATGCACACAGGGCCACAACAACTATTATATGCGACTCGTGATAAGTATTGGACTATAGGCGGAAGGGATTTACCTAGGTATGTATCTCGAAACTGCAATGTATGTAATCGTTATCGTGGCAAAACGATTGCACCATTAATGGGTAACCTACCTAAAGAGAGATTAAGCCCTAATTTCGTACTTCAATACACTGCTTTAGATTATGCGGGTCCTATCATGGTTAAAAACAAAGAAGGCCGTGGTTGTAGACTCATAAAATCATATATTTGCGTTTTTGTGTGCTTTACAACCAAGGCCATTCATATCGAATTAGTAAGTGATATGTCGACTGCTAACTTTTTATTAGCTTTGAAGCGGTTTATCGCTCGGCGAGGTAAACCGTCATATATTTATAGCGATAATGGTTCCAATTTTGTCGGCGCTAATAATGAACTAAAGAAAATGATAGCATCGGATAGCGAAACCATTAGTGAAACACTTGCGCAACAATTCATTAAGTTTAGCTTTAGCCCTCCATACTCGCCTCATTTTGGCGGTTTACTAGAAGCGGGTGTAAAATCAGTAAAACACCATTTGAAACGAACTCTTGGTACTTCAAACTTAACTTTTGAACAATTATATACAACACTGACCCAAATAGAAGCGATATTGAACTCCCGTACTATAAGTCCTCTATCTTCGGATCCACACGATCTGCTACCTCTTACTCCAAGTCATTTCCTTATTGGCAAACCATTAATGTCTTTACCCGAACCAGAATACGCAGATGTTTCTACACATCGACTGGACCGCTATCAACGTATCGAGCAACTTCGACAGCAGTTCTGGTCCAGATGGTACAAGGAGTACATCACAGATTTGCAAATTCGAACTAAATGGAAAACATCACAAGGATCGTTAAGTGTGGGTGACCTCGTGTTGGTCAAGGATGACCAGTTACCTCCCATGAGATGGATGTTGGGACGAGTTTTGAAAATATACCCTGGAGCCGATGGAATTGCTAGAGTGGCCGATATTAAAACATCATCAGGCACCTTCAGAAGATCGTTCTCCAAAATATGTCCTCTACTGGCAGCAAACGAAACCAAGGATTGAAGCAACAATACTTCAATGAGGGGCGGCATGTCGAAGCGATCTAATGTGTGGTGTTCTTCGCGCAACGGTACTACGGGCACCCCACCATTACAACCGATCACGCGGGACGCACGCACGCCTCGCGACTCAGAACTCGCAACGCGCTCGCCAAAGAGCATTCAATATATTTTTGATTTTTGTACATCAATAGTACTCATTTCAAAAGCCCATATTTCACCTCTTCGGCGCCAACATCCAGAACAAGTACTCTTCTGGATGGAATAGAAACGGTACTTTTAGTTTCACGCGATAATACATAAGATATGAGTAAATTTAAAAATGAAACTTTTGTATGTATAAATGTAAAACATTTTTGTGTATTAAATAAAACACCATTAATCGATATCGATATCCAGGCAACTATTGCTGTAAAAAACGTTACTTTGACACGTTACAAGGAATAATTTAAATTATACTTTACCCAATTTAATACCAAGTAAGATATGGTAGTCAAGTACGAATACTACAAGCATTTTAGAAATTGTTTCATGCTTATTTATTTGCTGTGCACGCAAATAAAATGTAAAAAACCAATGTAAATAACCTTTATACGTAAAAATTATACGCAACTAGAGAAGTATTACTTAGTTGTTGTTTCATCCTAATCGGTTCACATTTAACATGACATATTAGATAATATGAATTTAAACTATTCTCATGCATGCAATTCCGTTACTTGCAACGGCAAAATAGAACTAATGTTGACAGTTTAACTCCATATCCGATAGATGGCGTTGTGCATATGACGTCATCATGGAACAGTGATATTGACTGTACTCTTAATTAAGAGACGCGTTTTAGTTTTACACAACGACGCGAACGAAGTCGCGGGCACAGCCTGTTATTTAATAAAACACAGGTAAGCGCAGACATATGATATATTTGAAAACAAAAAAAAATGCTGGAAACATTCGTATAACTTTATTTCTATATTTCGTATAACTTTATTTTGAGTTTTCCTCAAAAAATATAGTAATGATTTTATTACTTTTAGCTTTGTAGAAAAATATCTCTATGTAAATAAGTAGAAAAAAGTAACTGTCTACAATTCCTGAAGAAATGTGGAAATAAAATGTATATATACAACGGGATATGTTTACCCTTGTTGATGTTCCGGCAGGTCGTCTTGGAAGGAGTTGCTTCGGCGATGGAACAGCTTCGGACTCACGCTGAGATCGTGTTGGGGGGCGGGGGACCTGTCACTCTGCGCCGTGGGGGTCTGCGAGGAGACACTCTATTAAAAAATATAAATGACTAAAATTAATAAAGGAAAGTTTCAATTAAAATACATATCTTGAGTTTTTTTCTTTATAGGTTTTTGGCGTAATCTTTCCATGTTAATAGTAAAATAAATTCAACGTCAACAAAATGTAATACCTATGTTGATAAGCCATAAGTTTTTACGATAGTAAAAGTGCGAAACCTATCTTAATATTATAAATCGGGAAAATTTAACTTAAATTAGTTTGAACGCTCTAATATGTAGTATTTTCAGTCACATTTAATTTGTGTTTGATAGAGCGATTGAGGGCGAATTTAGGATCTTTAGGATTACACTACCGCCAATAAGATCAAAGCTGTATTGAAAATATAACAATGCAAAAAAATATTAAATAATTTTTAGTTCCACGCAAACAAAGTCGCGGGCACAGCTAATATTGAATAAAATATATGATACTCTTAGTCCTGTAGTAATTAAAACCCTGTTTATAACTAGTTATTTGTAAACAGTAAGATTTAGGTTTAGTAAATATATCATCTTCAGTAAAGGGACATCTCCTTCCTTTGTTTGTTATCAAAGATGGTCGCGGAGTTCACTTGTTTTTGTCTCTAATTAAATCTTATAAGGAGAATTCTAACTAATATTATTTCTGCTTAAAATCTTCAAGAAATAGAAACATCTCTTTCAAATAATATTACCTAAGCGGCGAAATCTTCGACGTTTTCAAAGACTCAGCTCCCGTCACGTCTTTCTCGGACTCCTCTGGACAGTTGTGTGCTCTCGAACAGCGGGACTTCAAGTTCGGTGTTCCTGTAATTTTCAAAAATATCTTTATTTATAGAGGGTGCGTATTTTAGTAATAGAGGCTTTGGGCTCTGAGGGGAAGGGAGCAGATTAATTTTTTGCAATTATAGAGGTTTTATCGAGGTTCTACTGTAATACATGTTCTTGTACTTTTTTAAGTATAATGTAAGGTACAGCATTATGAGCACAATTCCACCTGATGTTAAGTGACAATAGTGTCCACGCCGATGGGCACGCTAAGCCTAGTGACGAGACTGGCTGCAACTGCCAGAACACTCGTAGTAGGTATTTGTAAGCAGATTTTGAACTTGAGGGTGGAAGTTCGTTCATAAGGCGAGTATCAGAAAAAGCACTACTAAGATACTGTCTTTTGGTATCAAAATAGAAGTATTATATTAAGTATTTTGATTATAAAAACATCACCTGTCTCTCTTCGGCTATCGTCAAAGTCGTAGTTGGTTTATGGCAAAATGACTGAAGGTACTGCTTCGCAAGTGCAACTGCCGAAACACACCTAAAGGTATTTGGTAATTGGAGGCAGATTTTGAATTTTAGGACCTGGTGGGCATAAAAAAAAGCCCTACCGCCATGCCAAACCTCGAGATTGTTATCTTTTTATTGTTAACACAATGAAAACATACGTTTATGTACATGCGGACGGGTTGCTGGCAGTGCTAGCGGGTCGTGTGAGAATCATCAAATGAAAAGCAAGACATACAATGCCTCTTAATATTACCAGAACCGGCGACTGCTTTCGCGATCAAAATATAAATTCTACGTGATATTTTAATCAACAACAAAAAGAGTTTTATTTAATTGAATAGACCAGTTATTACAAACTTTTCTCGATTATTGCTGTGCCCGACAGGCCTTTAAAACAGTTAAAATCTGATATTTGCTTATTACTTTTCAATCATTAACCTTCTAGACGTTTATCAGTTCGAACCACAAGACTGCAGCCATAGGCCAACGTCACTCATGCGTTATGTAGTTCCTGATTAGTATCACTTTGTAACGTTTTCAAACTATGAACTGATAAAAATTCGTTTAAAATTGTTATACTCTAGATAATTGCTCTTCACATTTTATTTGGACATTGTATTCTGCTGAACTGTGACGAATTAAAATACATATAAAACACCCGTGATAATAATTAGTACTACTGTAGGAAATAAGTGTGTTTACCTGAGTTGCGGCTTGTCCGAGTATTAGCAGTTAGACCGGCGGGCTTCGTCAACTCTTCGCCTTCCCTCACAGCGGCTACTAACCGTACTGGGGCAACGTACCATTGCCTAAAAACAATAATTCTCAATTAATTTAAACACGTAAATAAATAAATAATATATAAAGAGGAAAGATGTCTATATTTGTAACGAATAAAATGTTTTAGCAGTGAAAAATTCAGCATGATGAATCTTAGTCCGCCTAATGTAGCCCAGCATAACAAACAAATAGGCTATATTGAAAATGGGATTTAAAGAGAATTCTTATATTTGGAGAAATTTACAAAAATATTCTATTTATCAGAAAAAACTGTATTCATAGATCTGTTAGAAACCTCGTATAAGAGTCGTCAGTATGCCAATAGTAATCTAAACTAAAAAGTAAATCATTACATTCTGAAAATGTATAACATAAATTGTAAGGTACAGATTATGGTAAATTATATTGTGAAATTAAATAACAACAATAAAAAATTTAAGAGTCCTTTTTAAGTATATTTACGAAAAAAAATATTACGTTCTTGCACATAAAAGTTCCCTTTAAATCACTTTATTATATTAAATATATGGATAAGATATATGGATAATAAAGGATAATAAAGGATTTATGTTATTAAAGTCACGCTATGACGGCCATATTGACAAAATTATACAAACGTACAATAAGCTTCTCGTCTATAACTTCCGTAGCGGCACTGCATCTATATTTAGAGTAACATATAAATAAAATAATAAAATAAATTCATGTAATTTTGTTTGTCACAAAACGTTAAAATAAGACTTTATTTGCAAAGTTGTTTTATTGTCATAGTTTTCAACTATCCTATTTCTGAGTAAACATAGTCCAAAATTTCACTTGATACTATTTGACAATAATTATATTTAATATTAAATTTTTGTGAAAGAAATATCACAAAATTAAAAAACGAAAGCAACAAAACAATAATATGATGTGTTGATTTTCTTTACCGCTACTCCAATGGCGCTATTCCGTTAAACAAATATTCAACATATTACTAGAATTTGTTCCGTGATAATGCGTGTAGATGAAACATTCGACCGAAAATTTATACTTAACAATTATCTATTTAATTAAAACTAATATTTATATTTAGAGTAACTTAAGAGTAACGAATAAAGAAAATGTTAAAAAAATATATTATATTCATTTACTTCTTGTTTGTCACAAAACGTTAATATAAGCCTTTATTTGCAAAGTTGTTCAATAGTTTTTTTGTTTATCCTTATCTAATTATGTTAATAATTCTCAGTAAACATAACCCAAATTTCACTTTTGATATTATTTGACAATAATTATTTTCAATATTAAATTATTATCTAAGAAATATCACAAAATAAAACAAAGCACGCAACTAAAAAATAATATAGGTTGATTTCCTTGACCGCTAATCCAAAGGCGCTGTTCCGATAAATAAATATTCAACATAGTTCTAGAATTTGTTGTCACAAAACGTTAAAATAAGACTTTATTGGAAAAGTTGTTTTATTGTTATAGTTTTCAATTATCCTATTTCTGAGTTAACATAGCCCAAAATTTCACTTGATTGATTTAACAATATTATTATATTTGATATTAAATTATTGTAAAAGAAATATCACAAATTAAAAAAACGAAAGCAACAAAACAATAATAAGATGTGTTGATTTTCTTTACCGCTACTCAAATGGCGCTGTTCCGTTAAACAAATATTCAATATAGTTCTACAATTTGTTCCGTGATAATTCATGTAGATAAAACATTCTACCGAAAATTCATACTCAACAATTGTTTATATAAATAAAACTAACATTTATAAACTAATTATTATTCCGGGAAATAACTCAAGATGTCAATTTGAGTCGATTAGCGGCAATAATGATTTTCTATATGGATTACTCAAACGAGTAAAGTACTCTGTTCTTTTCTGCATCACTGACAAAGTGTATGCTAAACTTCAGGATGATCGGTTCAGTAGTTAAACCGAAAAACATCTAAATATTGCACAGACAACAAGTATAATATAAAAACAAATGTATTGATGTACTCTCGGGAGCTAACATAGTATTTAAATAAGTGGTATTTCGATTTTAAATGTAAAATTTACCAACATGGTTTTACATTATGAATACTTACGAAGTGTCGGCATGCATTTAATAAATGATAAATATGTAAATAAAAGATAAAAGATATAATAATACATATAAATATGTTTGACATTTTTATTACACTATCCATAATTAAGTCAAAAGAAGTGTTAACTAAAATTGGTTGATAAACAAATTATTACCTAATTTTTATTATTATTATTAAATTATTTTAAATTTTAAATTAAATATACTTTATTATTAAATTATTATCTACAGAACTGTTTTTCTCAGCCACTATACAAATCAAAATGACTAAACAAAAATTCTGCATCATTTTTGTTTATATCAATTTGGCGGAAACATTAATTTATATATATTTATGATTATATATGTGTATATATATATATATATATATATATATGTAGAATTTTTACTACTTTTTACTTTTATGCTAAGTTATGATTACTATGTATATTTATTAAACCAAAACTTATGTTTTTTATGGATCTTTTAAATAAAAACTTTTATGTAATAATAGCCTTACTTCTATATTCTTGAATACGTAAAAATTGAAGCTAAAATATCTACTTCGGGAATAAGAGGAGTATTGACAAATACGTTATAAGATGAACAACGGAAGTTGTGGCCATCACCTCTCAATAAAAATAAGGCATATATAACTCCTCGAGGTTTTGTTAGAGAGACACATTGTGTTGAAGCGTCGAAGCGCGAGGACCAGTTTATTTTGTGTTAATATTAAAATTTAATCTTTGTGGCAAGTCAGGCGCGGACTGTTATATATTCTGTTCGCTCTAGATTTTGTTAGGCGCGATTTATTGTTTAGTATCGATAGGTCTGTTAGTTCTGGTTAGGAATCTGGGAGCGGCAGAATAACCAGTTCTCTAATTTCTCTGCTTAATTAATACACACACTATAAATATAACTGACCCTCGCAATGTAAGCCTTCCACACTCTGTGTATATTATTTGTTATAATAAATTCCACTCTTTGTGACTCCTCTGCACCGAGTACTGGAGTATGAGTAAGAAACAGAATGTGCATGTCTATTAGTGATATTTGTGTAGTGGGTAGTGCTTTTAGTGTGGTCCAAGTAGTGTGTAGTGTTTTTAGTGGTTAAGCGCGGTGCACTGAGGGCTGTCTGTCTTTACATTAAATAACAATTTTAAATTTGGGTTCACTTTTATTTGTTCACAGGTCTCTCGCCGAGGTCTTCCGCTCTGCGATTCTCCTCTGCACCGAGTACTGGGGTATGAGTAAGAAAGTGCATTTAAATCTTTCGTGTGATTTGTTTAGTGTGTAGTGCTTTTAGTGGTTATTATAGTAGTATAAGCGCAGGTACACTGAAGGCTGCGTCTGTCTTTACTTACTATACCGATTTTAAATTTGTTTGTACTTTTATTTGTTCACAGCTATCTCGCCGAGGTCTGCAGCTCTTTGAAACACTCCTGTGCACACAGAGTACTAGAGTATGAGTAAAAAATAGCATGTGCATGTCTATTAGTGTGATTTGTGTTGTGAGTAGTGCTTTTAGTTTGGTCCGTGTAGTAACGATAGATTATAAGCGCGGTGCACTGAGGGCTGTCTGTCTACAATTTATATACCGATATTAAATTTGTCTTTTAATTTTTATTTGTTCACAGGTCTTCCGCCAAGGTCTTCCGCTCAGTAAGAGTAAGAAATAGCATGTGCATGTCTATTAGTGTGATTTGTGTAGTGCTTTTAGTGATTAATATATATAGTGTAGTAAAATAGATTATAAGCGCGGTGCACTGGGGACTGTCTGTCTTTACTTAATAAATATAACTATTTTAAATTATATTTATTTTAATTTGTTCACAGGTCTCTCGCCGAGGTCTTCTGCTCTTTGTGACTCTCCTCTGCACCAAGTAATGGAGTATGAGTAAGAAATAGCATGTGCATGTCTTTTAGTGTGATTTGTGTAGTGTGTAGTGCTTTTAGTGTTGTCCACGTAGTGTGTACTGTTTTAGTGGTTACTATGGTTTAGTAGAATAGATTATAAGCGCGGTGCACTGTCCGTCTTTACTTTAAATAACGATTTTAAATTTGCATTGTTCACAGGTCTCTCGCCGAGGTCCGAGTACTGGAGTATGAGTAAGAAATAGCATGTGCATGTTTATTAGTGTGATTTGTGTAGTGCTTTTAGTGTGTTCCACGTATTGAGTAGTGCTTTTAGTGTGGTCCATGTAGTAGTGATAGATTACGGTGCGGTGCACTGAGGGCTGTCTGTCTATACTTTTTTTTTGCGCGGTGCACTGTCTGTCTTTACTTTATATAATGATTTTAAATTTGTATTGTTCTCAGATCTCTCACCGTGGTCAGAGTACTGGAGTACGAGTAAGAAATAGCATGTGTATGTTTATTGGTGTGATTTGTGTAGTGTGTAATGCTTTTAGTGTTGTCCATGTAGTAACGATAGATTATAAGCGCGGTGCACTGAGGGCTGTCTGTCTATACTTTATATAACGATATTACATTTTTTGATATTTATTTGTTCACAGGTCTCCCGCCGAGGTCTTCCGCTCAGTATGAGTAAGAAATAGCATGTGCATGTCTATTAGTTTGATTTGTGTAGTGTGTAGTGCTTTTAGTAGTTAATATATATAGTGTAGTAAAGATTATAAGCGCGGTGCACTGGGGACTGTCTGTCTTTACTTTATAAATATAACTATTTATAAATATAACTATTTTAAATTTGTATTTATTTTAATTTGTTCACAGGTCTCTCGCCGAGGTCTTCCGCTATTTATGACTCCCCTCTGCACCGAGTACTGGAGTATGAGTAAGAAATAGCATGTGCATGTCTATTAGTGTGATTTGTGTAGTATATGTAGTGCTTTTAGTGGTTAATATATATAGTGAGTAAAATAGATTATAAGCGCGATGCACTGGGGACTGTCTGTCCCATAATTTATAAATATAACTATTTTAAATTTGTATTTAATTTAATTTGTTCACAGGTCTTTCGCCGAGGTCTTCCGCTCTTTATGACTCCCCTCTGCACCGAGTACTGGAGTATGAGTAAGAAATAGCATGTGCATGTTTATTAGTGTGATTTGTGTAGTGCTTTTAGTGTGCTCCACGTAGTGAGTAGTGCTTTTAGTGTGGTCCATGTAGTAGCGATAGATTACGGTGCGGTGCACTGAGGGCTGTCTGTCTATACTATTCTTTTGCGCGGTGCACTGTCTGTCTTTACTTTATATAATGATTTTAAATTTGTATTGTTCTCAGATCTCTCACCGTGGTCCGAGTACTGGAGTATGAGTAAGAAATAGCATGTGTATGTTTATTGGTGTGATTTGTGTAGTGTGTAGTGCTTTTAGTGTTGTCCATGTAGTAACGATAGATTATAAGCGCGGTGCACTGAGGGCTGTCTGTCTATACTTTATAAAACGATATTACATTTTTTTATATTTATTTGTTCACAGGTCTCCCGCCGAGGTCTTCCGCTCAGTATGAGTAAGAAATAGCATGTGCATGTCTATTAGTGTGATTTGTGTAGTGTGTAGTGCTTTAGTGTGGTCCACGTAGTGTGTAGTGTTTTAGTGGTTATTATAGTGTAGTAGAAAAGATTATAAGAGCGGGTGCACTGACGGCTGCGTCTGTCTTTACTTTATATACCGATTTTAAATTTGTTTTTCTTTTATTTGTTCACAGGTCTCTCGCCCGGGGTCTTCCGCTTTTTGTGATTCTCCTCTGCACCGAGTACTGGAGAATGAGTAAGATATAGCATGTGCATGTCTGCTAGTAGGATTTGTGTAGTGCTTTTAGTGTGGGATTTGTGTAGTGTGTAGTGCTTTTAGTGTGTTCCATGTAGTAACAATAGATTATAAGCGCGGTGTACTGAGGGCTGTGTCTTTATATAATGATTTTAAATTTGTATTCACTTTTATTTGTTCACAGGTCTCTCGCCGAGCTTTTCCGCTGAATATGAGTAAGAAATAGCATGTGCATGTCTATTAGTGTAATTTGTGTAATGTGCTTTAAGTGTGGTCCACGTAGTGTGTAGTGTATTAGTGGTTAATATTGCTTAGCATAATAATAAGCGCAGTGCACAGAGGGCTATGTCTGTCATTACTTTATATATAGATTTTAAATTTGTATTTATTTTTATTTGTTTACAGGTCACTGGCGAAGGTCTTCGGCTCTTTGTGATTCTCCTCTGTACCGAGTACTGGAGTATGAGTAAGAAATATCATGTGCAGTACCATGTAGTGTGTACTGTTTTAGTGGTTAATATAGTGTAGTAGAATAGATTATAAGCGCGGTGCACTGAGGGCTGTGTCTGTCTTTACTTTATACAACGATTTTAAATTTGTATTTACTTTTATTTGTTCACAAGTCTCTCGCCGACGACTTCGGCTCTTTGTAATTCCCCTCTGCATCGAGTACTGGAGTATGAGTAAGAAGCATGTACATGTACCATCTTACATCTATTAATGTGATTTGTGTAGTGTGTAGTGCTTTTAGTGTGGTCCACGTAGTGTGTTGTTTTAGTGGTTAATGTAGTCTAGTAGAATAGATTAAGCGCGGTGCACTGAGGGCTGCGTCTGTCTTTACTTTATATACCGACTTTAAATTTGTTTTTACTTTTATTTATTTACAGGTCTCTCTCGCCGAGGACTTCGGCTCTTTGTGATTCTCCTCTGCATCGAGTACTGGAATATGAGTAAGGTGTATAAGTGGTTGATTTAGTGTAGTAGAATAGATTATAAACGCGGTGCACTGAAGGCTGTGTCTGTCTTTACTTTATTATATAAAGATTTTAAATTTGTATTTTTTTTTTTTTGTTCATAGATTCCCCGCCGAGGTCTTCCGCTCAGTATGAGTAAGAAATAGCATGTGCATGTCTATTAGTGTGATTTGTGTAGTGAGTGTTGTGTTCTTAGTGTGGTCCACGTAGTGTGTAGTGTATTAGTGGTTGATATAGTGTAGTAGAATAGATTATAAGCGGGGTGCACGGAGGGCTGTGTCTGTCGAGGACTTCGGCTCTTTGTGATTCTCCTCTGCATTGAGTACTGGAATATGAGTAAGGTGTATAAGTGGTTGATTTAGTGTAGTAGAATAGATTATAAACGCGGTGCACAGAAGGCTGTGTCTGTCTTTATTTTATATTAGTGTGTAGTGTTTTAGTGGTTAATATAGTCTAGTAGAATAGATTAAGCGCGGTGCACTGAGGGCTACGTCTGTCTTTACTTTATATACCGACTTTAAATTTGTTTTTACTTTTATTTATTTACAGGTCTCTCGCCCGGGGACTTCCGCTATTTGTTCACAGGTCTCTCACCGAGGTTTTCCGCTTAGTATGAGTAAGAAATAGCATGTGCATGTTTATTAGTGTTATTTGTGTAGTGCTTTTAGTGGATAATATATACAGTGTAGTAAAATAGATTATAAGCGCGGTGCACTGGGGACTGTCTGTCTTTACTTTATATAACGATTTTAAATTTGTATTTACTTTTATTTGTTTACAGGTCTCTCGCCGAGATCTTCTGCTCTTTGTGATTCTCCTCTGCACCGAGTACTGGCGTACATCTTACATCTATTAGTGTGGCACACATTTGTGTAGTATGTAGTGTTTTAGTGTGGTCCACGTAGTTTAGTGTTTTAGTGGTTAATATAGTCTAGTAGAATAGATTATATGCGCTGCACTGAGGGCTGTGTCTGTCTTTACTTTATATAACGATTTTTAATTTGTATTTATTTTTCACAGGTTCCTCGCCGAGGCGTTCTGCTCATTATGCGTAAGAAAAAGAATGTGCATGTCTATTAGTGTGATTTGTGTAGTGTTTTTAGTGGTTAATATATATAGTGTTGTAGAATAGATTATAAGCGCGGTGCACTGAGGGCTGTCTGTGTGTGTTTGTCTTTACTTTATATATCGATTTTAAATTTGTTTGTATATACTTATTTATTCACAGGTCTCTCCGAGCTCAGAGGTCTTCCGCTCTTGGCGATTCTCGGCACCGGGGACCGAAGCATGAGAGTCAGAATGAGCGTTGTGCGTAGTATGTCAAAAAATAGATTATAAGAGACGGGTAACGTAGGTTTAAAACAGTATTTTGTTGGCATTTAACACAAACAGATCGAGTTTCTTGCCGGTTCTTCTCGATTACTGTTTTTTTCCGAACCGGTAGTAGTTTTGATATTCAGGAGCCTACTCAGGGCCTAAATTAATAAAAAAAATTTTTTTTTTTTTAAATAAATTTATTAAATTCCAACCTTTTTTACCTGGATATTCGTCACGACAAACTGGTATTATAAATTAATAAATTACAAAATAGCATTTTATTTTCTCTGCATATTCCATTTTTACCTGGATATTCGTCACGACAAACTGGTTATACTAACCCAAGTGATGGAGTCGTTGTATATTTGAGGGATGGTCAAGTATGTACCGTCGAAGAACTAAAAATTAAAGATGCTAATAATCTTGTTATTAAATGTTCAGGCGATTTAGTTATTGTTACTGTTTATCGTGCATCGCGTGTCGGATTTTTTTTAAATAGTTTAGATAAACGTTTAAAGACATTACGTTCTTTCAAAACTTTGCACTTATTGGCGACATTAATATCAATATTTCAAATAATAATAATGATTCTATTTCTGAACTTGTCCTGTGTCGGATTTTTTTTAAATAGTTTAGATAAACGTTTAAAGACATTACGTTCTTTCAAAACTTTGCACTTATTGGCGACATTAATATCAATATTTCAAATAATAATAATGATTCTATTTCTGAACTTGTCCTCAATTCTTTCATTACGGATCATGGACCCACTCTTTTATGTTGCAATTTAAATCCTAAACTCCAACCTTCAAAGCGTTTACTACAAAGAACCAATGTCAACGCAGTGTGTGACGTTCTTACCCCAGTTTTAAGTTGTCTGGACTCCAATATGGCTGCTGAACGTTTTGTCGAAATTGTTTCCACTATAAGACATAATAATATAAAAATAATTTTAATTCCTAGCAAAGAGCAAGATCACGTCAAGTGGACCCCTCCTTTTCCACTTGATTATTAAATTCAGGTATGAATATTTCTACATGAAGTATTTACTATGAAAAATTAATCCCCAGAAGAGTTTTTGAAAATTTTCATTTTAACAAAAAAAATTTTTTAATGAAAATTTTTATGACTTTTAATAAAAAAAAACAATAAATAAAAAGCTATTAAAGATATTTTAATGAAACTTTCAGGATTTATAGTTCAATAGTTTTTATTTGATAAGATACACAAAAGTTTAAATTATTTATTGATTTTCATATTATTAATTATCTTTTTAGTTAACAAATGAAAATTTTAATGACTTCTCCCTCAAAAAACAAAATTTTTTTTCTGGATATAATGCATTAAACATTTAAGTAACAGAATCCGGAAAAAAATGTTGACTGCTCGCGATTAAATTGAACAAAAAAAAAAAAAATTTATGACGGGCGGCGAGCGCTGTCGGTACGGCGCGCTGCCGCGCGTCATTCACTTACCTTTTAATTTACTCAGTAATTGTAAGTAAAGAGCAATTCTTTATTTTTTTAATAAAAATAATGTTATTTAATGGATAATTTTACTGAAACTCATTACATAAAATTAATTAATAAAATACTATTTTATTGTTAAAAAATGAAATTAAATAAGGTATAATTTAATTATAAAGCTATAAAGATAATATATATAAATCTATCGGTATTGCGTTATTTTTTTGTAAAGACTCTATTGTTGAGAGCAGAAACCAAAATTAACTTTTTTAAATAATTTTTCAGCCCATTCAAACAATGAAATGTCAAATGAATGTCAATGAAAATCATTATTCCTCTGAAGACTTGCACGATAAGCTTGTCTTTTCACACTTCCTGCCAAACCATAACATGCTCCTTTCCCGTGAGATGTAGCATAGAAGTTCCATTCGGCGTCAAATTATCTTATTTAATTATAATAAATTAATTATAATAAATTATATTAAAATCTTTTTTGTGGTTAATTAAATTTGTAAAATTATACTTATTTTTGTACTGAGAAGCAGTGTAGTGTGTATAAAGTGCATACAGTGTGAATGTAAAAAAAAAATTACACAGCACGGCGCAGAGAATAATACCGATGGATCTACGCATTTTCAAACCACCAATATATTATTGGGAGTAATGGTCGTAATCGCAGCATTGGCGGTTCTGTACATCCTATATGCCCATTACAAGAGATGTCATAGTGACTGGATGCGTGCAGCCATAGGAGACGGTATACAAGCAAACTTCATTAGACGACTGCAAGAACGGATGTCGATCCAGGGACGAGGTCGCCCTACTGGAGAAGATATTGTATCTTGAGAAGCCTTCGTGTGAGTACTTACGACGTGTTATTAGTGTAAAGTGCATACAGTGTGAATGTGAAAAAAAAATGCGTGTAATCTAAAACAAATCTTCGAATGGATATCTGCCGCATATATAAACATTTTAGGAACTTTAAGTGATAGAACAAAAAAAAAAAAAAAATATTTTTAGAAATTAGTTGTGATCTATGGAAATACAGTTAAACAAAATATATCAAGAATTAGATAATATCAGGGTAAGTCTTAGAAAATTAGGTCCAGACAGGAGGTTGAAAGAAGTAGGTCAAATTAAAATAAGGGAAGCTAAAGAATTGTATAACTCATATAAAATATATATAAGAGATTTGGATGTAAAATACTTAATTACTGAATATTCAGGGCTATTGATTGAGGATTTATGTAAATTAATAGAAGAATCTTATATAAAAATATTAAGTTACAGTTACTCTAAATCATCTGAAAACATGGCTAGTTTCGATTTAGAAACGGCGAGCTCATTTATTCCTGTGATGGATGGTAATGAGGAGACTACGGAAAAAATAATACAAGGTATTGAAATGCACGATTCTTACTTAACCTCAGAAACAGATAAGAAAATGCTGATTATTTTTGTGCTTAAGACTAGAATAACAAAATTAGCAAAATTAAAATTAAAGTCGTACTATTCCAGTGTAAATCTTTTAATTACAGATATGAAATCATTTCTTTTAACAAAAAAATCAGCAAATTCTTTACTCTTGCAAATGAATAATTTATCACAGAATGACTCAACTATATCAGAGTTCGGTAATAAATTGGAAGAACTTTTTATTAACTTAACAATATCCCAAAGTAACGATAACGAGGCAGCGAGTAACATTTTACAGCCGATAAATGAAAAATACGCAATAAAACGTTTTTCAGATGGCTTGCGGAATAGGAGACTTGGTACCATAATTGCGACTCGCGATTACCAGCAGCTGAAGGACGCTATTCGAGCAGCACAAGATGAAGAACCAGCCCAATGAACTCAGCAACCGGTAATGCATTTAAGAGGTAAGCCCAGGGGCGAAAGAAGATGGCAGAACAATCGCGGCCGAGGGATTTACAGTCAAGGTAATAACAATAATTATTATCATAATACTAATTTCTATCGTGGGCGTGCCAATTCTTCAAATTATAGAGGATGGAGTAACAATTCCTACAATCGAGGACGAGGTAATAATAATCAAAGATTTCAATCACAGACAGGTTACAGACGAGGACGTAGTTTTAGAGGTCAATATCGTCAACTTCGTTGTCGTGACAACAGACAACAAACTGCATATGTTGCTAACCAGCAAGAGAGTACGAGTACGACAGAAAACCGTGAGTTAAATAGTCTAAATACGTTTTTTCGAGCATAAAATACTAACATGCCAGGGGTTAGATTGCATTAAATTAAAAATAGGTAACAAGTCATGTTCATTCTTGATAGATACAGGGGCAACATTATCAGTCGTAGCTAAAAATAAAATCCCACTGTATATTACGTTACAATGTAACGATACAACAATCAAAGGCATAGATGGTAACATTTATACCGGTGAATTAGCTGACTTGCAATTACAACTTAGCTCACACACAGAGCCGTATCAAACAACAATGTTTTCATATAGGTTTCATGTTTTAAACAACATGCCGTGTCAGGCCGACGGAATTCTTGGTTTAGATTTTCTTAGAACATATAATGCAAACATAGACTTATCAAATAACGTTTTAACATTGCAAAGGAATAACAAAGAGGTTTCAATAATAATGTACCAGAATAGCGATCACAATAAAGATCTATATTTGCCACGCAGAAGTGAATCAATTCATTTTGTAACAGTTCAATCAGATTCACAAAATGCTTACGTAGTTATACCAGCACAGTTATCAGAAAACTTATTTATGGCAGGAAGTATAGTACAACCGAAAAATGGAAAAATACCTATTAAAATTTTAAATACGTGTGACGAAGATATTAGCTTACCATATTTTAGACCCGAATTAGAAAATTTATCGGACTACATTATTTGTCAATATAGCGCTACAGAAACACATGCAAACCGTGTAAAAGGATTTTTATCTATCTTGAATTTGAATTATTTACAACCTGACGAACAAAAAACGATTGAACAGATTTGCGCAAAATATGCAGACGTTTTTCATTTACAAGGTGACAAGCTGAGTACCACTAACATTATGAAACAATCTATTAACTTAAAGCCAGGTAGTACACCCATTTACACAAAACCATACAGACTACCGCAGTCTACAAAATCAGAAATTGATAAACAAGTAAGGCAGATGTTAAATGATGAAATAATAGAATCAACTAATAGTGAGTGGAATAGTCCCGTTCTATTAGTTCCAAAGAAGTCTGAAAATAATAATAAAAAGTGGAGGTTAGTTGTTGATTATCGAAAAATAAATGAAACAATACAAGATGATAAATTCCCACTGCCAAACATTACAGAGATATTAGATTCCCTTTCCGGTTGTGTTTATTTTAGTCATTTAGATTTATCTCAAAGTTATTATCAAGTAGACCTTGAATCACATAGCCGAAACGTAACAGCCTTCACTACTAGCACAGGTCAGTATCAGATGAGACGGTTACCAATGGGGTTAAAAATTAGCCCAGGTGCTTTCTCTCGTATTATGTCAATTGCAATGTCAGGACTAAATTTTGAGAAATGCATTACGTATATGGATGATTTTATTATAATAGGTAGAAATTTAGAAATACATAATCAAAATTTAATGAATGTACTCGAGAGATTGAGACAAGTCAATTTAAAAATAAATCCAAAGAAATGTAATTTTTGCAAGAAACAATTATTATATCTAGGTCATATTGTAACAGCAAAAGGTGTTTTGCCGGATCCTGAAAAGGTAAAGGCCATTCAAAATTATACAACACCACAGAATTCAGACGATGTACGACGATTTATTGCTATGTGTAATTATTACCGTAAATTCATTCCATAATTTGCAGACATTACAATTCCATTGAACAAACTTTGTAGAAAAAACATAAAATTTGATTGGACAGAAAACTGTAAAACTTCTTTTGAAATTTTAAAACAAGCGCTTACATCTCCTCCTATTTTACAATACCCAGATTTTTCAACAGAGAATGAATTCATACTTCATACAGATGCGTCGGGCATATCAGTAGGTTCAGTTTTATGTAATAAAGATTTAAAACCAATCGCGTATGCGAGTAGACCGTTGAATAAGGCAGAATTGAATTACCCAACAATCCAAAAAGAACTATTATCGGTAGTATGGAGCGTAAAGTACTTTAGACCATATTTATTTGGTAGAAAATTCACAATCATGACAGATCACAAGCCATTAATATACTTATTTAGTATAAAAGACCCCTCAAACAGATTATTGAAATTCAGGTTACAGTTAGAAGAATATGACTATAAAATCATTTATATAAAAGGAAAAGATAACGTAATAGCAGACGCACTAAGTAGAATAACATTAACTTCAAATGATTTAAAAAATCTTAGTGAAATTATACTTGTAACAACCAGAGCACAGAGTAAAAAATTAAATGAGGAACGGAGGTCATTGGATTTTTCTAGTAAACCCACAGATTTGAGGCCTGATCAACCAAAAATCGTGGAGATATTAAAGAAACCAGTTGACGCAGTAGAAATGAAGTGTATAGAAGGTAAAGAATTAGATAAACTTAGAAAAAAAAATTTAATAAGTAAAGAAGAAAAGTGTTTAGCTTATATAGAAAATCAATTAATTATTTACATTAACCTTAATTATATGTCACAATTCACGCGAGACGTATTTGTGAATATTTTAAGTGAGTTTTGTAAGAAAATAAATGTAAAAGAAGTTTGTATTATTAAAGAAAGAAGTAACGAGGAATTTATAAAAGAATATGCGAAGAAATAGATAGTAGGAAAGAGTGGTCCGGACCACCACCACCTCGTATTCATATATTAAGGAATGTAAGGAGAATCTCCGATAAAGATGAGATGACAGTCATATTAAATGATTATCATTTATTGCCTTCGAGTGGACATGCCGGCGTCCGACGAATGGTGAACAACATTAAGAGTAAGTACTACTGGCCAAAACTCGAGAGCGACGTCAGAAATTATGTGAGTAAGTGTACTAAATGTCAGCTGATGAAGCACTCACCTAGCTACAAGGAGCCTATGGTTATAACAACCACAGCGAGCGCAGCGTTTGAAAAGATCTTTCTAGATCTTGTTGGACCCCTAGACAAGGATGATGAAGGTAATCAATATATATTGACTCTCCAGTGCGAACTTACAAAATACGTTGAAGCTTACCCAATAACAACAAAGGAAACAGCTGTCGTAGCAAAGTCTTTAGTAAGTAATTTTATTTTAAGGTATGGCGTACCGAAAGTAATCGCAACGGATTGCGGTACTGAGTTTATGTCTTCAACGATGGCGGAAATATGTAAGTTATTAGAAATAGAAAAAATATACTCCACTGCTTACCACCATCAGAGTATAGGAGCATTAGAAAACACACATAAAAACTTACGTAACTTCTTGCGTATCCAGTGTGAGGAAAATTCTTACACTTGGAGTCATTGGCTTCCTTTTTGGTGTTTTTCTTTTAACACCACAATACACACATCAACTGGCTATACGCCCTACGAGCTTGTATTTGGTAAGCCGTGTAATATTCCGAGTAGATTAAAAAATGAATTAGAGCCATTGTATAATACGGATAATTATGCTTTAGAATTAAAATATAGACTTCAGTTAGCACATAGGGATGCAAGAAAAAGGTTAATAGATAGTAAGTTAGAAAGAAAGAACATCTATGATAAAAACAAAAATTGTATTAGTTATAAGACGGGTGATTTAATTTTAATAAGGAATGAAAGTACTAAAAAAATGGACAGATTGTATAATGGACCGTATGTTGTCATTGAAGAAGATGGACCTAATGTTAAATTTTTTAAAAATAGTAATGTAGAAATGGTTCATAAAAACCGTACTAAACCTTATATATCTTATGAAAAAAAAATGTATTAGAATAATTTTTTTTTTTTGCTTATGAAGGGTGATGTAGTGTGTAAGTGTTTAACATGTATTCAGTGAGTCAGTCCTTAAATATACGTCGTACAACAAACACGTATTTCATTTATTATAATAACTCCCGACCTCTCTACAGCAGCTCCGTCCGAAAAATAGCAAATTTTTTTAATTTTATCTGCTCCAAACTTATTTTTTAAGAATTCAATCTATTTAAAATTAAAAAAGTGAACTGAAGTGGCGTCGTGGCTAACTTTTTCTGAAATTATAACATAGTTTTCATGTTTCATTTCTTCATTCTCTCTATAATACACTATGTAAGGGTGAATAGTAGCTTGAGTGTTAGTCCAATGATGAGACTGGATTGCGTCTTGTACAAAAAAAGTATAATTTTCAGAAGAATCAAGACAGACAATAAATTCTCCATCCTCAAGAGTTTCCTTCTTATCAGTAAAATATGATGCTTGAGCTTTTGCAAGAAAATCATGTCTCAATAATTCAGGCCATTTTTGTTTTAAATCATTAAAGTAATCTTATTTGTCTTTCTTCTCTTCAACTATTTCAGTCCTGTGAATTTCAAGCAGTTTAATTAAATTAAAATAATTAAAAAAAACGAATAACAAAAAAATGTACAATTTAAATAGACAAAATCTTATTATTTCATTATTAATATGTCGATACAATTAAAGCTCATCTTTACGAACCAACATATTAGTAGTATTTATTACTATACACAGTCAGAGAAAAATTAATTATTATTTATTATAATACAAGGTCTAATAAATAAAGTTTTTTTTTTAAACAAGTTATAATAATTTTAAAATATAAGAGTGATTTGGGTGATGTTTTCCTTACCTGTCGGTACTTTTCCATTGGCTGTATGTAATTTCATAAATTTCAAGATTATCAAGAAATAGTTTCAATTTATTTATAACTTTATCAGTTCCTGGGCATTTAGTACAGTTAGAAAAACACCATAATGATGTTGATTCTTGGCAAATAGAGCTTTTAATTAAATCATTAGAAGTTTCTATAAAACTGTTCCCTTTTTTTTAGTTCATTTTTTATTCCGTTCAACTGTAGTTTAATATTTTGATGAATTTTACATACACACACATTATGAGTACCACTCTTGCCAGCAGATATACATTTGCGTGGACAGAGATTTTGAAATTTTGTTTGTCCAATCTTCTCGTCGGTAAAAGCTTCTGGGAATTTTTTATATAACTCATGAATATTAAATAATAATAATCGTTTTTGTTTATGAATTTTAATTCCGTTTTCTACCACCGATATATAATCTTTAATTCCAGGTATTACGCGAATGACATCAACCTACAAATAAAAAGCTTTAATGCGCTCGATTATTTCAATTTTTAGCTCGTCTTTCCTTTTTTAATTGTGGGCTGTGAAGCGAATCCCCTTTCTTCCCTGATTTTTTTTGCCAATTTAACCATTCATTTAGAAACTTTAAATTCTCTGCTTATCATTTTTATCGACCAATCTGGAGGAAGCGTGGTCAAAACTTGAATTTTTTCAGCTCTACAATTTTTACTATTAAAAGCAGATTTGAAATTATTAAGGATGAGATCTTTAGAATTAATGTCATTATTTAAATTATTGTTATTATTATTTACCACTTTATTCATAACACTCTTTAAAGCTTTTTGACATTCCGTTGCATTTGATAGTCGCTTCACTTTGATTGGAGGTTCACCAATCTCTAATAACACTTTATTAACTTTATAAATTTTTAATTTGTTGTCGACAAGGTCACATCGGAAGGCAGGGTCTTTTTTTTCATTATCTTCAATATCATAATTTGATGACTCAGGCTCAAGGACATCAGAACAATTATTAACAGATAATTCACTAGGAATTTCAGCATTTCGACCCAAATAAATAGCCCGTTCACACGAATTACACATATAATTCCCAATAAAATCTTTGAATTCATGAGCACGGTATTTTGCAATCAAAACTAGATTTTTAATAAATTTTTTATGATTTTTTTTATTAAAAGGATTACAGCATTTATCCACGCGACCCATGATAAACCAAAAACAAAGTTATGAATACTTATACAATTTAACACAAATTTGACACAAACTAATTAAATTTAGATCAATAACAACTGTTAAACACTACAATTTAATGAAAATTCTTGACTTTGGAGTTTATTCACTAATGTGTTTATAAACAGATTTAACAAATGAACTAAAATGGCTTGCGATATTCTTTTGTTATCCACGTATATGAAAATAACAAATGAAAATAATCGAACGCATTTTTTTTTTATCTTACAATGGAGTAACGCTGCATAACTAGTAAAGTTTACATTTATTAATTGAAAATTGACAATATAATTTACGACCATAAATGAATATAATTAATACCGTTCGTAAAGAATAAAAATAAAAATAAAATAATAGAATACTGCTAAAATTTAGAAATCTTCGTTTATTCAATCATAAAAAAAAAAAATTATTAATTAATTTTATGTAATGAGTTTCAGTAAAATTACTTAATAAGAATTGCTTTTTACTTACAATTACTGAGTAAATTAAAAGGTAAGTGAATGACGAGCGGCAGCGCGCCGTACCGACAGCGCTCACCGCCTGTCATAAATAATTTTTTTTTTGTTCAATCTAATCGCGAGCAGTCAAATTTTTTTGCGGATTCTATTACTTAAATGTTTCATGCATAATATCGAGAAAAAAATTTTTGTTTTTTGAGGGAGAAGTCATTAAAATTTTCATTCGTTAACTAAAAAGATAATTAACGATATGAAAATCAATAAATAATTTAAACTTTTGTGTATTTTATCAAAGTATAACTATTGAACTATAAATCCTGAAAGTTTCATTAAAATATCTTTAATAACTTTTTATTTATTGATTTTTTAATTAAAAGTCATAAAAATTTTCATTAAAAATTTTTTTTGTTAAAATGAAAATTTTCAAAAACTGTTCTGGGGATTAACTGTTCATAGTAAATACTTCATGTAGAAATATTCATATCTGAATTTAATAATCAAGTGGGAAAGGGGGGGTCCACTTGACGTGATCTTGCTCAAAGACAGAACTTAAACCCTGGATTACTCCTGGTCTTTTACGGTGTATTAGGAATAGAGATAAATTACAATTAAAGGCAAAAACTAACCCAATTAATAAGATCTTAAAATAAAATTTTCCCGATATAGAAACTTTTGTAATAATCTGCTTAAATCAGTTAAAAGTAGTCGTGAACAAACTGAACTGAACTGAACTGACCGAACTGAACAAATCTGAACAAACTGAACTGAACTGAAATGGCCAGCGGTAATTCATAAGCTACTTGGAAATTATTAAAACAATTTGCCAACATCGGCAGTAAGTCTACTAGTTGTAATGAACTGTTATTCATTACTCCAGATCGCTTATCTTCTATTAAAGCCGTCAATGGGTTCTTTGGTAATGTTGAAATATTATATTAATAATTACAGACCTATTGCCATCCTTTCTAAATTTTCCAAAATGTTAGAAAAAATATTGAATAAAAGACTACTAAATTTTCTTAGCAGTAATAATATTATAGTGAATAATCTATTTGCTTTATGCGTGAAAAATCAACTGAAGATGCAGTTTTATGTGACTAAAAATGTTGTCCAAAATCATGACTGCAGACTTAAGTCTATAGGAATATTTCTTGATATTTCTAAAGCATTTGACATCGTTTCGGTTCCTATAATACTTAATAAATTGGGACACATTAAATATCTAGAAGTGTACATTTGTTACTTTTGGGCTTAAAAAATCGCTGTTAGCTTCCGAAGATTTTTCGAGAAAAGCTTTTATAAAAATCAACTCTGTTGCTGTAAGTATTTAACTCGTTCCGAATCTATAAAATATCTTGGGGTTATATTAGATAATGTTTTTTCTTGGAAAGAAAAAAATTTCAAAAAACTTCGTACTACAGTTGATTTCATGATGATGCGTATAGTTTATTTTGCTCTCTCACAATCTATCTTATCATATATCTTGTTAGAATTCTACAGGTTAGGTGCTCACTTTGACAAACTCATTACATTACACAAATTAACATACTTAATCAAACATACACACACATTGCTTACTTGCATTTGCTTAACTTTAAGATAGTTTAACCTTCAATTATATCTTACTTATTTTGTTTTTATTATAACCTCAGCATTAACATTGTTTAGACGTAATTCCAAGGTAGGTTATAGTAGCTACAATACAGTTCTAAACAACCGTAGCGATTATCGGTCATGCTCGTCATTTGTGTATATATTTTATTTTAGCGGTGAATAAATAAATAAATAAATAAAAATAAACTACAAATTTGTTTCGGTTTTATTAATGTCGATTTGGTTTTAAAAAGAATGAAGATGTTTGAAATGTTTATCTTTTATCCCATATTCCTGTGTCCAAAGTCCTATGCAATTCATAAGAACAACTATGTAACTCGAATACGTACATAATGTTGAAGTTGAAATGATCAGGAAAATGATTAGGTAGGGCTCTTTCTCTCGTTGATTAGGTAGGGCTCTTACTCTCTTTGAATAGGTAGAGCTCCTTCTCTCGTTATTTAGAAAGGACTGTTTCTCTCGTTGATTAGATAGGGCTCATTATCTCATTGAGTAGGTAGGGCTCTTTCTCTAGTTGATTAGGTACTAGTAGCTCTTTCTCTCGTTGATTAGGTAGGGTCTTTCTCTCAATGAGTAGGTGGGACTCTTTCTCTCATTGATTAGGTAGGGCTCTTTTTCTCATTGATTAGGTAAGGTTCTTTGTATCGTTGATGAAGTAGGGCTCTTTATCTCGTAGATTAAGTAGGGCTCTTTCTCTCGTCGAGTAGGTAAAGCTTTTTCTCTCGTTGATTAGGTAGGGCTCTTACTCTCGCTGATTAGGTAGAGCTCATTCTCTCGTTGATTAGGTAGGGCTATTTCTTTTTAACGTATACACTAGCCACACGTTTTTAACGTATACATAAGCCGCTTGTTTTTAACATATACACTAGCCGCACGCTTTTAACTTATACACTAACCGCACGTTTTTAACTTATACACTAGTCGAATGCTTTTAACTTATAAACTAGCAGCACGTATTAATTTATACACTAATCGCACGCTTTTAACTTATACACTAGCCGAGCGTTTTTAACTAGATCAAAAGCCACTAGTTTTTAACTTATACACTAGTCGCACGCTTTTAACTTGTACACTAGCAGCATGTTTTTAACTTATACACTAGCCGCACGTTTTAAACTTATACACTAGCTACATGTTTTTTACGTATACACTAGCCGCACGTTTTTAACTTATACACTAGCCGCACGTTTTTTACGTATACACTAGCCGCACGTTTTTAACTAATGCACTAGTCGCACGCTTTTAACTTATACACTAGCCGGGGTTTTTAATTAGATCACTAGCCAATAGTTTTTAACTTTTACACTAGCCAAGCGTTTTTAACTTATACACTAGCCAAGCGTTTTTAACTAGATCACAAACCACTAGTTTTTAACTTATACACTAGTCGCACGCTTTTAACTTGTACACTAGCAGCATGTTTTTGACTTATACACTAGCCGCACGTTTTAAACTTATACACTAGCTACATGTTTTTTACGTATACACTAGCCGCACGTTTTTAACTAATACACTAGACGCACGCTTTTAACTTATACACTAGCAGCACGTTTTTAACTTATACACTAGTCGCACGCTTTTAACTTATACACTAGCCGGGGTTTTTAATTAGATCACTAGCCAATAGTTTTTAACTTTTACACTAGCCAAGCGTTTTTAACTTATAAACTAGCCAAGCGTTTTTAACTAGATCACAAACCACTAGTTTTTAACTTATACACTAGTCGCACGCTTTTAACTTGTACACTAGCAGCATGTTTTTAACTTATACACTAGCCGCACGTTTTAAACTTATACACTAGCTACATGTTTTTTACGTATACACTAGCCGCACGTTTTTAACTAATACACTAGACGCACGCTTTTAACTTATACACTAGCAGCACGTTTTTAACTTATACACTAGTCGCACGCTTTTAACTTATACACTAGCCGAGCGTTTTTAATTAGATCACTAGCCAATAATTTTTAACTTTTACACTAGCCGCACTGTTTAACTTATACACTAGCCGCACGTTTTTAACGTGTACACTAGCTTCACGTATTTAACTTATACACTAGCTGCACGTTATTAACATATAAACTAGTCGCACGCTTTTAACTTATTCACTAAACGCACGTTTTTAATTAATACACTAGTCGAATGCTTTTAACTTATAAACTAGCAGCACGTATTAATTTATACACTAATCGCACGCTTTTAACTTATACACTAGCCGAGCGTTTTTAACTAGATCAAAAGCCACTAGTTTTTAACTTATACACTAGTCGCACGCTTTTAACTTGTACACTAGCAGCATGTTTTTAACTTATACACTAGCCGCACGTTTTAAACTTATACACTAGCTACATGTTTTTTACGTATACACTAGCCGCACGTTTTTAACTTATACACTAGCCGCACGTTTTTTACGTATACACTAGCCGCACGTTTTTAACTAATGCACTAGTCGCACGCTTTTAACTTATACACTAGCCGGGGTTTTTAATTAGATCACTAGCCAATAGTTTTTAACTTTTACACTAGCCAAGCGTTTTTAACTTATACACTAGCCAAGCGTTTTTAACTAGATCACAAACCACTAGTTTTTAACTTATACACTAGTCGCACGCTTTTAACTTGTACACTAGCAGCATGTTTTTGACTTATACACTAGCCGCACGTTTTAAACTTATACACTAGCTACATGTTTTTTACGTATACACTAGCCGCACGTTTTTAACTAATACACTAGACGCACGCTTTTAACTTATACACTAGCAGCACGTTTTTAACTTATACACTAGTCGCACGCTTTTAACTTATACACTAGCCGGGGTTTTTAATTAGATCACTAGCCAATAGTTTTTAACTTTTACACTAGCCAAGCGTTTTTAACTAGATCACAAACCACTAGTTTTTAACTTATACACTAGTCGCACGCTTTTAACTTGTACACTAGCAGCATGTTTTTAACTTATACACTAGCCGCACGTTTTAAACTTATACACTAGCTACATGTTTTTTACGTATACACTAGCCGCACGTTTTTAACTAATACACTAGACGCACGCTTTTAACTTATACACTAGCAGCACGTTTTTAACTTATACACTAGTCGCACGCTTTTAACTTATACACTAGCCGAGCGTTTTTAATTAGATCACTAGCCAATAATTTTTAACTTTTACACTAGCCGCACTGTTTAACTTATACACTAGCCGCACGTTTTTAACGTGTACACTAGCTTCACGTATTTAACTTATACACTAGCTGCACGTTATTAACATATAAACTAGTCGCACGCTTTTAACTTATTCACTAAACGCACGTTTTTAATTAATACACAAGCCGCATGTTTTTTACTTATATACTAGTCGCACGCTTTTAACTTATACACTAGCAGCACGTTTTTAACTTATTCACTAACCTCACGTTTTTAACTACTTTTCTAGCCGCTAGTTTTTAACTTATACACTAGTCGAACGCTTTTCACTTATACACTAGCAGAACGTTTTTAACTTATACACTAGCTGCACGTTTTTAACGTATACACCAGCTTCACGTTTTTAACTTATACATTAGCCGTACGTTTTTAGCATATATACTAGTCGCACGATTTTAACTTATACACTAGCCACACGCATTTAACTTATACACTAGCAGGACGTTTTTAACTTATACACTACCCGCACGTTTTAAACTAATACACAAGCCGCATGTTTTTCACTTATACACTAGCAGAACGTTTTTAACTAGATCACTAGCCACTAGTTTTTAACTTATACACTACCCGCACGTTTTAAACTAATACACAAACCGAGCGTTTTTAACATATATACTAGCCGAGCGTTTTTAAACTAGATCACTAGCCACTAGTTTTTAACTTATACACTAGTCACACGCTTTTAACTTATACACTAGCAGCATGTTTTTAACATATACAGTAGCCGCACGTTTTTTACGTATACACTAGCCGCACGTTTCTAACAAATACACTAGACGCACGCTTTTTACGTATACACTAACAGGACGTTTTTAATTTATACACTACCCGCACGTTTTTAACTAATACACAAACCGAGCGTTTTTAACATATATACTAGTCGCACGCTTTTAACTTATACACTAGCAGCACGTTTTTAGTTTATACACTAGTCGCACGCTTTCAACTTATACACTAGCAGCACGTTTTTAACTTATTCACTAACCGCACGTTTTTAACTAATACACAAGCCGCATGTTTTTCACTTATACACTAGCAGAACGTTTTTAACTAGATCACTAGCCACTAGTTTTTAACTTATACACTACCCGCACGTTTTAAACTAATACACAAACCGAGCGTTTTTAACATATATACTAGCCGAGCGTTTTTAAACTAGATCACTAGCCACTAGTTTTTAACTTATACACTAGTCACACGCTTTTAACTTATACACTAGCAGCATGTTTTTAACATATACAGTAGCCGCACGTTTTTTACGTATACACTAGCCGCACGTTTCTAACAAATACACTAGACGCACGCTTTTTACGTTTACACTAACAGGACGTTTTTAATTTATACACTACCCGCACGTTTTTAACTAATACACAAACCGAGCGTTTTTAACATATATACTAGTCGCACGCTTTTAGCTTATACACTAGCAGCACGTTTTTAGTTTATACACTAGTCGCACGCTTTCAACTTATACACTAGCAGCACGTTTTTAACTTATTCACTAACCTCACGTTTTTAACTAATACACAAGCCGCATGTTTTTCACTTATACACTAGCAGAACGTTTTTAACTAGATCACTAGCCACTAGTTTTTAACTTATACACTAGTCACACGCTTTTAACTTATACACTAGCAGCATGTTTTTAACATATACAGTAGCCGCACGTTTTTTACGTATACACTAGCTGCACGTTATTAACATATAAACTAGTCGCACGCTTTTAACTTATACACTAGCAGCACGTTTTTAACTTATTCACTAACCGCACGTTTTTAATTAATACACAAGCCGCATGTTTTTTACTTATATACTAGTCACACGCTTTTAACTTATACACTAGCAGCACGTTTTTAACAAATTCTTTAGCAGCTAGTTTTTAACTTATACACTAGTCGCACGCTTTTAACTTATACACTAGCAGCACGTTTTTAACTTATACACTAGCCAAGCGTTTTTAACTAGATCACTAGCCACTAGTTTTTAACTTATACACTAGTCACACGCTTTTAACTTATACACTAGCCGCTAGTTTTTAACTTATACACTAGTCGAACGCTTTTCACTTATACACTAGCAGAACGTTTTTAACTTATACACTAGCTGCACGTTTTTAACGTATACACCAGCTTCACGTTTTTAACTTATACACTAGCAGAACGTTTTTAACTAGATCACTAGCCACTAGTTTTTAACTTATACACTAGTCACACGCTTTTAACTTATACACTAGCAGCATGTTTTTAACATATACAGTAGCCGCACGTTTTTTACGTATACACTAGCCGCACGTTTTTAACAAATACACTAGACGCACGCTTTTTACGTATACACTAACAGGACGTTTTTAATTTATACACTACCCGCACGTTTTTAACTAATACACAAACCGAGCGTTTTTACCATATATACTAGTCGCACGCTTTTAACTTATACACTAGCAGCACGTTTTTAACTTATTCACTAACCGCACGTTTTTAACTAATACACAAGCCGCATGTTTTTCACTTATACACTAGCAGAACGTTTTTAACTAGATCACTAGCCACTAGTTTTTAACTTATACACTAGTCACACGCTTTTAACTTATACACTAGCAGCATGTTTTTAACATATACACTAGCCGCAAGTTTTTAACTTTTACACTAGCCGCACGCTTTTAACTTATACACTAGCTGCACGTTATTAACATATAAACTAGTCGCACGCTTTTAACTTATACACTAGCAGCATGTTTTTAACTTATCCACTAATCGCACGTTTTTATTAATAAACAAGCCGCATGTTTTTTTCTTATATACTAGTCGCACGCTTTTAACTTATACACTAGCAGCACGTTTTTAACAAATTCTTTAGCCGCTAGTTGTTAACTTATACACTAGTCGCACGCTTTTAACTTATACACTAGCAGCACGTTTTTAACTTATACACTAATTGCACGCTTTTAACTTATACACTCGCCGAGCGTTTTTAACTAGATAACTAGCCACTACTTTTTAACTTATACACTAGCCGCACGTTTTCAACAAATTCTTCTCAATAATTCAATAATATTATGTTTATTTTGTAAAGTTAACGAGACTGGAAACTAAATTTCTTTTACCTTGTTCGCTATTAATTAACTCATTATATAACTTAGTAGGAGTTAAAACATAAGGATGTAAAATATTCGATTTCGCGAATAAGATAGAATTTAAAATTGTGTCTAAAATATTTGATATAGACCATAATGAACTTTCAATAACATTAAAAATTGAATTTATTTTTTGAATATTAATTAGATTAGAACTTAACTTAGAATTTTCAGAAAATATACGATTAAGTTTTTCAATTTGCTTATTTAATCTAATTTCATTATTTTTTAAATTAAAAATAGAAACATTAAAGTTATTTATGGTTGATTGAACCACGTGTATATTGGTTTTCATCAAGGAAAATATTTCTTTTTCGTTTTGTTGACATGAAGAAATAGCATCATCATATTTCCTTGCATCGTTAGCATCTAATGTGCCGAAGAAAAATTTAAGTATTTTACCGCTAAATTCAAGTGCTCTTTTACAGCGATTTGGAGGATTTTCAGAAATTAGATGAGATAAAGAATCATACTTAAGATAATTAATATTAATAAGTATTTCTAACGGATTAACAGTGTCCGTATAATCTATGTTTAAAATTACTTCATTTTGAGCTTTTTCACATAAGCTAGAGACGCTCTGAATCTGAAGAAGAAACGCGTCGAGATTTATTTTCAACAAAATTATGTTTAATATTATGTTTTGTCCGTGTTAGAGGGAATTTAAGAACACGTGACTTGGAAATATTTTTTATATTCGTAACAACAAAGATATAATTGATGAACAAAGATATAATTATCAATTTTTTATAACTAATTAATTAGTATTTCTTTATGTTTTTAACAATTTTTAAGTTGTCTGCAATTATATAAGTTTGTTTGCGATTTTTTTTAATAGATTCCTCACAGTCATCAATTCACTCAATTTTCATATTATGAGATAAAAAAAGAGTTTTTTTATTTGTTCTTTACAAACCATGTCCTGACAGTAACGAACGCATTAAAAAGAATTATACGATTTGGTGCAATCGTTCGGAAGTAATGCGCGTAGATACAATCCAGTGATTCGATTTTTTTTTAATATATACAGATTTTTTAAAGTTCCGCTCAACTTTCTTAATTTTTTCTTTCATAAGGGCCTTCTCCTAACAATAATTAACACAAAAAAAGAATTTGCGAAATTGTCCCATCCGTTTACGCGTGATGTGATGACCAAGGGAAATAGAGATTAATTTTATATTTATATATATATATATAAATATACCCACCTCACCCAACAAACATTGTCCTGTCTTAACTGTGAATATTGCATTAGAATTGGTATTATTATTAAAAAAATATGATTTAAATGCATACTGCATTGTAATGCTCTATGACAACTGAGAGTTATGTAAAATTAATATTGTCATAAAGTTTTTTTTTAATTTTCTTTAGTTCCGCTCAACTTCCTTAATTTTTTCTCTTTCATAAGAACATTCTGATAGTATTAAACACAAAAAAAAATAGCGTAATTATTCCATCCGATCACGCGTGATACAATGACCCAGGGAAATAGAGATTCATTTTTATGTATATAGAAGATAACATAAGGCTCGTATGTATTTTTCAAATATTTTTCAGCATTTAATCATTCTCCTACAGCGCAATCTATCGGCTTACTTCGGTGGTTTTTCAGATCACATCTACTTATAAATATTTTTAGTTAAAGATCCGTCAGATGTCATTTTTTCAGCATGTATAATTTGTGTGTTTCATCTATCGGCTAATTATAGAGATTGTTAATAACATTTACTTACAGAAAAATAAAAAAGTAATAGTAGAAAAATGCAAATAAACACAGTTTAAAGGCCAAAAATACTGCAGTAGCGAATATTGCCCGAGACCTGTCACCACTTCTCTCGTCCTTACTACTAAAATAAGTAAACTAATGTTTGTTTAAGTTAAATACGTAAGTTTTATTTTCCAAAGCAATGCCCACAGACAAGAGATGGCGCCCTAAATGTGCATATCATTTCACACTCCCATATGGACGCCGGTTGGGTCAAAACCTTCGACGAATATTATTACGGAAGTAAGTACAAGTAATATTTTAAAATAAATCGAAAATAGTAACCAGTAATTATATAACAGCCATAAGCCATTAGAAGTCTTTATGGATCTGAATGCTGAATGAAAGAAAAAAATTATCACACGTTGTAGGGATGAAAAAAGATGTGCGAAGGAACTGGTAATAACCTAGATGATAGCTGATAGAGGAGATTAGAAAGGGAAAATTTGTAGCACTGTTTTTACTTGGCATAAGGAGTATGTAAAAAAAGGAGAAGAATTAGATTGCTTTGTGAAAGTATTGTGATACTACTTTTGCTTAATTTTTATGCATTTTAACAAGTTTTTAAGTGATTTCATGAAATTTTCACCTTAAAAGTCTGTTAACTTAAAGGTACCAGCTATGGAAATGCTCAATTTAGTATGAAAACTGATGTAAAAGCTTAAACCAAAACATAATAAACCAAGAGAAAATCACTGTGAAGGGATTATGAATATATGCAGATAGGATTTCAATCACCACCATTCTAGAGATTTCTATTATAAGGATATTAACTAAAAGCATATTCTTTATTCCAGCTAGAACAAGTGTCAGTTCAGCGAACGTACAATTGATTTACCACTCCGTACTTTCTGAGCTTCTTCACGACAAAAGAAGAAAGTTAGTGGTTTTATTAATTATAAACGTTTAGTAATTACAGAAATTCTCTGTATAAGCTATACCCATGATTACATCCGCGTTAGCTTGATGATAAAAGTTATCTACTATTGTAACGTCTTTCCAAACCTTAAAATCACTATTTATTACCAAAAGAATATATGCATTTTCAAATTCCTAATTTCTCAAGTCACGGGCCTCTATATTCGTTTCCAGTTTCAACCATTCAAGTGATCGCGATAATAAGTTACTCTTAGGTACACCACGAAATTGGTTCAAAGGTTTAGGGATAAAAATCCAGCACACAGATTATGTTAGTTTCACATTTACACTTATAATATTAGTTTGCATTTGTATTATAATATAGAGAAGTAACTTAATTTATAAAAAAGAAATACCATTGCTTTTAAGTCAGACTAGTCCTGCGAAGGAGTGTATTACTTGTTGTAAGAATTTCAATAATTTAATTATAAATAGGAGACGAACTTCTTAGCAATCTTTGAAGTCAGTAGTAAAGAGGTAAATTACAAACAACTCCCAGGACTTAAGGCACTAATGTCGGTTAAGAGGCTTATTCCGATTCGCACCAAAATATTTCGTTTTTATCCTGCGGAAATTCATTTACTTACGCAAATCTCAGCCCGGGTGATTGGGAAGGTTGTGTGGGATTTACCGGACACTAGTCTCCGGAAAATACCTACTAAATAGCCATTCGTCGCATTGCTGCAGTGACGCTGGTTCGGTAATGCAGTCACCGCGTCACCCTGGCAACCAACACGGTCTGATGGTAAGCGGGGCTCCATATAGGCAGCCTGCCGATCCACCATTTTATACGGCCAGATTGATGTAATGAAAGGTGGAACGTACCAACACATAACTTTACTACTCGTGTTTCTCTCCCTGTCCAGTCAAATTTAATAAAATTTAGATGCACACTGTAACATTATTGTTGACGTGCACCGACGGACTTGTGCTAGTATTTTCTACTATCCTATGGAGGTCGAAAATGGGTCTTATATATTCATATATAACTAAGAACAGTATATATTTTTTTACGTCCTTTAATATCTTCCATTGTTTAATTCTAGCACATTAAGTTCTGCGATTGTATTAATTATAATTTATGACTATCTCATATTTTTGTATTCAAGATTTACCTTCTCTGAAACATCTTACTTTTGGCGCTGGTGGAAAGAGCAGCGACCAGCGACGAGAGCCACCTTCAGAACTTTGGTCCAAGAAGGTCGCATTGAATTTGCTGGTGGCGCATGGGTTCAAAATGATGAAGCTACACCTGATTATTTACAAATCATTGACCAATACACTTGGGGATTAAGGTATATATTTTTTTACTATTTATCAGTTTAGCTTTTGGCCACAGTCTCACCTAATATACAGTGACGATTGTGATCTAGGTTAGTGGACACGTTAAGCCTAAAGGATAGCCTAATGGAGAGAATGGCTTTGAAGTGCACCATCCGGAATTTATACAGGTATTTAGAGACACAGTTTGAATTAGAAATTAGTAGCCAACCAGGCAGGTATTTAAAAATGTACTACTTCTAAGTTGTAGATTCACTATATTTTCTTTCACTGAATCATTGCAGGAATTTAAATTCACATTCATCGACATGGTGTCTACTACTACATCCTATTACTGAATCAATATAGCTATAAAACTCGCTATACGCTAGAAATCTAAATTTGACCTAACCATTTATAAGGGATATACTGAAGTTCAAGAATATGGAAGGTTAGAAACGTGTTGGTACTTAGTGCAATTACAAATAATGCTGATAGAAAAAGAAACATAGGTGTGCTTTGACAGTAGGTGCTTGTAGAAACCATACCGTGCAACTGTAAAAATAGGTTACCAACTTAAACGATATACATACATACATACATAATATTACGCCTCTTTCCCATAAGGGTAGGCAGAGGCCACATCCTTCAACTTGCTACGATCCTGACACACATCTTTCGCTTCTTCTATTTACATAAGCGCCTTCATACATGCTCTTCGCTTCCGGGTACTTTTGACCTGGCCTTTCTCCAGAACGTCCTCGATCTGCTTGAGATAAGTTCTCCTATGTCGACCCTTACCAGCTTGTCCAGTCACACGAAACGTTAAATGATAAGGCACAGAATTTTTTTTTTTTGAAGCATTCTTACTACTTGCGGTGGGTCCACTAATTTTGTATTGTGTTCCTGAGAAAGCCAGATAAAGATCTCCTAAAGTGAGCTAAAGGCCGTAATAAACTAGAAAATGCAAAATTAAATGATGGCTTAATGAGGATGGATTCATTCGCCAAAATCTCAAGATTTTTGTAGCATTTGAAATTACGTCGGTCAACACAGTGTTTACAACAACTCATTTACGTAAGCATCATCACTACTTACAGCAATAATTTTCTACAATAAAGGTAATTTTCAGGAAGCTTAATGATACTCTTGGGCCGTGCGGTAAGCCAAAAGCAGCTTGGCAAATAGATCCTTATGGGCATTCGAGAGAACAAGCTTCTCTTCTCGCGCAGATGGGTTATGACGGCTTATTCGTAGGTAAATTTAGTTTCTGTTTTTCTTAATTCTTATTACTTCTGTTGCTACTTTCATATTTAATACATCCAATTAAATAGTTTGCCGCTATCTCAAAAGCTTGAAATCTATTGTAATCTATAAAAATCTACTTTATTTTTCCATCAAGAGTAGTATTACTCCTGTCAAACAGATGATTTGACTGTATGGTGTTGAGTGTAAAAGACTGCAACACCCATTACTATCATCTATATAATTAAACCATCAATCAAATTTATTTCTAAATAAAATTAGACGTGATTTAGCTAATACACAGATTAATAGTCGTGCGAGAGCTGTAAAGATAAAAGTTAACACCCATTACTATCATCTATATAATTAAACCATCAATCAAATTTATTTCTAAATAAAATTAGACGTGATTTGGCTGATACAGAGATTTATAGTCGTGCGAAAGCTGTAAAGATAAATGTTATCATGACTGAAAAACTGGACTTTTGATTCCAGGTCGCGTAGACCACAAAGAGCGTGATGCGATGATAGAAGAAGACAGAATGGAATTTATGTGGAGAGGCAGTGATGTTCTTGGTTAAGTATACTTATTAACATTTGTTGCATATATCTCTCATTATCTTAATTTCGATAGAAGCTTTGATGTTATCTTCAGTACTGAATATCACATGGTTCTCAATTAACTGTATGTTGTATACATTGAGGAAAACGTTAGCAAGGAGTTTATTTCATTTTTTTAAATAGTTTCTAGGTGTGGCGTTATGGCCATTATCTCATCTGATCTTAAGTGACTATACGGTCCAAGTTGGTATAATTCCTTGAAACAATACTTTACACAAACAACAAAGTGTATCGGATAAAAGAGTTGGTTATAGGCTATCAAATAAAGCATTATTGGATCTATGTTTATATACTCTTCAGTGATCCTAAATTCCATCATATGTTTTTCATACTTTGATATAAAGTACCATCACATTTCATACTGTTTACATAATTATTATTGCTTACACAATAAGTACCTACATTCTCTTTGGTCCTACTCAAATTCGTCACTTTTTAAATTATTTTAGTATTCATATTTCGAATTTTGACATATTCAGTTGTTTCCCTTGGTGCGTTTGACTTTAATAGATATTTTATAAATAATAAAATAACATAAAATTGTACTGAATTATAAATACATTTATCGAATAGGCATTACTTTATATTTTGTATTTTACATTTTGCAGGCAGGGAAATCAAAAGAGATGAAACATGAATGAAAATAATCATTATTTTCATACTAAATATGCTTTATCATTTAATAAATGAATCAACTTTAAATCGCTGAAATTTTAATAATTATAGCCAAATTAACAAATAATTAGAATTAGTTTGTTCAAAGAATGCGTTGGGGACGCGTTAGGTGTATTAGGTGTATCCATTTTTATGTCTTTACTCTCGTATAACAGTTTAAATTAATGCATACTTATATTATAAAGACGAAAGAATTGTATTTTTATTTGTAACTAATACATTCAAGTACTAATGGACCAAATCCAAAAATATTTTACAATTAGAATGCTACATTAGCCCTTAGGCTATATAACATTACTATTGAACTTCTCGATACCAAGTATTCCTCTCCTGATTTGTTTGTGTATCTTATTGTAAAAAAAAAATAGAGACGCCTGGACGCAAGTAAAACAAATAAAAAAAATGCTATAAAAACTTACTTTATATTTAGTGTTCTTACAAGTAACGTATTGTTTTTCATTTCATCGTGTAAATTATCAATTTTAGCAATTATTGAAACTGTATCAGACTGTCATATTTTGCAATCTGTTAGCATATAAAAACTACCGAGAGGCTTACCATGACAGCATGGAATTAAAGATTACTCATATATCTAGATGTCGTTACTGCCCTTGGATTGCACTGCACTTACTATCAGGCATAATGCCGTCATCTCGTTGTAATAGAATGACACCAAAAGTTAATAGATTTGAAAAATCTCTGAATAATCTTAAAAAGTTTAACAGTTATTTCATTTCGGTAGCTACTAAAATCATTAAATTGCTTTCTTATTGAATAATAATTCTCTCATCCCGTAATTTGACATAATAATATATCTACCAATTCGTTTGAATGGTAAATATTGCACAGAAAATTACGGAAAGTTATCTCATATCGTATTGTGTACCTAATTTAATTATTCATGCTCAAAAGACAGCCATCTCATCAAATTTCACTACTGACACAAACTACCTGACTCAGGGAAATATAGTTTTGAATTTTTATATAATGAGTACTTTTCTAGATCTTATTTTAACTTAGTAATTCTTTGATTTTTTTCAACAACGTTAAAGCTGTACTACGTGGGGTTAATTTAAACTTCACACTTTAAGTTTTTAGCATAAAGGCTTGTTGCGTTCACTGGGTAGGATCTTAAAAGTTAATCGTTATAACAATAATTCCAGGCAAAATGTCCGATATCATGACCCACACACTGTTCAATCTATATAACGCTCCGGACGGATTCTGCTTTGACTTTCTTTGCAATGACGAACCCATTGTCGACGATCCTGATAACAAAGTCTTCAACGCTGACAAACGAGTAAGATACATGTATTTTGTTTAATTACGTTTGTATACTAATTTATATTACACTAACTAGACTACCAACAGTTATTCTGGTATTAGTTTTGGTAATTAATAACTCGACAATTGTCACGTGGACAATAAATTTAAATTTAAAAGACTAAGGAAAACATTGAATAGTTTGGAAAATAGAGACATAGATTTAAGCGTTCATATGAAATATGAAAAATGATTGAACTGGTCATACATTTATAATATATATAATAGTAACGTATAAATGGAGTTTTTTTTTACTATTCTAATACGGTAAAATCAATCCAGATACATTGGCCAATTCTGAAAGTAACAAACCAAGGGCGACACAATTTGATTTTTTTATCACCGATGTAAGGTGCCCGCTTGCTTAGCTACCACCCTCAGGTTGAAAATCTGCCAAATACGTATGTCTGTTCCGGCAGTCGCACTCGAGAGCCAGTCCCTCCAAACTAAAGGCCGGCAACGCACCTGCGATTCCCCTGGTGTTGTAGGTGTCTATGGGCGGCGGTGATTACTTACCATCAGGTGACACGCTTGCTAATTTGCCGGCTGTTATATTAAAAAAAAAAACAGTTCTATTTCCACTCAAATAACTCGTTATTATTATTTTTAGGTGAGTGATTTCGTCGCCCAGATAGAGAGACAGGCGAAGTACTACGACCACGATAACATAATGGTGACAATGGGGGGTGATTTTACATACCAAAGCGCTGCTAATTGGTTTATCAATTTAGACAAGCTTGTAAAGTAAGTGCTACTCCTTTTGATGTCTATATATTTATCTATATTCCTTTATCTCACCTGATTGAGTCCATGGGATGAGACCATGGCAAACAAACATACCTAAGGATCATGCTATAAAACAAATAAATACTACAAAACTAAATGATCTAAACAGGAATGGCTACGTGTTTTATTTAGCGAAATCAGTGAAGCTATTGGTTGTTGGTTTCCTCGAACCGAAGTGTCTGTTTTGTGATTGTAGACATCAGGTTAGTTTATATACAAAAAAAAATATGAATAATATACGAAACCGGAAACAATTTAGTAATTAATTAGTAACGACAAAAACCTAGAATAGTAAACAATAAAGCCATCCTGCAATGTAATATACATGAAAATATTGCTTTATTTTTGTTGTGATTGCGTCAAAAGGAGTAAGAAGAAAGAGAGAGTATATATTGTATAGTTAAAGGGTTTAGCGTTATGGCCACAATCTTACCTGTTGTTAAGTGATCATGTGGCCCAAGATGGTGGACACGCTAAACCTAGTGGACGGATCGGTTCTAGCGACAGATTTTCAACTTGAGGGTGGTAACTAACCTGGCGGCCATTAGAAAATGCCCTACCAACGTGTCATGGTTTCATCACGATGTTTCCCTTCACCGATTCTCTTGAAGAGACCGAATTAAGGGAGTTTAGGTAGTTTCATTTGGGACTCTGCCCTTCAACTAGATTCAGCATGTCTGCCATCTTGGACCACATAATCACATATCATTAGGTGAGTTAGTGATTTATTTTAAATACTTATACAGTATTTTTCGGCATGCTATAACCAAATACTTACAATCCATCCATCCATTCATCCATTCAACCGAAAGACGTCCACTGCTGGACATAGGTCTCCCCCAAAGATATCCATGACGACCGGTCTTGCGCCACCCGCATCCAACGGATTCCCGCGACCTTCACTAGGTCGTCAGTCCACCTTGTGGGGGCCTACCCACACTTCATCTTCCGGTACGTGATAGCCATTCGAGAACCCGTTGGCCCCATCGGGCATCGGGTCACGAGCAATATGCTCAGCCCATTGCCACTTAGGTTTAGCAATTATTCGGGCAATGTCGGTTACTTCGGTTCTTCTGCAGATCTCCTCGCTTCTGATTCGATCACGCAGTGAAACTCCAAGCATAGCCCTCTTCATTGCCCTTTGAGCAACTTTGAGCAACTTTGAGCAACTTTGAGCAACTTACAGTCTTCTCAATCAAATGTAAAGTTGTAATTTTCTATTATGTCCAACAATGCTACGTCCTAACAACTTTTATTTTCTACAGCCATGTGAATACGCACCCAGCGAGTATGTCGGATATAAATATCTTCTATTCCACGCCATCCTGCTATCTTAAATCCGTCTATCTGTTCGGGAAGAGAGACAAAGCTCTTCACACGGAGAGGGTAAGAATTATGAGTCTAAATATTAAGCATGTTAAAATTTTTTTACAATAAAATCATTTTTTCTTACACTATTTTTAATTCAAATTAAATAGGTGATCGGCCCGCCTTGTAGTTTATCTTCTTGCTCTTGACGCAGACACTCCGGGTCTCAGGAAAACAAAAAATCACTAATCATGATTATCCTACTGAGGATAACGGATCAAACTGTTTAAAATATTGAATTGCCACCGGTCCTTAACAAGTATGTCAAATTTTGAGTTAATCCGACGTTTCGAAGTGGGTCAAAATTATGTTCAAAGTTTCCGTTACATACTAACATACGTATAAAGCTAATAAAAGCGTATTAAAAATGACAACTTAATAGCATATGTATTGGAAGTTGTTGGCTGCTGCTATGCTGGCTATAAGCCTATTGACACCTGGATGAAGATAGCGTTTGCTTTAACTTTTACTTGATGTTAAATGACGATGTGGCTCCATACGGTGGACACGTTAAGTCTAGTTGAGGGACTGGCTTTCAAGTGTAACTACCGGACACACACATATAGCAGCACGTATGGCAGCTTTTTAATCTATACATTAAGTTAAATTAACGAACAGTGCCGGATATGTTGTACTACTTGATTTGATAATATTTATAGACATTACTATCTAGAACAATCGAAAGTAGTACTATATTTTTAAGGTTACTATTCGATTTATATCGTTACATGATAATAGGAGAGATTGTTGCCAAGCTCTGAATAACAAACATAATACAGAAACTAGCATTTCATTTGCAGAGTGACCATTTCCCGTATGGAAGTGACTCGGCGACATATTGGACCGGATTCTATTCATCGAGACCTTCACTCAAATATCTAATAAACAGAGCTTACATATTCCTTCAGGTAATCTTCAATCCTCATATATACATTTATAACAATGTATCGATACATCAAAGAGTATCAAAATCAACTTATTTATAATTATTAGGCCATTATAAAAAATTGCATTTTCTAACTTTCACAAGTAAAGAAACGAAGTTTTATGTGGCGCCAGTACACATGGAATTAATAAAGAATTATCTTATTCCCATTTACATTTACAGTTTATTCTCTGATAAGTAAAATATATACACTAGACACAAAAATTAAGGAATAAAAAAAAAAAAAAATTTTTGGGTGCTTTTCAACGAGCTGTAACTCCGAGGAAAATGATCGTACAGAAATAACAAAGAAAGCAAATTGTAGCTCCATGTGTCTAGTTTTCAGATATGATTGAAATTTTTTTGTCATGTCCAGGTCTGGAGAAATCCTAAGAAAACTACCAAAAAAAATTCTTTCCAAAAAGCAAAAAAGTTCTGTTTTCTTTGATAATCAATAACTATGGAAATAATGATCATATAGGAAATTGAAAGAGGGTTTTGAAAACTGCACAATATTCTCTATCAGAAAATGTAAACATTTTTTAGAAAATGAACTTTCATGATTTTAGTTAAAAACAAATGAAAGTCATTTTTTTTTACAAAATAATCATTTTGAAACCACACGTACCTTTGTTATTTCAAAGTATTGAGTTTTTATTTTTGTCGGTATTCTCTAAGATATAAACAAAAGTACCAGGGTGACTGAGCTTAGCTCGGTTTTTTATTATTAATATAGAATTGACAAAAAACATTAAATACTAAACATAAACATACATGATATTCTCATATTGTTAAACATCTACATTTGACGATTGTACATACGTGTGGACTGATTATTTAAATAAATAAAAAAATTAATTTTACGAAAAATACAACTCTATAGGTGAATTCAAAAAGCAAGAATCTGTCGAAATCCAAAATTTCATTCATTTCGTTAGAGTCGTTTTCGAGAGACCAGAAACGTTTGTACATAATACATAATCAAACTCAAGAATTGCTCACTTAATAGTATTAGATAATGTTCTTGATTTAGTTGACGGTCTGACATTTCCCGAGAGAGTGACTCAAGCTGCTAGAAGATCGCGACTGGAACCGTGGCTCTTCTTTACTTCCGGTGACAAAGTTAGTCGTAGAAAGTGGCAGAACGTGAGGAACAAACGGGTATGTAGTTTACTGATCCGGGTAAGCGAGTTAACTTAACCGCAGCGCTACCTATCACGAACAAGGACCCTATAAGCATCGGGATAGCATAGACCATAAATAAGCGAATAAAAAAAAATGTTTTATTTAAACACGATTGCATGGAGGTAGGGCTTTTTTTAATGCCCGACTGGTTAATTACCATCTTCAAGTTGAAAATCTATCGCCAAGTATCTATAGCTGTCTTCCGGCAGATGCACTTGAGAACTTACCCTCCACAGGTTGAGTGTGTCTACCAACTTAAGATCAGGTAAGTTTCTGGCTATAACGCTAAACATTTACTATAAAACAGTGAAACTATTTTTCGGATCGCAGGCATTTAACTGAAAATTTTCGGAATATGAATGTTACACGGAGAGCTGATACGAAACATGCCGAGCTCCTTTCACTGTACCCCTACTCTGCGGCCGGCCGTAATACGACATGCGATAGGTGTCCGAAAAACAATAAGGCAATGTAAAAAAAGTTCGTAAATACAAAAATTATTATCACCAGTAAATTAGTTATAGTCTTAAGCGATTTGATATATACAAATATTCTTTTTGGTCGAGGTTTATCCGCTAGGCTCAGTATACGTAAATGGGTAAAGCTAATGACTCCAAAATAAAGCAGCCTAACGCCACCTACGAACATATCCGTTTAGAACAGCCGTAGTCCCAACTCTATAAGTTCAGTAGTTTTGATTCTATCATATATGATAGATATACTGACTATAGTCTACAGTTCTTGAATACGATACCATTTTTATACCTTCTCATGAAAATTACTACAAAAATAACGGCATTTGGTGTTGACGTAAACTTCAACACGCATCGTGAACATTATATCGGCTACATTAAATACTTCCTGTTTTCGCATTCGAACGACCCAGTATCATAATAAGGAGAGCATGTTATCTGGAAGGTCATACCAAATCCATAAGGTAACAATAGACCTTGGTTCAACTATCACTCTATAGAATAGTCGTCGTGGTACTGCAATGAAAGGTGATTATAAAATGATATCATTATAACATTGTAATATTAGAATAATATATTGGTATTATAATTTTAGTACTCAGCATTGATGCTCCACGGTTTACCCCGTCACATCCATATCGTCACCTTGGAACCGTGGAAAAGTGGTTCAGTACTTCTACGGCTGGAAAATACTTTCGAAAAACCAAATAGAGGTATGTAAATTCGAGTTTCTGTCAATTAACTGAGAAATCTCACTTTTAGAATGATATCTGCACAACCATGGTGGTGACTATTTTATAATGTCATTTTATTGTTTCAAATACTTACAGTGAAATAAATTTATTAAGAAAATTTACGTGTATTTTTTCTCAGAGAAATAACAGTTGTTGTTTATAATAACCCTCTCCTATCATCGGTGAGAGATACAATATTTTCTTAATCGAATTAAAGTAGAGCTACAATGATTTTTTCAGTATTTCTTCAACCAAACTTTATTAATGTTACATTACAATTCTTTGTCGATATCATCCAGCCTTTAATTTTCTTTATAGTTAAACTTTAATCGTTATAATACGTTAAACATATAACGTATATAATCTCACCTGATCTTAAGTGATAATACAGCCCAAGTCGGTAGGCGCGCGAAACCTGTGCAGGGACTGGCTCTCAGGTGCTGCTGCCCGAACACACCTATTGATATTTGGCGACAGGTTTTCAACTTGAGGGTGGTTGCTAGCCAAGCGAGCTTTAGACAAAGCCTTTCACCACCATGCTATGGTTTCCTCACGATGTTTTTTTCACCGAAAGCTCGAGCTCATTGAAGATGGTTGGATTTGAACTCACGTCCTCTGACGCGGTATCATACACACTACCACTGAACGTTTATCGCTTCAGAAACTTTAAGCTAGCTTTATATCTTATAGAAAGCTTTGTCCTGTAAATTGGTTCCTTTTCACAAATTGAAATTGGCCTTGAGATTATAATGGACTGGATTGTAAATTACAAAATGTAGTGATTTCTCTTCAGGTCCTTTCAAAACCAATAAAATTGAAAATCCTGATGACTACGCAGCAAAAGCTTCACATATTACAGTAGACTTACGTAAGTTATTCCTCCAAAGATCGATTAAAAACCTAAGGGAAACAACTCTCGCTGCAAATCAATGGCTGGACGATGCGAGGCAAATGGATTGGAGCACCAGGTTGATTTTGTACACTTTTTGTATTACTTTTGACTAAACTTAATTTATTTGCCCTAATTTAGATAGAAAAGGGATAGAACGTTGTAGTTGATTCTCGCATCAGGTTTAGCGATTTATCATTCAAAAATTAACCATTTCATGAATCAGTGTTACTTTGAAATACCTACCATTTTTCTCTACAGCTATAACAATTTCTATGTTATTTAAATCAACCCCTGGAGTTCCAAATTACATATCATTTCGTACTAACGCAATATCTTGCTAATTACTTTTATTAGGCACTATTCCGTAAGACCTTGTCGTACAATTATGTATTTCATCCATTCATTCTAGCATGGACATAGGCTTCCTCTGAGAAGTGGATTTATGGTTCTCTCGTGTTATCGTAAACTTCGTAAGGTCGTATCAGGTCATCGATATGACGTATAATCAGTCTAACTACGTTGTGCGTTACAATGCGCTGTCTTCCTATGAAATGTCTTCAAATCATTCAGTGATCTATTCTACAAACATTGTGACACTGGAATTTAAGTCTAGCAGTCTTGAAGGTTTATAGCGATGATAGCTCAGTGGTAGTGTGTGCGGACTCCGCATCAAGGGACGTGAGTTCGAATCCACCTACAATTAGCTTGAGGTTTCGGAGAAGGAAAAGGCTTTTTCTAACGCCCACGTGGTTAGCTACCACCCTCAAGTTGAAAATCTGCCGCCCAAGTGCCAATAGGTATGTTCCGACAGTTGCACTTGAGAGCCAGTCCCTCCACAGCTTTAGCCTGTCTTCCAGTTTGGGCCATATCATAATTTTAGATCAGGTGAGATTATCGCCATAACGCTAAAGCCTTAATTATAAAATAGGTATGTGACTAGTCCTCTCCACTTCCTTTTATGAAACCATGTGTTTTTTTTATTACTGTTAGCGCCTTTCTGTATTTCATAAAAAAAAAAGTTTTTTTTTTAGTAAAGAACATTTGTTAATTAGGTAGAAAAATGGTTTCTCTCTTCTATTTAATTATATAAAAATGAGAATACAAAAATCTTAGAATTACTTCACTATGTCGCTGTCTATATTGTGATTTATATTAATTATTGAAGAGCGCGTTTTCTTTTAGTATGATTTACAAAACGAACTTCAAACCAAATTCTTACTAGTTAATAAGACCTAACCAATTTTGTCCATTTGGATCGCTATCACCTAACACCAATACAATACTTACTATATTGGTATATGCTTACACATGTCCTGGACCAGCAGAGTAAAATCGGGATCTTCGGGAGCTGAAATAGATTTGAATGCCGTCCCTGGTCTCTAGCAATACAGGCTCTTGTTTTAGTCAGGTTTTAATGATGCTTATGATACGATGAGTTGCAACATGCCAGCTCGCCTTGGCATTAAACCCGGGCGTTTATCGGGAAGCCTGTAATAGATTTTTTTACTACATTAATAAAAAAGAGGTTATACAACCAGGAGATTTAATGAATAACAAAATTGGCGATAAACCCGTTAACGAATCTTTCTTGGCCTATTCCATTTTGGAATCAGCTAATTTATATTCAGCTATTCAGCCGCTGATTTTGGTTGTTTTTGTACTAACCATCCACCACGATAGTACTGTTCCTGATAACATAGTGTTATCACTTTATCGGTCTATAAAAAGCAAAATAAACTCCTCAGATAACGATATTAAATTAATTCATTAGATAATTGTAATCACTCACAGGTTTAACAATTTGCTTACAGATATGTATACATCGGTTCTGAGGATGGTATTCTACCTGATGAAGCAGTAGATGAATCTGATGATAAGCTAATTAACAATCCTGAAACTACGGAACCAGGTGATATTTGTACAATAATATATTTAATTTAAAATCGAATTTAAATTTCAAAGACCAATTTAAATATATGAATTGTTTCAATTGTTTGTATTTCTGGACTGAATAGGCAGTAATCCATATATTTGAATTTTTACGTGCCTTATAAATATACATTTTTAGCCTTGGAACTTATTGCTGGTTTCGTTTTAGAACGCAATTGTAACTTTAGTATTGTAGATCAAATTAATAAAACTATTCCATGTTATTATGTATATGTACATTTAGAGTGTTAACAGCTCCTTACAACTTATCTGTCTTATCTTGACAGTGGACAAATTTATTAAACTGTTGTGTTTAACAGATGCATAATTTCTAAATAGAACCTTGAAATCTTTTAACTTTTAATTATAAATATAGGATCGGCACAAAATATTCAGTCTTTTCTATATCAGCTGCCAACTCAATAATCTTACTATACATAAACATATAAATTACCAATATATATCTTCTTTGATCTTCATACTATGTCATTTTCAAGTAATATGACTTCTATATCTCCTTTTATATCCTATATCCTATGCTAAACATTTCTTTGATTTTGATCATATTATTATACTTCTTCCGTTACTTCTTTGTAATCTAATCCAGTCTCTTTAATTCTTTAATAAGTCTTGAAATAATTACTATACTTAAACTCAATTATGTAACATTTCAATCGACACCCACAAACGCTAACTTACCCACTAAATACTTTTATTTACATGCCGATTTACAGATATTTACACTGTTCCTTCATACACACTCTGAGGTAAACACGGTGATTTTTGCATGGTGATAGGGCTTTTCCCGACTCGACATTCGTGCGCGTTGAGGCTTTTACACAGTAAACTAGAAAAGGTTGTAATTGTAACAAGTAGCTAAGAATGAGGCTGTTGTGAGACATTTAAAATCGTTTAACATGTGATTATTTTGTATAAAATAATATTGTATAAAATTATTTTTATTTCTTTCAATATTTAGATTCCGATGAAGTCATTAACACACCGCGACGGTATCGACTAAGACAGGGCAAAAATAGACACCAAGATAAAAACGTTTACCAAGAATATGACAGACGTAAACGATTCGTTACTCAAGCAGACAATATTAATAAAAACGGAATCAACAGAACTATAATCGATAGAAATGTTATTCGAAATAATATAATAAATATTGGCAAAACTTTAGCTAATGAACAAATACACACAGAAGCTTTAGCAAAAATTCATAATAAATTTGCGGGTGTAGATGGCAATATTACATACAAGAAATCAAAAATGAGCTTCTCAAGTATGGAAAGATTAAATAATTTCTATCAGGAAGTGACTACGGAAGAAAACGTATCCGAAGAAAGGATCACAGTCAAGAATAGATTATCGAAAAAGACAAATCGGAAAGCTGCAACGCCAAATTCGAAAGGTACTTCATCATCCTGTTGCCATGATCTCTAAATTCTTTGAATAGGGAGCAAACAGCAAGCGGTGATCCTGATGGTAAGTGATCACCGCCGCCCATGGACACCCACAAAGCCAGAGAAGTCGTAGGTGCGTTGCTGGCCTTTAAGGCATGGGAGACCTTCTTGAAGCTTCCCAAGTAGTATGGGTCTGGACGCAAGTTGGTTTCATTGGTACCACGAAAGAAGTTCTGCGCAAAACACACCGTCATGGATTACCATTCATCCAGATGGTGAGGATGAGTTTTAAGATTATGGTGCATTTTATGGGGGGTGAAATGCAGCTGCTAAATATTCTCCATTAGGTACTCTCTTCTTCCACAGATCTCTATCAGTCATCATCTCTTTATTTACTCCCTTTTCTTCCGTTTAGGTAATCCCATAAAGGTTATAATTTGTATATACGTGATGGGATTTCAACTTTGCAGCAACTATGAGGTTGTGTATCGAAGGTATTGTTAGTAAAAGAGGTTGTGAAAAAGAATTACATTGCATTCGTGTTTTTTTTATTGTAAAGGTTTACCGTTATGGCCATAATGTCACCTGACCTTAAGTGACAATACGGCCCAAGATGGTAGACACGCTAAACCTATGGAGGTACTGGCTTTCAAGTGCAACTGCCGGAATATACCTATTGATATTTGGCGGGCAAATTTTAAACTTGAGGGTGGTAGCTAACCAGGCGGCAATCAGAAAAAGCCCTACAACCATGCTATGTCTTCCACATGATGTTTTCCTTCACCGAAAGGTCAAGCTCATTGTAGGTGGTTGGATTCGAACTCACGCCCCATTGACGCAAAGTCGTACACACTACCACTGAGCTATCATCACTTCAAAAATACTTCTGTACTTCAGTGTAATTTGAACATTTTATTATTTTATTCTATAGTGAAAAACTTCAAGGCATTGATTTTCCTATATAATATTCGCCCTTCAGCGAAATTCTACTAAATTGTAACAATTTAGTAACTATACATTACCTATTTAGCAGTGTTACTGTATATTATTCACACCGCATACCATCCTTGCACACTTACACGTGAAGTACACGGTTCTGTAAGGGACTACCTCCACGGCCCTTACGCGGCTTGCCCGATAAGATCGTGTTAGGATCACGAAATTGGTAAGTTAGGACCTATTGATTAGTTAGCCTCGCGAATCCTTGTTTATTTTTTCGGCAGCAGCCCAAGCCGAAGTTCTGCCATTCTGGCACCCTTGCGCTCACTGCCTCAGAGCTGAGTGCCCTCAGCACTCGTCCCAAAAAGTTCGGTGAAGCTGTCAAAGCCCCTAGGGCTAACAGCGTATGAAAGTTAAAAAAAAATGTATATTAATTAGCACTTCCGCTGTCAATTGATTGACCACTCACATCGTTAGCAGACGGTTGGCTAGACGTTGGCGGTCAATCAATTTATAGCGTTTGTACAAAGTAGTATACATTTCCACTGGTTTTCCCCAATGTAATGCCTTCATAAATCAAATACCTATTTCACTAAGTTGCATAGAAATGTTTGAAACTTATCAAACTTTCGTGTATTGTATACATTATATTATAGATATTAAATGCGGATCTAAAACAAGACATACTTTTTATTCATCGCTCGACGTTTTGGTCTGGTTACACAGGTCGTGGCCACGAGCCGAACGAAATGTTACGGTATCTTTGTTAGAGACGGCAGTTTCTAGTAACTACCTTCATTAACATCAGGCAATTTAAAAATAAGTAAGCCGCGTTTAAGACCCGTATTTAATGTCTATATTATAATAGAAATGATTAGTTCTAAGTTTTTTCATGTATATACAAAAGAGCAGTATTATCTTTTAATTTTAGTTATATTAATATACAATTATCATTTACATAGAAACACCATCGGATAATGTAGACGAAGAAATAACAAAATCAGTATACGAAATGTATTATAAAACTAAACCAAGAACGAGTCCTTTTAAGCCATTATTAAGAAACTCAGAAGAATCTAACCTTAAAACGATTAGAAGATACAATCAAACCAGAAGGTACAGACTAGACGATAATGTTAAAACTGGGGCGACTACTACTAGATTCAAATATAAAAGTAAAAGAAGAAGTAAAGCTGAAATTGCTGATATACCGTTATTTAGAGGGAAGAAAAGAGATAAAAATGTGAGTGAAAAAGTCCGCGAATATAAAAAAAAACGGGAAAAAGTAAATAGTGAACTGGAACAAATAAAAGGTAAAAAAGATACAGATAAGAAGAATACTAGAAAAATATACATTTAGATTAGACAAAAAATTTTTTTGCTCAATAGTAAACATTTGTATCCTAAACTGTGAGTAAAACATAAGATAATATTGCATGGAGGCAGGTCTTTATCTAATTCCCGTCTGGCTAGCTACCACTATCAAGTTGAAAAACTGCCACCAAAAACAAATAGGGGAGTTCCGGCAGTTACACTTAAGAGCCAGTCCTTCCACAGGTTTAGCGTAGCCACCAACTTGGGCAGTATCGTTACTTAAAATCTGGTGAGAATATGGTCATAAATCTACACTAAACTATATTAAAAATTATAGATAGGGTAAATAGTGCTCCCCTTCTTCTCTATAATAGCAGTTATAATTATTCCAAAGTCATTTAGAGTAATAAAAATCTTTGGAGTTCATACAACGCTTGAACATGATAATGAACCTCTTGTTAAAACTGTTTAGAAAATTTTCCAGCAAAGTTGTCACGCAAAATGATTGTATTATAGTTAAAGAGACTATGTAACATTACATAGGGTCAAATAAATTAAGGTTGTGTATTAGAAATGTGATTAAAGTCCTGATTTAGGGTGAAGCAAGTTGTAAACCTGCCGCCAAATACCAATAGGTGTGTTCCGGCAGTTGTACTTGACAGCCAGTTTCCCCACAGGTCTAGCATGTCTACCAACTTGGGGCGTATCGACACATAAGATCAGGTGAGATTGTGGCCATAAAGCTAAACCATTAGTATAAAAAAGAGGCAAGTTTAAGGCTCGCAAATACCTTGGATTGTTTCAACACTGCTTAAGTTGAACTGAAACTAATTATTTTTTCCACTAGCTGTACTTTTAGTTTATTTTCCATGTTAACAAAATGATGTTTATTTACACGGAAGCATTGCATTCTCACGCTAAATTACTTTACGAGTATGTTATTCAAGACAACTGCATTTGATAATTGATGCTAGTTCAAAAAGCAATTACACTTCAGCGGTAGTGTGTAAGGACAGTCGCGACTGATGCGAGTTTGAATCCTGACAATATGCCTGAGTTTTGGTGAAGGCAAATATTGTGATATAATTATGCTGGTAGGGCATTTTATAATACCAATCTGACTAGCTACTACGCTGAACTTGAAAGACTGATGTCAAAGATCTGTATCTCTTTATCGAGAGTCAGTCTCTTCACTTGACTTCTTCACTTCACTTCTTTATGAAGCAATGATAGCTCAGTGGTATTGTGTACGACTTTGCGTCAAGGGACGTGAGTTTGAATCTGACAACCTACAGTGAGCTTGAGTTTTCGGTGAAGGAAAACATCGCGAGGAAACCATGGCATGGTGGTGGGGCTTCTTCTGATTCCCGACTGGCTAGCTACCACCCTCAAGTTGAAAATCTGCCGCCAAATACCAAAAGGTGTGTTCCGGCAGTTGCACTTGAGAGCCAGTTCCTACACAGGTTTATCGTGTCTACCATCTTGGGCCGTAAAGTAAATAACGCTAAAGTTTACCTGTAAAAAAAAAAACTTGAAAGTGTGACCACGTAGTCAATTAACATTTATTACAATTTAATTCTAGATACTCCCTCAACAACAAAGCTTAAAGCAAGAGATAGAAAGCACATAGCTTATGTTCATGAAAGCCTAGAGAATGAGGAAGATGACGACGATAATGAAGAAGAAGATTCTGATGGAGAAAGTAAAGAACTTACAATCCAAGCAGAGATGAGTAGAAGAAAGAGGTACTTATTAGTTTTATAAAAACGATTTCAAATTATTGACTCTGATTGAGTTCAGTATCTACTGTACGAACTTAATTATAGGACAAGAAATTAGTGTCTGACTGGTTTCTGGCTGGCTGGATTTTTTTTGGTACTACATTGTCAGCGCAAGTAGCTTTTACAATATCACCAGGGATGAGGGTTAGTTCGGTAGGTTCTCAGCCAATTACCAACCAGTTCAAGAGTATCCAAGTGAACGAAACTCAGCTTCGGCTGTTGCTGAATAACAACCATCGCGAATCAAACTAATTCCTACAGTGCGAGCTAATCTTTACATATACCGTAGGGTGGGGGGGTACCGTACCGTACCGTACCGTACCGTACCGTGGGGTTTTAGTGGGTATTACCAGCGAGTCTTTGGCCGATTGATTCACACATAACCCTCCCAGCCTATCAGGGAGGGGATGAATATAAGCATTTCTCCACGAAAAAAAAATTACGCTAAGCTTAGTAGAGAGTTAGGAGAGAGTTCTCAAACGCAGCTGTCGAACCACAATAAAACAATTTCACTAAAAGATATTCGTTTTATGCCTGCCAATAACGTTTAATAATCTGTTTTCCACAAGGACCTTACCGAAACAGACCCTGAACCCGGATCCTCCTTCTGATGAAGAACAAGACACTGCAGCACCGCAATTCCTGGTCACCCTCAGGCCTACACAGATCCGCACGTTTGTCATTTGGTTCGAAACCAAGAAGAAAACTTACGTTTTGTAGGTTTAAACGTAACTAATATATATAAATCCAAGTTTCTCTGTTTGTTACGCTGTCATGCTCCCAAGCGATCATAACGAAATATTGCATAAAAGTTATCAGGGGTAAATATAAGATTATAAGGGTCCATTTACCTAAGGACGATTTTAGTTATTTTTACATTGCCACTTTCCCTTATAATCCTTAATAGACATAAGATTTAACATTTTATGTAAAATTTGTCCAACTGTATTTTTTTTATAGTTAAGATTTAGCGTTATGGCCTTAATCTCACCTGATTTTAAGTGACGATACGGCCCATTTTGGTGGGCACGCTGAACCTTGAGAGGAAGTGTCTCTCAGGTATAACTGCCGGAACACACCTATTAGTATTTGGCGGCAGATTTTCAACTTGATGGTGGTAGCTAGCCAGGTGGGCATCAGAAAAAGCCCCACCACCAATTATATCGAAACGAAATCGAAATGATATCGATCTGTCTATTACTATTAAGTGAGGATTTTTTGTATACACATAAACTTCGCTTATTTCGATAATGGCCCTAAACGTTTTCGATAAAATTCATTTCATATTTATATAGGTTATTACTTTTTCAGTGCAACTATATTGTTGTATTTCTCTTATAATGCAATATTTTTAATATATATGTAATGAGTTGTGTAGTAGAGATAATTAGTCTATCGAAACAATAAGCTTAATAGTTGCTCTGTAATAAAGAGAATTTATTATATTAAATACAATGTTAGACTAAAATATATATATACAAACTAACTTCTTTATTAATAAGCTAACTTACTAATTGCATATTATATTTAACGCACCTGTAATAAAGAGAAACAACATTTAAAGCCTTTGCTTCACTTTGTTTCGTATCTTAATATTTTGTATATATTTATTTCTTTTTAAGTTTTCAATGTAACGACATCTCATAAATATTTTTTTACATATACATTGTTTCATAATCAACTTTCGATAATATAGGGGTTAAAAAGAAAATACACAGTCTAAATAAAAGGAGTTTCTATTTAAAAGGTTTAAATTACCTTCATTTCCTTTTCATTTTATATTTTAGAGTAAGAAATTATGTATTTGGGATGACACTGGCACCTGAGACACAGGCTAAAAAGCCTAGTTCAGGGAGCAGGAGTTAACGTTATTATTCGTAATAAAGTGGATTAATTACAGTCATGTTTTCTTATTTAAATAAATAGTTATGTGATTCATATATACGGGTTTTTAGAAATTAAACTATTCTGAAAAAAAAAATTGTGCATGGCTCTGTCACCCATATCATATCTAATACTATGCTTTAAACAATAGGTTCTCAAAGTGGACGGTACCGTCCCCCAGTGGGCGCTAAGACTATCTGAGAGGGCTACTGAACCTTCAAGTGATATTGGGGAAGCCTAAAGAAAATCGGTGGGGGTGGATTTCCCTACAAATTTCTATGAAAAATGTAAATGGAGTATTTGTGGGGGGGTATTGGGCAGTCAATTATTCCTAAAGTGGCCGTACACCAAAAAGCTTGAGACACACTGCTTTACACTTTGTTATAAATTGCAAATTTCAAGTTATAAGAAACGACTTTTAACTCTCACGATAATGTGCTTTTAGAGATTTTGAAAACCCTACTGTTTGTTGTCATCATTACATAATTACCGAATAGACCCTAAGTTACTGTCCGTTAAGATGAATATAACCTTTAGATCCTCACAGAACACAGGTGTAAACGGAAATAACGGTACACGGAATAAAAAGTTTCATCCAAAGTTTATCCCTCTCTCTTAACCCGACTTATATTAAGTTTTTCTCGAGAAAAAATAGCCTATCACCGTCTCCAAACTCCAGTTTCCCATCCATCTCTATACCACTAATCATCACAATCGAATCAGCTGTCTAGGCGTGAAAGTGTAACAAATCAACAAACAAACTCACTTTTGCATACGATTTGGTCGAAAGTGACTCTTTTTCGAAAAGTGTATTAATAAATTAACGCGCCAAGGGAATTAACTGAATACGCCAAAATGTAATATTCACCCCTTAAAGAAAAAAAGACCTTGCAACACAAAAACCTCACCACTATAGAGCATATTACATTTAAAAATACCTATAGTATTCTAAGTTACTTTATGTAGTCTACATCCCCCAAGTTTAGCGTATCCATCATCTTAACTTTAAGCTGTGGTCATAACGCTAAACTTAACCATAAAAAAATACTACCTGTTATTTATAAAATTCATATATCTTCGATCATATTTGAGATGCGGATCGGAGAATAAAAATCAATTATACGTTTCGAATTTCGGAATTGTCAAAAAAAATAAACGCGTTGTTCAGTCAGTAATGACAGGTTATATTATTAGATTGCCAACCACATTAGCGATTTTCCGGTCAGCAAGTTCATGGAGTATGTAAAGCAAGTTTAACTTACGTAAATTTATTTTCTTTATATTGAATGTTAATCAAGTTTGGAACATATTTCGAGTTTGTATACGAGCATAATTATAATAATGTTTAGTAATGATTAAAATTTATGTAAGTTAATACTAAAGCATATATCTATGCTAATTCTAGCTGACCCGACAGATGGTGTCTGTCTTAACTATGAATATTGAATTAGTATTGGTATAATTAATAAAAAATATATTAGTCAAAAACATAGTATAATTACTATTATAATGCTGTATGAAAAGTGGCAGTTATGTAAAATAATATTGGCGTAAAGTGTTTATTAATTTTCGTATATTTTCTAATGTTCCACTCAGCTTCTTTAATTTTTTCTTTCATAAGAACCTTCTCACAATAATTGACACAACAAAAAAAGAATTAGCGAAATTGTTCCATCCGTTCTCGCGTGATGCGATGACCAAGAGAAATAGAGATTCATTTTTATATGTATATAGATTATAAAGGGGAAAGATTTGTATATTTGTTTGTAACGAATAAACTCAAGAACTACCGGACTGATTAAAAAAAATCTTTTTACCATTAAATTGTTACATTAGCCGTAAACATCATAGTCTATATAATTTTTTTTATGAAAATTATTAAAAAAGGTTAAAAAATTGATTTTTGTTTTTTTCATCGAGTTAGATGAGTTTCCGAACTCACGAAACCTTTTGTCGTCCATATTTGCCTTCTTAGGGTCTGAGTTGAGTGGTGTTTGTGATCTGATTTTAGTTCCAGACCTCAATAAGTTCTGATGTATGACTTGCAGGACATTATTGAATCGACTCCCTTCACTAGATTTAGAGTGTCCATATGTTGTACATAACATCAGGTCAACCCATAGAGATAATGAGTTAGCCAATACAGTTACACAAATTTTTCTCATATTTTACTTTTCAAAGGTATCGCAATATCTTCCTTAATCAATTTAAAAATAAACATTTTAAATACTATTTTAAAGGTTCCGTTTTCCGTTATCAGTAATACTAATATTTTATCTAATTCATCAGCTATTAGGGGCTTATCACAACTGCTCATTTTAACATTCAGCCAACCAAAAACTAGAAACTCAACAAGTATTCGCAACTAGTAGCTCCATTGTTGAAGTCCATGTGTTGCTTCTGAGGCGTGGTGATGAAGAAGTGAGGTGTACTTCTGTGTGACTCAGGAGAGATACAGCGAGAGAAGCCGGAGGTATACCGAGGTTGCACACTTGAAGCCATGTCTGCAGAAGAAGAAAGCCAAGAAAAGGTTCTTATCAGAACCAAACTACAGAGACCGCCCAATGGACACCGAGTGACGTCTAATACGATGAACAGACAGACACCGAACACATATACGAATAGTTACATCAAAATAACGGCACATATAAACAAACCATGCAATTTGGAACGTACTATAAGGTTAACGCCTGCACGAATAAGACCTAGGATCCAGAATTGACGTCGAAGCTGTCCTCAGAGGCTGAAACTTGGACCCTGAGAGAATCCCGTAGGAAGACGAAGATAGAGCAAGGGTCTCTTGCAAATTGAGAGCAATCATTCGCAGCGCTTAAACCAAGTGCTCCACTATCAAGTGCCTTCTACGTGAGTATATTGGAAGGCAAAAATTGATGCATTCTCCGAATTCCAGAAGATGACCAGACCATGAAGAGGCTAAGTGGGAACAGTTACCTCGAAAGAAGATTGAAGGAGTCTCCCATCCTCGAATTTCCGCATCTAAAAGGATACGCCAAAGTCGCAACGTAGGGCACTCGATGAGAAACTACTGACGAGTAATCATCGTATACATCATGGCAACCATTCGGGAAGGAGATATACACCCAGACTGCACTACCTGCTGCCTGTTTGGACACGACGCAACCTCACTACCAGAGGTCGCGACAAGAATGGAAATAGTGCCAAAAGGTATAAGTGACGAGAAAAAAAATGACAACCGTAGGATATAAACCGATAATGCTACAAACAGCAAAGTAGTAGGGCGTTTTCCGATGCCCGCCTGCCTAGCAACCATCCTGAAGTCGATAATTTGCCTCCAAATACCAATAGGTGTGTTCCGGCAGTTGCACTTGAGTGCCAGTTCCTCCACAGGCTTAGTATGTCTACCAACTTGGGCCGTATAGTCCATTAAGATCAGGTAAGATTATGGACATTACGCTAAAACCTTAACTATAAAAAAAAAATACCACCAAAAACCGCTTTTCAATATTTGTTCAATACTATAATTGTTAAAATAAACTTAAATGCGAGTAAACCAAAATGGTATCTAAATAGTTATGTAACGTGAAATTCATAAACATTAGTTAATGTAACGTGATATTCATAAATATTAATGCATTCAATTGCAAATATAAGTAACGTTACATAAATCAACTTTACGCATATCACGTACGACTAACGCGTTAAGCGTACGAACAATGGGCTTCCTCGAGGACAGGGATTTGACTTCGGTACCAACTATTCCAGAATATTATAAGTACAAAACGGTTTTCATAACTGGATGTTCAGGTAAGATATACAAATTACTACGATTAAATCAAATATAACATAGTTATGCTTACTTATATTATAAATTAGCTGACCCGGTGAACTACGTATCACATTACAAATCTTTGAATTTTTCGTCTACTCTGTACTATAATATAGATGTATTTTACATGCGGACCTATCTCTTGAATCACTCTCTTTAGTAAAGAAAACCGCATCAAAATATGTTGCGTAGTTTTAAAGATATAAGCATACATAGAGCCAGACAGAAAGCGGGAAGCGACTTTGTTTCATACTATATAGTGATGATGAAAAAGTGAGTTTATTTGTTACACTTTCACGCTTAAGCCGCTGAATCGATTATGATGAATTTTGCTAAAGAGATAGATGGAAAGCTGGAGAGGTGGTGATGACCTACTTTTTCTCACGAAAAAAGTTATTAGAAATAGAGTAAAGAGAGAGATAAACTTCGTATGAAACTTTTCATTGCGCCATCTGATTTGTTTGAAATAATCAATATGAACACGAGTTAAGCCGCGGGTAAAGGCCAGTTAAACAAAAAAATAATAATATACAGTACCTAATAATCTATGAAAAGTCGTTACCAAACCCAAAATCATATATAATTAATTATAGACGCGCTCCCGCGACACGATTTTGATGATATGTAACGTATGTAATTAGTTTGTATAATTTTGCTCTTGTACATAAATATCTAGATGAATGTTTAAATATTAAAAATATTGGTATCTTTTTTATAGTTTATTGGTACAGCTTTATGACCACAATCTCACCAGATGTTATGTGACGATGTGACTCAAGACGACAGGCACGCTAAGCCTAGGGGAAGGGCTAAGCTCTCAAGTGCAACAGCCGGAATACAGTTATAGCTAAATGACAACAGATTTTCAACTTGACAGTAGTAGCTAGCCAGCCGAGCATTAAAAGGAACTCTACCTCCATGATATGATGCCATCACGATATTTTCCTTCACCGATGGCTCATAGTGGATTCGGACTCACGTCCCTTGACGCGGCGTGCGAACACACTACCAACTGAGCTATCATCGCTTCGAATGATCGAACTATTTATACCTACTACGAATTTGGGTTGGCACCAACTTCAAATAATAAAAGTTCTTATAATTTCCGAATGCAGACCTTATTTCACTGATATATTACTAGCGGTAAATATTCTAAGTGGAGGTGGACAAAAAAGGTAATATAATAATAAATTTCAGGTTTTCTAGGCAAAGTGCTGATCGAGAAACTTCTGTACTCCTGCACTAAGCTGGACAGGATCTACCTGCTAATGAGGAGTAAGAAAGGGGATACTCCTAAAGAGAGACTGCGTAAACTCTACTCTAGCGAGGTACAATGTACAACATAAAACCACGTTAATGAATAATATACACAATGATGGCTCAGTAGTAGCTTGAACGGACGTGAGATCAAATCCCAACATTGTGATGAAACTATAGCACGTTGTTAGGGCTCTTCTAATGCCCGCCTGGCTAGCTACCACCCTCAAGTTGAAAATCTCCTGACAAATGTAGTGTGCTTCGGTAGTTGTACTTCAAAGTCAGTACGTCCACTAAGTTTAGCGTGTTTAACTGTCCACTATATTTGCCATAATATTACCTAATATCAGGTAAGATTGTAACCATAATGCTAAGCATATAGAGTATAAAAACGTGGTACTCGCTCGGCGAGCGTTATATGAAAGAGTATGACGGATCAGTCGCATTCAGTATCAACATAAACACGGTATACGCCGTGCCGATATGTTTTATTTGTGTTTATTTAATTTAGGGACTTTGGTTTAAATTGGAAATATCAGTCCCATGTTACCCTACCCTTACAATATGTACAAGAATTACTAAGAACTAATGACAAAACTCCTGGCTTCATCACTTGCAGGTGTAGCCAAGATTTTATGGAACATGCCCTGATCTATTAAGATCTAAATGTCCTATGATAGCTGCCCGTTGAGCTCGGTTCCGTTCACATTCCGTTGAGAAGAATTGCAAGTCTTCGATACATCCACACGTTATGTAGTTGGGTGAGACGATGAAGCGATGATAGCTCAATGGTAGTGTGTACAACTTCGCGGCAAGCGACTTCAGTTCAAATGCAACCATCTACAATGAACTTGAGCTTTTGGTGAAGGAAAATATCGTGATGAAACCATGGCATGGTGGTAGGGCTTTTTCTAATGCCTGCCTGGCTAGCAACCACCCTCAAGTTGAAAATCTGCCGCCAAATACCAATAGGTGTGTTCCGGCAGCTGCACTTGAGAGCCAGTTCCGCCACAAGTTTAGCGTGTCTACTAACTTAGGCCGAATCGTCACTTAAGATCAGGTCAGATTATGGCCATAACGCTAAACATTAACTATAAGAAAGTGACACTTTTCTCAAAAGAAATGTAATACCTGTTGAGAGGCATGTATCCGGTCCGTACTCTATTCGCAGTACCAACTAAAGATCTGTTTAGAGCACTGCTAGCAAAGCGTGGTATACGTGCTTTGTTTTCGAGTCCCGCACTCCCGCACAATATAATTATGTGTGTGATCCTCAAATAACTATTCTGAACTTGGTTTTTACTCTGTGGGCCAGTAACTCTAGTTATAAATTGCATGAATACATGAAGCGATAATGGCTGAGTAGGTTGTGTTTACGGACACAGCAGCCAATGAACACGTGAGTTTGAATCCCTGCTAATAGCCTGCTAACATCGTAGTGAAACCATGTCATGCAGGTAGGTATTTTTCAAATGCTCACGTGGCTAGCTAGTCTACTCTCAAGTAGAAAAACTGCCTCCAAGTACCTATGTTTAAATAAATATATGAATACTTATGTTTTGGAAGTGGCACTTGAGAAGCAGTCTCTCCACTAGGCTTAGTATACCTACCATCTTGGTCTACATCATCAATTTATATCAGATGAGATTGTGGTCTTAAGGTTAACCTATAAACTATTTAAAAAATGTAGGGAGTGGACATATTAAAAAAACACGCTGATCCCCCGATCTACCTTTGGAATTAGAAAAGAAAGAAAGGACATTTATTTTGATAAACATATATTGTACAGGTACAGTTTTACAAACTTAATCCTTCTTACAACATCAAAAAGAACCCAAGCTCAACATATGCTATAGCAAACTGTTTAGCGCTGGTTTTCAGCTGAATTTAAATATTTCTTCATATATGAGCCAGATTCTTGAGGAATAGTAATATAAGGTTAAATGAAAAATAGAATTAATAAGATAAAAGCCATGAGAGAGAAAATATGTTTAACGCAGAGCGAAGTAGAATCTAATACAGAATTTTAATAATATTCACTACCACAATATGCGTTATTTCGCACGGCACTGTACATGATGTTAAGCACAGTATAATCCAACAGTGCCACCATTGATGAAATGATAACCACCAGTCGCCAATAACCCCCGTCAAGCTGACCTGCGTAAATGATTGGTTATGTCTCGTTTGGAGGACTCGATATTATAGGTAGGAGGGGTTTTCCCGGGCTGGGAGATTGTTCCTCAGTTTACGGGTACGGCAAAAGTATGATATAATACATTTTTCGCTTCCAATCTTTCTTTTATGTTGAAGCGAAACTTCTCATGATCTGAGTGATGTTTCTCTTCTATCGTTTAGTCTTCAGCACAAACCGTTTTTTATCACAGAGCGGCAAACTGACTACACTCTATAACTTATGGTAAGCATAGTACAATCCAAACATAATAACGAACACCAGTAGTTTCTAAATTTTATACCGGCCTACTTTCGGAAACTGAGAATAAACTGGCGGATCATAAAAGCATATCCATATGATAATAAGCTAAGCCTAGTGGAGGCATGACTTTGCAGCGCTGTTGATAGCATACATTTATATGTGTTTTACAAAAGATGTGCAGCAAAGTGACTTTACTATCTATGGTTCATCAGATATTCTCTGTCACCAGAAGTTGGAGTTCGCAAAATTTAGAATGCAGTGCTCTAAATTGAACAATATTATTTTCAGATACGTGAATGATGTGCCTAACACATACACATTCAGTAATTCAAATTTAATTTCGCTGTTGTTATATTTTTCATTCACATGAACTGGGATCATATTTTGCACACCTCATGAAGCGAAAAAATGTTATTTATTTTCAAATCAGTGGTGTTTTTGACGTTCATAAATATATTATCAGAGCTTAAATTGAATACAGTTTTGTTATTTGATTCGAGTGATTCTTAGTTGTGCATGCCGGATTACGTCTATAGAAGTATTTAGTGGCAAATTTTTTCATATAATATAAAATACCCTACCATCATGCTATGAACTCATTATGATTATTCCATTTATCGTGCGCTCAAGGTCATTGCAGAGATTTCATCTCACCTCTATCGACGCGGCGTCCGAATACTCTTCCACTGAGTCATTAAACCGCAGCAGGTAGCCCATTTTGGTTTAAGATACAGAATCAGCCAGTATATTTAGAGACGAGCCCTAAAGCATTACTTGACTCCCGATGGTCGCTGCCGTTTTTGGATTGTACTGTACTTGCCCTTAGGAGGTATATTGCTGTTAATATGATATATCATAATGAAAATGAACTCACGGATAAATTTTTTGTCTCCTTAGCCAACTCCAACACTTGAATGGTGCCTCTGAGATTCATTTTTATAGCATAACATAAATGATCGTCGAATCTAAAAAAACAGTCTTTGTAAGTATTGTGCAGCCTTATGTTCAATTTAATTTATTTTTTAATTCCGCCTTGTTGCAAATAATTTAAACACTGCATGAGGTTCCTATAAAATACTATCAACTTCTCAACAAGTCTGCTTATAAAGAATGTTTTTAAAATTACAATTTAAATGTACTTATTAATTTGGGAGTCAGAAAGTATATATTTTTTATTTTTCCAATTTGAACTCTTGAAGAAGCATCACTTTGAAACTATGGAGTAGGATTTGAAATAATTTGACTCAGTGATAAGTAAAATCAACGTATTGGATACCTTTATTCTATAAAAGTAAAAAGATTCCTCTAGTATTGGGTATGAAACTTATAACTTTATGCTAAACCTGATCGAAAAAAGTGGTATAATAATCGAGTTATTGAAGACAGAAAAGGGCACTGTAGAAAATAAATAAGAAACAGTTTTTATGTAGGTGTACTGCTTATACAATTCGTGTAATGCCCGTTTCGTTGTTATTTTAAGACCAGATCCTAGATTCGCATACAGTGTTAAGTTCTTGTAACATACATCCTCTGGAGCCATTAATACAAGCATCGTACGTTTCATAATAATACTCTAAAAGTGGATGGATGAAATGGTGACTGGTCTCAGGGATCACTTGTGATCCACGAATACCTATTAAAATCAAGCAAAATATTGTAAAAGTATCGTCACACTGATCTTAATATATGAATCTGGATGTTGGTGGCGAGGTGTGAAGGTTAAAGTACATATGGAGAGCAAACAGAATTTATTAGATTTGGAATAAATATATTCAAGGAGGCATAAAAAAAGCACCAGTGACAGATAAGTTGACAAGTTATAGATTAACGAGGTATGGCCGTGCTAGATTAGAAACGAAAACCGTATAACCAGTTTGTAATTATAATATTATAAAAGGTATATATAATAAGATTACAGATGACAGCTTAGAGTGAAATAAGAAGATATGCTGTGTCAACCCTATCCAGGTAGGATACGGATTAAGGAGAAGACTGTAAAAGGTTAAGTCCGTTGTATTGAATTTATATTTGTAAGCAAAAAAGTTAATTGCAAAAAGAAATTGTTTGGCTTGAAGGTACTTGTTAGATTCGCAAGTAATGAGTGAAGAAAACGTTCAGGTGAACTGGGAACTAGAGTAAGGGCATAGAAGTGACCGAACCTCGATTGTGGCTGTGGATGTATGTATATTTTAATCAATCAAAGTGTTTCAAGTTCTATCTACATAAGTTACACTATCTGCTGCTATTTTGGCGGCATTTATGTATATTTGTTATTAAAAATACGAAAGGGAATATATATGTATAACTCACTTTACACTTGCCGCTGTGTGAAATATAACATTCACTTGGTTTGTCAACAGAAGTCTGTCTTCTTCTGATAAACCTGTTAATAAAATCAATTTCTACATATATTTATTATTTTTAAAATGTTTCTTGTGGCAACACCATATCTCTTCTTAATTCTTGATATAAACTTTAAGATTTTTTTTGGCTATTAACAAAAAATAAACAAAGACAGTAAATAATGATAATGTTTTTATTAAATAAAGTTAATTATTTTTTAACACTAGTAGAGTTATTTAGGCCTTGCTATAAACCAATGCAGTCAACATTGCAATAACAATTGACTACACAAAATTTAATACCAATAACCACCTGTTAATGAAATTCTTAAGAGATTATCCAAACGCAAGGCCCTATTTTTAATTTATTACATGATGGCCGTAAACCTACAACGGGATACAAAGGTAAATCGAAAATAAAAAATGACAAAAATTTAATGGCATCCAAAAAATATAGATAAAAGAACGTATATTGATCATAGTCCCATCTCGATAAGTTTAGTAGATTTGACGAAATTGAACGTCAAAGGAACTGTATTTTTCTAGTAAGTTACCTACTATTTACGGATAATAAAGTCCATTAAACTTCAATACAAGCGAATATAACAATGGTTTAATAACATAAATTAATATTAATTATTATGTAAGTTAAGTTTTATTCATACGATGTATCCTATATTATATATATATTTTTTATATTATCCTATTATATGTATGTATGTATGTATGGTGTCTCAACATAAATGAACTATGACTAATGGAATGTAAATTATTTTAATTTGCAATTCATAATTTTAAATCAAAATTTTAATATCTACTAATTCAATTGTTTTGAAAATCCAAAGAGATTACTCATATTACCTTATCCAATATTAGTGTGAACTTACCTAATCCATTTTCTAAAACATCTCCGACGACCACAAATACTTTCTTTTCAAAAACGCCTGGTCTCTCGGTCTTCAGACGATTGAAGCACTGATAAAAATAAAAGATATAAACATACATGTGCTTATGTACGTATCGCAGGAAAATTAGTTAAGACGTAATTAGTTAATTAGCTAAGACTACACGACAGCAGTGAAAACCTCTGGTGGTGGTATTTGGTATAATACATTATACATTGAGCCGCCTTGTATACCACGCTTTGCTAGCAGTGCTCTAAACAGATCTTTAGTTGGTACTGCGAATAGAGTACGGACCGGATACATGCCTCTCAACAGGTATTACATTTCTTTTGAGAAAAGTGTCACTTTATTATAGTTAATGTTTAGCGTTATGGCCATAATCTGACCTGATCTTAAGTGACGATACGGCCTAAGTTAGTAGACACGCTAAACTTGTGGCGGAACTGGCTCTCAAGTGCAGCTGCCGGAACACACCTATTAGTATCTGGCGGCAGATTTTTAACTTGAGGGTGGTTGCTAGGCAGGCAGGCATTAGAAAAAGCCCTACCACCATGCTATGGTTTCATCACGATGTTTTCCTTCACCAAAAGCTCAAGTTAATTGCAGATGGTTGCATTTGAACTCAAGTCGCTTGCCGCGAAGTTGTACACACTACCATTGAGCTATCATCGCATCATCGTCTCACCCAACTGCATAACGTGTGGATGTATCGAAGACTTGCAATTCTTCTTGACGAAATGTGAACGGAACCGAGCTCAACGTTCAGCTATCATAGGACATTTAGATCTTAATAGATCAGGGCATGTTCCATAAAATCTTGGCTACACCTGCAAGTGATAAAGCCAGGAGTTTTGTCATTAGTTCTTAGTAATTCTTGTACATATTGTAAGGGTAGGGTAACATGGGACTGACATTTCCAATTTAAACCAAAGTCTCTAAATTAAATAAAGACAAAAAAAAAAAAAACATATCGGCACGGCGTATACCGTGTTTATGTTGATACTGAATGCGACTGATCCGTCATACTCTTTCATATAACGCTCGCCGAGCGAGTACCACGTTTTTTATACTCTATATGCTTAGCATTATGGTTACAATCTTACCTGATATTAGGTAATAATATGGCTAATATAGTGGACAGTTAAACACGCTAAACTTAGTGGACGCACTGACTCTGAAGTGCAACTACCGAAGCACACTACATTTGTCAGGAGATTTTCAACTTGAGGGTGGTAGCTAGCCAGGCGGGCATTAGAAGAGCCCTAACAACGTGCTATAGTTTCATCACAATGTTGGGATTTGATCTCACGTCCGTTCAAGCTACTACTGAGCCATCATTGTGTATATTATTCATTAACGTGGTTTTATGTTGTACATTGTACCTCGCTAGAGTAGAGTTTACGCAGTCTCTCTTTAGGAGTATCCCCTTTCTTACTCCTCATTAGCAGGTAGATCCTGTCCAGCTTAGTGCAGGAGTACAGAAGTTTCTCGATCAGCACTTTGCCTAGAAAACCTGAAATTTATTATTATATTATCTTTTTTGTCCACCTCCACTTAGAATACTTACCGCTAGTAATATATCAGTGAAATAAGGTCTGCATTCGGAAATTATAAGAAATTTTATTATTTGAAGTCGGTGCCAACCCAAATTCGTAATAGGTATATATAGTTCGATCATTCGAAGCGATGATAGCTCAGTTGGTAGTGTGTTCGGACGCCGCGTCAAGGGACGTGAGTCCGAATCCACTATGAGCCATCGGTGAAGGAAAACATCGTGATAGCATCATATCATGGAGGTAGAGTTCCTTTTAATACTCGGCTGGCTAGCTACTACTGTCAAGTTGAAAATCTGTTGTCATTTAGCTATAAGTGTATTCCGGCTGTTGCACTTGAGAGCTTAGTCCCTCCCCTAGGCTTAGCGTGCCTGTCGTCTTGAGTCACATCGTCACATAACATCTGGTGAGATTGTGGTCATAAAGCTGTGCCTATAAACTATAAAAAAAAAGATACCAATATTTTTAATATTTAAACATTCATCTAGATATTTATGTACAAGAGCAAAATTGTACAAACTAATTAACAACGTTACATATCATCAAAATCATGTCGCGGGAGCGCGTCTAAAATTAATTACATATGATTTTGGGTTTGGTAACGACTTTTAATAGATTATTAGGTACTGTATATTATTATTTTTTTGTTTAACTGGCCTTTACCCGCGGCTTAACTCGTGTTCATATTGATTTTGTCAAACAAATCAGATGGCGCAATGAAAAGTTTCATACAAAGTTTATCTCTCTCTTTACACTATTTCTAATAACTTTTTTCGTGAGAAAAAGTAGGTTATCACCACCTCTCCAGCTTTCCATCTATCTCTTTAGCAAAATTCATCATAATCGATTCAGCGGCATAAGCGTGAAAGTGTAACAAATAAACTCACTTTTTCATCATCACTATATAGTATGAAACAAAGTCGCTTCCCGCTGTCTGTCTGACTCTATGTATGCTTATATCTTTAAAACTACGCAACATATTTTGATGCGGTTTTCTTTAATAAATAGAGTGATTCAAGAAAAAGGTTCACATGTAAAATATATGTATATTATAGTACAGAGTAGACGAAAAATTCAAAGATTTGTAATGTGATACGTAGTTCACCGGGTCAGCTAATTTATAATATAAGTAAGCATAACTATGTTATATTTGATTTAGTTGTAGTAATTTTTATATCTTACCTGAACCTCCAGTTATGAAACCCGTTTTGTTCTTATAATATTCTGGAATAGTTGGTACCGAAGTCAAATCCCTGTTCTCGAGGAAGCCCATTGTTCGTACGTTTAATGCGTTAGTCGTACGTGATATGCGAAAAATTGATTTATATACGTTACTTATATTTGCAATAGAATCCATTAATATTTATGCATATCACGTTATATTAATTAATCTTTATGAATTGCACGTTAAATATATTAACTATTTAGATACCATTTTGGTTTACTCGCATTTTAGTTTATTTTAACAATTATAGTATTGAACAAATATTGAAAAGCGGTTTTTGGTGGTAATTTTTATTTATAGTTAAGGTTTTAGCGTTATGGCCATAATCTTACCTGATCTTAATTGACTATACGGACCAAGTTGGTAGACATGCTAAACCTGTGGAGGAACTGGCACTCAAGTGCAACTGCCGGAACACACCTATTGATATTTGGAGGCAGATTATCGACTTGAGGATGGTTGCTAGCCAGGCGGGCATCAGAAAACGCCCTACCACTATGCTGTTTGTAGCATTATCGGTTTATATCCTACGATTGTCATTTTTTTTCTCGTCACTTGTACCTTTAGCACTATTTCCATTCTTGTCATGACCTCTGGTAGTGAGGTTTGCGTCGTGTCCAAACGGGCAGCAGGTAGTGCAGTCTGTATGTATATCTCCTTCCTGAATGGTTGCGATGATTACTCGTCAGTAGTTTCTCGCGTAGTTTGCGACTTCGGTGTATCCTTTTAGATGCGGGGATTCGAGGATGGGAGACTCCTTCAATCTTCTTTCGAAGTAACTGTTCCCACTTAGCCTCTTCATGGTCTGGTCATCTTCTGCAATTGGGAGAACGCATCAAATGTTTGTCTTCCAATATACTCACGTAGAAGGCACTTGATAGTGGATCACTTGGTTTAAGCGCTGCCAATGAGTGCTAAAACCAGATCACAAACACCATTCAACTCAGACCCTAAGAAGGCACATATGGATTCCAAAAGCTTTTGTGAGTTCAGAAACTCGTCTATCTCGATTAAAAAAAAAATTAAACCTTATTTAATAATTTTCATAGAAAACAATTATATAGACTATGTTGCTCACGGCTCATGTAACATTTTAATGGTGAAAAGTTTTTTTTTAATCAGTCCAGTAGTTTATTCGTTACAAACAAAGGTACAAATCTTTACTCTTTATAATCTATATACATATAAAAATGAATCTCTATTTCTCTTGGTCATCGCATCACGCGAGAACGGATGGAACAATTTCGCTAATTCTTTTTTTGTTGTGTCAATTATTGTGAGAAGGTTCTTATGAAAGAAAAAATTAAAGAAGTTGAGTGGAACATTAGAAAATATCCGAAAATTAATAAGAACTTTACGCCAATATTATTTTACATGACTGCCACTTCTCATACAGCATTATAATAGTAATTATACTATGTTTTTTCATGTTTCAATATTCATAGTTAAGACAGACGTGTGTCGGGACAGCCAGTATTAGTATAGATATAGACTACTATTAATTTATATAAATTTTAATAATTAATAAACATTATTGTAATAATGCTCGTATACAAACTCGAAATATGTTGATTGATTGATAACTTGATTAACATTCAAAATAAAGAAAATAAATTTTCGTAAGTTAAACTTGCTTTACATACTCCTTGAACTTACAGACCGGAAAATCGCTAATGTAGTTGGCAATATAATTATAGAACCGATCACTACTACCTGAACAACGCGTTTATTACTTTTGCCAATTCCGAAATTCGAAACTTATAATTTATTTTTATACTTTTTTTTATGGAATGGGGGCAAACCGGCAGGAGGCTCACCTGATAGAAAGTGATCACCACCGCCCATGAACACCTGCAACACGGCCTTTAATATATATATGCCGGCCTAATATGTGTTGCATACCACGTCTACTGCTTATTAATATGAAAACTTAATAATACCACATACTTTAAATTAATGCGAAGGAGGCTAGTTGATAACACAGATTACTATATAAGTGCAATGCGCGCACGGCTAGAGTTTCAGTTCAGTTCAGTTACAGCGACACCCGCGGCAAATTCAGTTGAGTTAAGAACGTTCGATAGTATGGAAGTGATGTAGTAAGGAGAAGCTCTGCTGTAAAATATAACGATTGTGGAACGAGACTCTGAATATGATTCGACGTAACCTCCACGGTCTGTAACATATGATCCACGACCTTATATATGAATTTTATAAATAAAAGGTATTATTTTTTTATGATTAAGTTTAGCGTTTATGGCCACATTTTCAAGTTAAGATGGTGGACACACTAAACCTGGCGGGATGTAGACTACCTAAAGTAACTTAGAATACTATAGGTATTTTTAAATGTAATATGTTCTATAGTGGTAAGATTTTTGTGCTGCAATGTCTCTTTTACTTTAAGGGGTGAATATTACATTTCAGCTTATTCAGTTAATAAATTACCTTGGCATGGTTTATTTTAATAGTTTTTTTTAATAAGTAACATGAAAAATTATTAATTTATAAATACACTTAACCATAATGCATCACTTTCGACCAAATCGTATGCAAAAGTGAGTTTGTTTGTTTATTTGTTACGCTTTCACGCCTAAACCGCTGATTCGATTGTGATGATTAGTGGTATAGAGATAGATGGGAAACTGGAGTCTGGAAATGGTGATAGGTTACTTTTCTCCAGAAAAACTTATTGTAAGTCGGGTAAAAAGAGAGGGATAAACTTTGGATGAAACTTTTCATTCTGTGTACCGCTATTTCCGTTTACACCTGTGTTCTGTGAGGATCTAAAGGTTATATTCATTTTCACGGACAGTAAATTAGGGCTACAACCTATAGACCTAAAGACCTATAGGACAATTATATAATGATTACAACAAGCAGTAGGGTTCTCAAAATTTTTAAATGCACATAATCGTGAGAGTTAAAAGTCGTTTCTTATAACTTAAAATTTGCAATTTCTAACACAGTGTAAAGCAGTGTTTGTCAAACTTTATGGTGTACCGGCCACTTTAGGAAAAAATGACTGCCCAATACCCCCCACGTATACTCCATTTAAATTTTTTATAGAAATTTGTTGCGAAATCCACCCCCACCGATTTTCTTTAAGCTTCCCCAATATCACTTGAAGGTTCAGTAGCCCTCTCAGATAGTCTCAACCACTGGGGGACGGTACCGTCGGCTTTGAGAACCTATGGTGTAAAGCATAGTATTAGTTATGATACCTGGGTGACAGAGGCATACTCAATAATTTTTTTTCTACAAACCTGTAGATATGAATCACATAACGTTTAAATAACTATATTTTCTATCATACCTTCGTATGAACTAATTATTGAAATAAAAAAACATAACTGTAATTAATCCATTTTATTACGAATATTAATAATAATTTATTTTCCAAAAAATATTTTTACATCAACATAAGGCCTGTCACCTGAACTAGGCTTTTCAGTCGGTGTCTCAAGAGCCAGTGTTTTCCCAATATACATAATTTCCTACTCTAAAATACTTCAAATATGTATATTAAAATGGTTGCATTTAACGAGAAATACAATGATATAGTTGCTCTGAAAAAATAATAACCTATTTAAATATGAAAATTTAATCGGAAACGTTTAGGGCCATTATCGAAATACGCGAAGTTTATGTGTATAGAAGAAATCCTCGCTTAATAGTAACAAAATAAACTTCTGAAATCATTGGACTTCAAAATTGGTGAAAATTGTACAGATTATAAAACAAGCGCTTCGAGACATAATATACAATCATTAAGAGCTAGGAGAGTCTATCGTGACACATTTTTTTTTTAAGCAAAATAATAATACAATTATATTGACTCCTCTCCACTGGTGGAACAAATTTATTTTAAAGTTTCACGATTAAACACACGACTAAAGTGTTTATTTCACACTCCTTTATGTCGGACAAGTTATTTCAAGATCTCCTTTTTTCAACGCTCTTGTTATCATTATAACAAATTTCTAAACGACGTAGACATATTTTGTAATAGCCTATAACCTTTAAAAAGAAAATTGGTGCTGTATTGTTTGAAGATTCATCTTAAGAAATGAAGTATTTTTCTGAATTTTTCTTTTGATATTTTTTTTAATTTTATTGCCTTTTTTTATATTATATACCTAGATTGTATTGTTACGATTTTTCTTATTAAGTTGTAGAATTTAAATGCATGGTACTATAGGCCTATTAGTTTATAGTGTTGTGATACATAATTATGTAATGGCTGTTTGTTACCTAAATAAATAAATAAAATAAAAAAATATTGATAAAAAAAATATTATAATAACAACAAAGGTAGAGTCAAATTAGAAAGCTTTCATATTTAAGGAAAAAGATATTTGTCGGCTACGACGGCTTGGAGGCGGTTTAGAATAATCCACTCGTATATTTTGCCTAAGGTGTTAAGTAGGCTAATCGGACGGTAGCTTTCTGGGGAGCTTTCGTCGGTGGTGACCGGGTCTAGGAGTTCTGATGGGGAGTCTCCCTTATTGAGTGTATTGTTCGGTTGGCCTCACCGCCCTACACTCCCGACTTTATCACCCTCGGGCATATACCACATAGAGATTGCTTGTGGTATAAATAGTAACTAGCAATCTACTCAGGTGGCACAACCTCAATAATTAATTACCAACCATATTATTCCCGCGCGTAACCAAGGACAGACTATTTAGCAGATTTATTTACCTTTTGAGTTTTACCACAGGACTGACTGTTGATAATAAATAAATAGGTTCTCAAATGGAATTAAAAAGTTAAGATAAAACGCTTTGAACTATAAAGTGAGGCAGTTTTTGATAAACACTATGTCACGTCGTCATAGTGTAAGATCGTAATTTTATTGTACGTGTGTGCGTTACTTGTTTAAACACGGAAGTAAAATTTTTCAAATTTCACCTTCTTATCCGCATAGTTCTATGTTAACTTTATTATTTCATTTATATTATTTTACTTTTATTGCTTGCTATCGTTGATTTTATCGGAAGAACGCTACGTCAGATTAGCTAGATAGCAAACACTAACTGGCGGGGCGTGCGCTCTGTACAGCATCAGGTCGCCTACTGCCTGTTGGGCGGCGGGCCAAAATAGTCCTACTTCCACCGTCACCATATCATTATTTATATTTATCCCGTAATTTCACCGTCAGTGTGTGAAGGACGAAAAAGGCCAGCCATAATGGTTTGATGAAAAACACCTTCGATTTTGATTACAATTTGAAATATATATTTGTCTCTGTCGAACTCTTACAAACACCTATTATAATCGCTCCGCACCAGCGAGAGGGACATAGTTTTCGTCGTCCGCAAAAGCTGAAGTACTGCGGCAGGTCGATATGGGCCTGTTCCGCAGTCTTGGTGTTAAAAATTAACTAATAATTTTTGATGTGAATATATATTGGCGCGCCTTGGCAGTGAAATTAAACAAAGCATACAGCGACCCTATGCGGGGACGTAAAACGGTAATACGCGCGACACTGTCTTATGCTGTCATGTCCCTCACGTGACCGTTCTCGACTTCTGCGGTGTGTGGGTTCGCATATGCACTTTGTAATTTCTCTTTGAACTGTTTCTATTTATAAACACATTAAGCCGCGGCTTCGTTCACTTTAATACTGATTTTGTTAATATTACGCTAATATTGATGACGCAATAAAAAACTTCATACAAAGATTATTCCTTTCTTTACCCTATTTCTAATAAGTTTCTCGCAAAAAAGTACCTTATCACCGTCTATCTCCATAGCAAAATTCATCATTATCGATTCAGCTGTTTAGGCGTGAAAGCGTAAAATACAAACAAACATACAACTTCACTTTCGCATTTATAATATTAGTAAGGAGTAAGGGTGGATCAATTGTAACTTAAATGTTTCACATCTGAAGGGCGTCCCGTGTCAAATAACTTTTTTTATAGTTTATAGGGTATATCGTCATGGGCAAAAACTCACCTGATATTAAGTGACGATGTGGACTAACATGATGGTCAAGCTAAATGAAGCGGAGGAATTGACTCTCTAGTGCTTTTTTTTTTTTTTTTTTTTAATTGACATACGCTGTTAGCCGTAAGGGCTTTGACAGCTTCACCGAACTTTTTGGGGCGAGTGCTGAGGGCACTCAGCTCCGAGGCAGCGAGCGCAAGGGTGCCAGAATGGCCGAACCTCGGCTTGGGATGCTGCGGGAAAAACAAACAAGGATCGTGGGGGTAGTCCCTTACAGAACCGTGTACTTAACGTGTAGGTGTGCATGGATGGTATGCGGTGTGATGATGTACTTTCAGTGATGTAGAGTGTCATTGTATCGCGCGAGCAGAGTCACTTGAGGGCTCCTATCCGGAGGATCGAACCTAGGCTCAAGCGTCTGCAGAGGGAGGCCGCGGCGGGTGTGCGGGAGCGAAATTAACCGCTCGGCCTCGGCGGCGAGGGCGGCGGTTACGCGGGCGTGTACGCGGACACGTACGATTGGTGTAGACGGTAGGAAGAAGTGCGTTCAATCTCGTTATTTTATCGACGGGATCAGTGAAGCAATTACGTGGCCGTCGCGCGAAACCTTTGGTGTGCGGATTAGCATTGTAGCTCACTGCGTGTACTATTTTGGGGTTGGGATGAACTTCGGCTTTTTCGAAGAATTGCTTTGTAAGGTCTTTGATATATGCATATATGGACGGAATATCCATATCTTTATGGAGATCTACATTACGGACGTACGGAGGGGCTTGGACGGCTATACGCATGAATTTATTTTGCAGAACTTGTAGTTTGCGAAGGGTGGTGTGCGAAGCGTGAGCGAATACGGGGCAACTGTAGGTAAGTATGGGGCGGATGCATACTTTGTATATTGTGTGCTTATGTCTGAGTGACATCTTGCTCTTAGAGGAGGTTAGGTTGTGTAGTAGAGCCATAGCTGTGGTGGCTTTTTTCTGTACATAATCTATATGTTTGTTAAAGGTGAGATGTTTATCTAAAACTACACCAAGGTATTTAGTTTGGTTAGCCCAGGGGATATTGACACCAAAAAGATGCAATGTTCTTTTTATATTCTTCCTCGCGTGAGGATCGAACATAATAGCCGCGCTTTTGTCTGGGTTTATTCCTCTGCGCCATTTGAGGCACCAGGACCCGAACGTAGACACAGCCCTTTGGATGCGGTAGTATAAGTGAATCCTATTCCTACCTGAGCTGAAGATGACCGTGTCGTCTGCGTAAGAGCCTACTGCGGTGTCGGGGAATTCGGGGATGTCACTAACAAACAGGTTGAAGAGGCAAGGGGCTAGGATAGAACCTTGCGGGACCCCTGATCTTATTGAATGTGGTGAGGATAGAGTTCCGTCCACTTTATAGCAGAAGGTACGGTCTGATAGGTAAGGTGCGGTGCTGGATGGAGGACCTGGCGGACGAGCGCTATGGTCGATACACCATAGACGCCGTCCGCCCGGTCCTCCAAGAGTGGTGTAGCAGGAGTCATGGCTCCCTGACGTTTCGCCTTGTGCAGGTGCTATCCGGGCATGGATGCTTCGGATGGTACCTGCACAAGATTGCGCGCAAGGAGCCGACCGCCGTGTGCCACGAGTGTGGTGCGGCGGAAGATACTGCGCAGCATACTCTAGCCGAGTGTGTTGCGTGGTCCGAGCCGCGCCGCACTCTGGAAGCGGCGATAGGAATGGATCTCTCGCTGCCGGGTGTGGTGAAATCCATGCTTAGCAGCGAGAGATCGTGGAACGCAATGGTCTCCTTTTGTGAGACAGTTGTCTCGCAGAAGGAGACCGCGGGAAGGGCCCGCGAGGCTGACTTCAGCGGGCACCCTCTCCGACACAGACGTCCGGGTGGCAGGAGAGGCCGATACGCTCGTGCCCTTCCGTCACCCTAAGCCGGACTGCGAGGGGCGGGTCGGGGGATCCGCCTCTCATTGCACCAGTCCGGCCGTCTGAATGGGCAGCTCGCCAGGCTGCCCGGACGAGGCCCGGCTTACCATCAGGCCGGGTCGGTCGCCGGGGTGACGCGGTGATTGCACGCACGACCCCGCGTTGCTCCAGGAAGGCGACAGACGGCCGTGTGGTTTTAGTGGGTATTCCCGGTGACTAACGCCGGGTGAGTCCCACATAACCTTCCCAGTCCCCCCGGGCTGGGAGGGTATGCGTTAATGCATTTCCACACGAAAAAAAAAAAAAAAAAAAAACGAACTGATAGGTAAGCGAGGATTATGCGGACTAGTCTGTCCGGGACTTGAAAGAGATTGAGTTTAAATATGGAGGCCTTCGTGCCAGACCTTATCGAAAGCTTTGGCTATGTCGAAAAATACGGCAAGCGTGCGCCTAGGACGGCGTGGCTCCGTGAAATTAGAGAGAATATGCTCCGTGAGGCGGAGCACTTGGTGGGTACACGAGTGCTTCGGTCGAAAGCCGAATTGCTCGTGTGGTAAGAGACATTTCTCTGAGACAATGGATTGAAGTCGGTTCAGAAGGAGCCGCTCGTATATTTTACCTAACGTATTGAGGAGGCTAATTGGGCGGTAGCTTTCTGGGAGAGATGCCTTTTTCCCGGATTTGCGGATACCTATTACCGTTGCCTTTTTCCAAGCGGCTGGAAAATGGCAGTGAATTATTGCCGCATTGAAGATACAGACCAGAAGAGCTATAAGTTTATCAGGGAGAAGTTTTAGGGCTTCGTTCCTGATTCCATCAGGACCAGGGGCTTTCCTTGGCTTAAGGCGTTTTATGATCGCGACAACTTCGTCATTTGTGACCGGGTCTAAATTTTCAACTGGTGGGGTCTCTCTTATTGATTGAATTGTTCGATTGACCCTCCCGATGTGTCCGGGATCTATGGTATGATATTCATAGGAATTGGGAGAACACTGTTGTTCGAGAGTGGTAGCGAGGTACTCTGCCTTGTCTATACTTTCGAAGGCGGGCAGATTGCCGGAGCCTCTATCCAGCGGTGGCATTGAGGACGAGTAGCTGCTCTTTTGTTTACGGACAAGATCCCAGAAAGCAAGATGAGATGGTTTGATTTCCTCTAAAAGAGTGTCCCATCTTTGACCGCGGAGTTCGGAGATACGAGTTTTAACTAATCGTTGTAAGTTACGTAGCCGTACGCGATTTTCCTCCGTCGGATAAGAATCATGGGCGCGAGTCGCGGCGTTTTTTTTCGTGATCAGTCTTCGAATGTCATCAGGGAGTATAAAGCGGCGATCGTTTGCCGCCTTTACCTCTTTCGAGGTTTCGTTGATGGCATTCTGGAGGTGACTGACCAGGGAATCAATTGCCATATCGGCATCGGTCACAGACTTTATCTCGTCGGGGATCCTATCTAAAAAAGGGGAGGAGAGATTATTTGAGAGATAGTGTTTGAGCTTTGTATAGTCAGCCACTTTGACTGAAGCAGGTGTGTGGTCACCCGGGTGACCTAGTTGCAAAACTACTGGGCGGTGATCGGAATCTAGTTCATGTACGACATCGATTTGTCGTATCTGAAGCGCGATCCCTTTTAAAATAGCTATGTCTAAAACTGAAGGGCGGCAGTTAGGTTGATAATGAGTTGGCTTAGAAGGAGCAATTACGTCGAACGTAAGCGTATTTTCTAGCCAGTATAGAGTCCTACCATTAGTGGTACTACGCGGGTTGTTGTATTGAATGTGCCCGCTGTTTAGATCGCCAGCCACTATAACAGAGTCACCGAGCGCGAAAAGCGTCTCCAGATCCGACTGGAGGAGAGTTTTATTAGGCGAAAGGTACGCGGAAACGATAAAGATAGTGGGATGACCGGTCATACCCACTCTACATACCGAGACTTCTAAATTTTTAAGTTCGGGAGGATCTATTGGCATGCAGTACAGTGACTTTCTATAGTATATGAGCGTGCCGCCGCCTCTTACGCCGATACGATCATTTCTTACTATCTTGTAGTTCGCAATCGCGGGATTGCGAACGCTCGGTTTTAAAAGAGTTTCTTGTGCTAGAAACACGTCTATTTGCCGCTCCTTAAGGAAGCTAGCTACCAAGTCGCGTTGGGGTTTCAGGTTGCGCGCGTTAAAAAAGGACAAAGATAGGCCTCGGGGTCTAATCTTATCCTCCATTGCGAGTTTAATTAGGAGAAGCGCGGATAAGGCGTTGCATGGTCCTTGCAATGCCTGGGAAGCACTTAATGGCTTTTAGACGTCCAAAATCCTGACTAGCGCTAATCATGTCGTCGAACGCAATGATATCATCTACGGAGTGTTCTTCTAGTAGTTCGGCGAGCCAGTCGATGCCTTTAAAACCAGTAGAAGGGCCGGCCGCGGTGAGTTTCGCGGGTTTAGCCTTCGGAGGCTGCTGATTGGTGGTCCACGCGTTGGTCGGAGCTAGTGTGGGTCTTTGGGGAGAAGATAGGTTCCTAGAAGTGACCCGCGCTGACTTACCCAAGCTCGGGAAATCCTGATTAGACATGAGTGGCGGCGGTGCGGTACGTGCAGCCGTTGTTTGCACTGAGGGCGCCTGATTAAAGAAACGCGTGTGTCTTGTGCGTGGAGCGCGTTCACACCCGCGATAGTTCGCGGGGTGCCCGGCTTTACCACATAAGACGCAGCTCGGTGGAGTTGGAGAGTCACGGGTGCGAGAGCACTCCTTAGTGGAGTGGTTTTCTAAACATTTGACGCAACGCGGGTTGATAAAGCAGTTGCGAGCGGAGTGGCCGTATGCTTGACAGTTATGACATTGAGTGGGGGTATGCCTCTTATGGGGGATCTCTACAACTATGCCGGAGAGGCCGCAGACGGATTGGAGGGAGAAAATTTCTTTCCTTTCCTTGGATCGGTCCAAGGTGACTAGAACTAGGTCGTATAGTTTTTTTGTTTTATTATGGTACATTCGATGTACCTCGTGGACCGGTAAATTTTGCTCCTTAAGGGAGGCTAGGATTAGCTCCTCGGGGAGCTCTTTAGGAACGCGCCTAAGAACGACGCGCAGAAGGCGCTCTTCTTCAGTTGTGTAGGTATAATACTGGTGTTTTCCTTCACGGAGAAAGGACGTTAAATTCTTATAATCTGTAATAGACGGGACTTTAACCTGTATCCCTGAAGGGGTGCTGGTGGCTCTAGTGTATGCAATTTTCCTTGAGTTGAGCTGGGCCGAGATGCTTACCCAGGAAGCCTTATCGCAGATCGTAACGGGGGGCGGTGGGCGTACCGCTTTCTCAATCGAGCTAGAGGATGTGGGAGGTTGGGTCATTGGGGTATTAGCGTTCTCGCTCTCTAATGCAACTGCCGGAACACAATACGGATATTCGGCGACAGATTTTCAACTCGAAGGTGGTAGCTAGCCAGGCCAGCATTGGTAAAGTCCTACCACCGTGCTATAGTGTCATTAAAATATCGGGATTGGAGCTCATATCCGTACAAGCTTCTACTGAGTCCTTATTTATATTTCTTACTTTTATTAATACTATTACAGCATTATCCAGATGTTTTAACGCTTGAAAATCTCGGAGTGAAGTTCGACAACCACGTAGGTAATAGAGACTCGAAGACGTACAGTGGTGGTGTAAATTATAAACCTTACGGTGATGATTTCTTGATAAACAAAAAAGAAAGTATAAGCCACGTTCAGAAAGGGATGGGAACTCATTTACGTGTATTATTGAAAAACACTGTGTTTAATTCTCTATCAAACCAAGAAATGCCACTATGTGTTCTTTTCTTTCATACATTATGGTAGGTTTTATTAAGATACCCTCCAGTCATTTATGTTTATTTATATTATAAGATCTGGGTCACCAGTTAACAAAATTTTATCATTTACGAATCTCGCTGTGGTGTGTGTCCAGGCAACGCAAGGAATATAAAGGCTTTGATCGAGAGAACCAGTAACGTTCACTAAAAAACTGGAAAACTCGTGCTTTGCTTCCAAAGACTTCAAGAAGCTTTGCCGAAACTTATTAATGTATATAATACATAATATAGGTAAATAAAAATTCTCTCTATTATTTGTGTGTCAGTGTAAATATGTTGAATACAATATGTAAATCAATATGCTATTGTAATTTTGTCATATTATATTACAGCTGGTCACGCCGGGTCAATCGATTCAATAACGTCACTATACATAGAACACTTCGACAACGTATCTAATTTTAAAATTTTAAATCACTTCGTGAGACTACTTTATGTTACCAACTTCCGTCGGTCGTGTTTCCGGACCGATACGACCAGGAGACCTTCAAGAAGAGAGCTTACTCATACGTTAAAGGCCGGCAACGCACCTACGATTCTTTTAGTGTGGTGCGTGTCTATGGGCGGCGGTGATCACATACCATCAGGTGACCTGCTTGCCTGTTTGCCCACTGTTTAATAAAAAAATCACTTTAATAGTGTTTTTGCTTTATTTTGCGTAAGCTTTCGTTGAAAGACGGCATGGTGAGGAGTTATGGTGTTACAGCGATGAAGAGAACCATCTACCTCAGACGTACTATTCCTGGCTTAAGCTTTGTGCAAAGTATTATAGTCTTGGCGTTATGGCTACAACCGCACTTGGATACCTACCACCTACCTGGTGGTTCAAGATGGTGAACACGCTGAGTGTAATAGAGGTACTGACTCTCGAGTGCAACTGCCGGATCACACCTATACGTATTTGGCGGCAGATTTTTAACTTGAGGGTGGTAGCTAGCCAGGCCGGCATTAGAAAAAGCCCTACTGCCATGCTATGTTTTTATACCGATGTTTTCCTTCACTGGAAGCTCAAGCGCATTGTAGGTGGATTCGAACTCTCGTCCTTTAATATACCATCTGTGGTCTGCGATTTAGTTCCCGTGGAATTAAATGTTATTTGTCTTGACAAAAAGTAACTTAGCGACCATTAAGTAATTATCTAAGGATCGCAACAAGTAAGGAAGTAGTCGAATTTCTACATGCACTTAATGTTGGATTTACCTTACCTTATCATATACATTGAAATATGCAATTTCTAACATAGATTAATTGTATATAATTCCATATCGTTTGCCTTATTTATAGAGTAGTTAAGAGTTTTCTGAGATTTTATGAAATCTTACGTAGCAAAGGGTCGGTACGATACTTGTAATTAGACAATACTATTCTAGTTGATTTAAAAAATAGAGCCTTCTCGGTTATCTATTATGTCATAAAAATCAAAGTTAATCATTTTGTTACCGGTGTATTTGTAGCTTGATCATTTTTGTATTTATCTCACTTTAACACTATTTAACTATAATTTTAATATCGTTTTTTCTTTTATTGATAGGTACGACATTTATTACGTCTTGAAGCGACGCCATTTGACTGGCTGCTGGTGTGAAATGCTAAAGATTTCGAATAAAAACAACTTGTTTGGATTTTTAATCATAATTGTAATGTAGAAAATTTAAATTGCTGAATAGTTGAATAAAATATACATTGAAAAGAAAAACATAAACCTTTGAAATAACAATAATTTGTTCATAACACTGTGTTCATTTTCACATATACCGATTTAACTTTACAAAATCTATATAAGTTTACATTAAACTGTATATTAAATAGTTCGTTAAAGATTATGTGGGCTTAGGGCATAGGGCTCTGACAACGTGTATGCAAAATTTAATGCAATGTAAGCGGGATTTATAATATTAGTTTAATATTACAAAACGTATTTTCTCTCCTTGACTCACATACAAACATGCCTACTGGTGCGCTCACGTGCACACACATACACAACACAATACACACATACACTTAATATATATATTTAAATACATATTGTTTCAGTGTTTCCAAAGCCAGGATGGGAGAAATCGGATCGCCAAGACGTTTTATTATTTATATATATATATATATATATATATATATATATATATATATATATATATATATATATGCTAGCTGTGCCCGCAACTTCGTTTGCGTGGAACTAAAAATTATTAAATTACTTTATATACTTACTTTAACACTTTTTTTTCACAAAATATATCATTGTATCTTCTGATAACTGATTGGCATATGCTGCCGCATATTTTTTAGTTCGACTAAGGAGAAACATTTCAGTTGTACACAGTATATGCAATATTATTCATAATTCAAAATCATAAATTGCTTTATTGAAGCTCTTGATGGAAATTAATTTATTAGAACTTTACTTACTAACCTAATCTTTTAAGAATGGTACTGTGCTTCATAGATTTTACAGTCTTTTTAGATTCCGCTGTGCTTTAGTGAATTGTACTGTGTTTTACACCAGGTATAGGGCCGTCACTTTGCTGAGCTACCATAGACAAAAATAAATTACGCATCATCGTTAAAGCTTACAGCAATTTATGCTGAAATAATTTCAAAATTCTATAATTATTTCATCGATTGACCCAACGTGACCGGCTGTAATATAAAATGACAAAGTACAAGAACAGACTGATTTACATATATTATTCACTATAACTATTCTGACTCACTAATAATAGGAAGAATTAATATGTACATATATAAATATATTATTTATATACAGAATGTAAAACAACGTTCCCCGCCATGTATTTCTGTCTGTCTGTCGTCTTGAACACTATAAACTTATTAAAGTACAGAATGTATTTTCATACAGTTCCCACCAATGGACAGGTTCAAGAGGCAGGTTCAAGTTTATAATTGACTAGTGTAGTTTGTGGCAGTCAAACAAGATGATAAAAGTTGTAGCAGTCAAACAAGATGATGAATATTGTAGCAGTTAAACAAGATGATGAATGTTGTAGCAGTCAAACAAGATGATGAATATTGTAGCAGTCAAACAAGATGATGAATATTGTAGCAGTCAAACAAGATGATGAATGATGTAGCAGTAAAATATGATGATGAATATTGTAGCAGTCAAAAAGCATGCCAACTTGGAGCTTTCTTACCGTGCGCCACGTAACACAGTTATATCAAATACCACGGAATTATATTTCTTTGAAATACCTATCATATTTTAGTAAAGCTATACTATATTTTTTTATGATTAAAACACAATAATGAAAAAAATTAAGGTAGAAAATTTGATGCTAGGTACAAATGCGTCAAAGGTCAGCTTGAGCTTAAAGTGAAATAAGCATCGTAATGAAATCATAGCACAATGATAGGGCTTTTTCTAATACTCGCACGGCTAATTACCATCCTTAAGTTGAAAATATACCGCCGAATATCTATAGGTGTGTTCTTGCAGTTGCACTTACGAGCCGGTCCCTTCACTAGCCTTAGCCTGTTCTCCATCTTGAGCCACATCGTCACTTTACATCAGGTAAGCTTGTAGCTATAACGTTGAACCTATAGATAATTAAAAAATGCGTGAGTGTCGTAAAACACTCGGTTGGAACGAATTTCCTTAACTAGTAAGTATATGATTATTGATAAACGTATTCTATTAATGATTAACAAATACAAATAAATGAATTACTAGCGTCTGAGAGCATTTAAATGAAACCCAAAGATAACTAATTAATTGTATGAATTTGAAATTTCGTAAAATAAAATATTTTTTTCCAATTGTGAAAGTAAACATTTTATTGCACATTTGCACATTGCACATTTATCAATGTTCTTTATTCTCGCTAAACCTCAGAAACGGTTTGACCAATTTGTTTTTTTGACATTTCGATTGGCTATAATCAATCCTAATCAACTTTCCAACTTCAATTCATTAAGATCAGTAGAACTGGCTCTATGTAATATCGTTTCCGTTATTCATTTCCTTTGGTTATTAAATGAAACTTTTACTTGTATTAATTCAATGTCTTTTATTTATATGAAGTTTATATATAGTTAAATCTAGGAAACTCTAAATTAAGTATGACAACTTCCAACGACTGGTTTTGTTATTTGTTAATTATCAACGCAACAGACAGTCGCACTGGAAACTATAATCGCTTAAAATCGAATGGCAAGTCCGTTTGAATTACCGGTAATACGCGAAATCAAGACAATGATTCCTTTGTTTTTTCCTTTATCGTTGCTTCGTTGACGTAATTTAGCCTTTTTTACAATCAGTCTCGTTACATTGCATAGTCGTATTGTTTGATACTTAATATACTTCGTCATTTGCATATTTTATTATATAATTATAATTATAATTATAATTAATATAACCATATAGCTGCCTAGTCTTACTTATTTAAACTTCTGTTTTATTGACTTGATGGAGTTAAAGTACACTTTAAGTCCACTTTGATGTGACACTTATAAGCCTTAGACTATAGTAGAGTGTACAGCACAATTCAACTATTGCTTACAAAAACATCTTCATCATTTTAACTTCACTACTATTGTCGCCAACTGATCGCCTACATTGGGTATCTATTATTATTTTTGATATGGTCCGCAATCAGATTTCTCGGGTATCGCTTGGAACACTTACCGTCGATCACACAGTGTTATTGTTGAAAACACCGGAAGGTCCTTAGATAATTTTTGCAATTTTTATTACATGTAAATTTTAAACAACTGTTTTACCCTGGCTTTCATTTGAAATGAGAGGGGCTAGCTATACATAGATCAACCCGTAAGGGTGCCGGGTTCAGTAGAGAATTTGTTGGTATACCTGTCACTCCAACTTTGACCGCATATACAATAACTACTTAAACATTCCTTTTCATAATTGAGTAGCTCATACTACTTACTTTATAAATATTTTTTGGTACATTTGTTTCCCACGATACAATGCACTCAATCAATATCGTCTGGCTATATTTTGTCATCTAACCACAATAATATGTGGGCATATGAAAGACCACGTTTTTACCATTCAACAGAGTACATCCAACAAAATCGACTATTATTAGCAAATTGTGAGGTAGTATTCCAGGCAATGCCAGTGAATTTACAAATTCTGTAGAATAGTTAACTACCTCATTCTGGTTGATAACTGTGTCGACTGATTTCTTTAATAACTAATTTTGGTGAAAATTCTTAATAGGCGTATTGAAACTCCCACTTGTATCGTTTATTTACCTTGTCATGAGCTTGTCCTTCATACTACAGTTTTATTTTGTAATGATGGCCAAGAAATGGTTAAACCCACTTCTCATTTTATTAAATAATCAACGTAATAGATCTGGTGGTGTGACCGACTATGACAATATTATTTTTCCTCCCGTACAAACCGAACTTAGTAACTCTTGAACGCAATACGAATATACCAAAATGACTATTCGTATAGTATTATTATATATTTATTATATTTGTCGCATGCTGGTCATCAGCTCTGTTAACACGTAACACATTTCAACGTCGCGCATTTGAAATAATAATGCATTACTCGTTTACATTTGAAATAATAAAAATAATTCGTTTACTCGTTATTACATAGAATGAAAGTAAAACTAATATACCACTCCGTAACAATAGCGTAAAGTACCGCCATTTTCATAGACGTACATAGATACAATTATATATATTTTTAAGTGATTAATTTTTATTAGTCAATTATTTAAAAAAATTTTTTGTTTATCTGCAATTATGTAAACTTCTTCGTAATTCTCTTATTTTTCTTTTCTTACAAACCTAGGAAGTTTTAGAAAACTTAAAAAAACATAGAGGAATTAAAATAATTTGTTTGTTTGTGAGTTTTACTGAAACTAATAAACGGCGATTCACTTTGTATGCATAGATTCAACTTATCTAATATCAGATTTTTTTTCCGATTTATTCATTCACTTTCCATATTATGTGATTTAAAAATATATATTTTCTTTTTTTTATGCACACGTTCTCCCGAAAACAATAAACAAAACAATATATATAATATATAACCTAACTTCAGGGTGTCGGTTTCTCGTGATGATATGCAAGCGCAGTGCAAAAATTTACTGTCATCATTTTTCCCTAACGCGTCAAAAGAAGTAGGTATAACTTCTAAAATGTTTTATCAAAACTCGTGCAGCGGTTCGTTTAGTACAATTTTTTAACTTGTGCCTTCTATACCGCAGGAACCCTATTGTTTCATGGATCAAAACGAATTCTAAATGTTGATCCGTAAAATTAGCTACCACCCTGCCAAATTTTATTAAATTCTATTCAATACTTTCTGAGTTATGCGCGTTCAACGGGACATAGACAAAAATTTTAAAAATATTTTTGGCCTCTGTATCGATAACAAAGTAGAATCCAATTAAAATTTTAAACTGAATGTACAGGACATACTAGCTTATACATCTACACTACATTATACTTCCTTACTTGGATGTCACTTTTGAAACAGAAAAAGTAGGACTGAAGTGATATGCTAAGATAGCTTAACAGCAATATATTTTTATTTGTACTCGTGTATTGGTACTTCAAATGAAGCAACATTTGATAAGTTCACTAAGGCATTACATAAAAATAAACTAGTCCTTGTGATATAAGTAACGTAATGAATAAAATATATCCTTAGCTTTACCAATATTATAAATGCGAATGTGAGTTTGTTTCTTTGTTACATTTTCGCGCCTTATTGATATTGATATTGATATTGATATTGATATTGATATTGATATTGATATTGATATTGATATTGATATTGATATTGATATTGATATTGATATTGATATTGATATTGATATTGATATTGATATTGATATTGATATTGATATTGATATTGATATTGATATTGATATTGATATTGATATTGATATTGATATTGATATTGATATTGATATTGATATTGATATTGATATTGATATTGATATTGATATTGATATTGATATTGATATTGATATTGATATTGATATTGATATTGATATTGATATTGATATTGATATTGATATTGATATTGATATTGATATTGATATTGATATTGATATTGATATTGATATTGATATTGATATTGATATTGATATTGATATTGATATTGATATTGATATTGATATTGATATTGATATTGATATTGATATTGATATTGATATTGATATTGATATTGATATTGATATTGATATTGATATTGATATTGATATTGATATTGATATTGATATTGATATTGATATTGATATTGATATTGATATTGATATTGATATTGATATTGATATTGATATTGATATTGATATTGATATTGATATTGATATTGATATTGATATTGATATTGATATTGATATTGATATTGATATTGATATTGATATTGATATTGATATTGATATTGATATTGATATTGATATTGATATTGATATTGATATTGATATTGATATTGATATTGATATTGATATTGATATTGATATTGATATTGATATTGATATTGATATTGATATTGATATAATAAAAGTAATACTATTGTATTATTCTATACTACTACTAATTATTATTGACCATAAACTCTTTTATCATACCGGTTATTATGTTTTCTGAGTACCAGATTAAAAGAATTTATTTACTACAACTGTTTTTAATTTCACAACGTAGACCTATCCTAATTATTAGATGATCACTGCCATAGATATAAGGGAACAAGATGAAGCTCTGTTAATATTCATTATTGATTATGTTTTTTATTATTAAAATAATGAATATATAAAATATATAAATGAGACGACAGGTGGTTCGTTACAACATCACTAATACTTCTGTCCACTACCGCTGCCTCAGTTTTTTTTTTTTTTTTGCAGAGGGTCTTACACTGTTAACGTGAGGGGCTTTTACAGCTTCACTTCACAATAATGTTTATTTTACTAAATTTTTGGATATTAGTAGTAAATTTACATGTAGAAGCTGTTGACACTGTAATATCAAAAAGTTCCTTTATTATTATGACGTCACAAACATGTCGATCAATCGTGGCGCATTTATAGTCATATTATTCTTTTAAAATGTTAATCAATTTTTAATTGTTTATAATTAAAAAAAGACTAATTGTTTTTCGCATAGACTATCAATAAAAAAAATTAAAATACATCTTATTAAAGTTAATCATTGATAATATTAAAGTTCCTTAATGATTAGTGAACGAAAAAAAGGAAGTAGGTTGACAAACGGAGTAGGTACAAATGTACTGAACGATTTTACATTTGCCTATTTATTCATACATTGAAAGGAATAAACTACAATTTTGTATCGGTTTTATTAATATCGATTTGGTTTTAAAAAGAATGAAGATGTTTCCAACGTTTAATATATTTAATTCTTATGGCACAATAGCGCCATTTTAAACATTTATGCTCTTACTCTCGTTGATTAGGTAGGGCTCTTTCTCTCGTTCAGAGGTAGGGCTATATCTCTCGTTGATTAGGTAGAGCTCATTCTATCGTTGATTAGGTAGAGCTCTTTCTCTTGATGATTAGTGGGGCTCTTTTTGTCGTTGATTGGGTAGGGCTCTTTCTCTCGTCGATTAGGTAGGGCTCTTTCTTTCGTTGATTAGGTAGGGCCCTTTGTTTCGTTAACTAGGTAGGGCTCTTTCTCTCGTTGACTAGGTAGGGTTCTTTCTCTCGGTGATTAGGTAGGGCTCTTATTCTCGTTGATTAGGTAGGGCTCTTTCTCTCGTCGAGTAGGTAAGGCCATTTCTCTAGTCGAGTAAGTAGGTCTCTTTCTCTCGTTTAGATGATTTTTAAATTCATTTATTTCATTATATACTAAAAGTCTTATTGAAAAAAACAAATTCTTGGACGTCCTGATGTCTGTGTTTATGGATGTGTAACGATTACGCCTAAAAACCTTAATGTATTTCGACTATTTGTTTTTTAATAGCTCTAGAATGACATCGGATTACTGCCTTTTTCAAATTAACGCTTTAAATCTATGCCATTCAATTATGAGGCTTGCACGTTTGAATTTACCAAAGTATTTGTAAAATACTAAGAAAATATTGTGCATTCTCTTTTTATTATTGCGATTAATAAAAGACATATACTATATTTTTTTATATCTCCTTAATAAACGTGTTCCTAACTTCTAATTATGGATGATATACTGCAATATTCAGTATCGATATATTTACTTGAAATACGTTGGTATAGTCAGTTTAGTATTTCTTGATAAAGGATCGATTACGTGTTTAGTTTATTTTCTAAGAACTACTAACAAGTAAATCGAAAAAACTTTCATCAATTTTATATTGATTTACAAAAATAACAAAACAAGTCAAGACATTTTTTCTGTGAGAGCAAAAGTAAGTCTTCGGATACACTGTACCGATAGCAAAGCATCTAGAAGAATACAAAACTGTATCTCTAGTTTAATGGAGGATAATGGGAATGAACACAAAAATAAATGCCCCATTTATTTAGTAACACATTATTATTGTTTTAACAATCAACAAAAAATTTTAACAATCTTAAAATTTATAACAATTTTACACTTTCGCTTGTAATATCAATATAAGTCACTCTAAACTCAAAGGTGGACTACCATCAAATTCTTCAGCGAAATGGTCTACACTATTATTATTATCTGCTTTGTCGAAATTTATTTTAACCGGATTAAAAACACTTTTCACATAAGTCCTATTCATGGACGTCACTGGACTAGCCGCATTTGAAAAATTTAGAAGGTCTATTTTTTGGACTGTCAACGTTATGATATTGATATTGATATTGATATTGATATTGATATTGATATTGAAATTGATATTGATATTGATATTGATATTGATATTGATATTGATATTGATATTGATATTGATATTGATATTGATATTGATATTGATATTGATATTGATATTGATATTGATATTGATATTGATATTGATATTGATATTGATATTGATATTGATATTGATATTGATATTGATATTGATATTGATATTGATATTGATATTGATATTGATATTGATATTGATATTGATATTGATATTGATATTGATATTGATATTGATATTGATATTGATATTGATATTGATATTGATATTGATATTGATATTGATATTGATATTGATATTGATATTGATATTGATATTGATATTGATATTGATATTGATATTGATATTGATATTGATATTGATATTGATATTGATATTGATATTGATATTGATATTGATATTGATATTGATATTGATATTGATATTGATATTGATATTGATATTGATATTGATATTGATATTGATATTGATATTGATATTGATATTGATATTGATATTGATATTGATATTGATATTGATATTGATATTGATATTGATATTGATATTGATATTGATATTGATATTGATATTGATATTGATATTGATATTGATATTGATATTGATATTGATATTGATATTGATATTGATATTGATATTGATATTGATATTGATATTGATATTGATATTGATATTGATATTGATATTGATATTGATATTGATATTGATATTGATATTGATATTGATATTGATATTGATATTGATATTGATATTGATATTGATATTGATATTGATATTGATATTGATATTGATATTGATATTGATATTGATATTGATATTGATATTGATATTGATATTGATATTGATATTGATATTGATATAATAAAAGTAATACTATTGTATTATTCTATACTACTACTAATTATTATTGACCATAAACTCTTTTATCATACCGGTTATTATGTTTTCTGAGTACCAGATTAAAAGAATTTATTTACTACAACTGTTTTTAATTTCACAACGTAGACCTATCCTAATTATTAGATGATCACTGCCATAGATATAAGAGAACAAGATGAAGCTCTGTTAATATTCATTATTGATTATGTTTTTTATTATAAAAATAATGAATATATAAAATATATAAATGAGACGACAGGTGGGTTCGTTACAACATCACTAATACTTCTGTCCACTACCACTGCCTCAGTTTTTTTTTTTTTTTTGCTGAGGGTCTTACACTGTTAACCTGAGGGGCTTTTACAGCTTCACTTCACAATAATGTTTATTTTACTAAATTTTTGGATATTAGTAGTAAATTTACATGTAGAAGCTGTTGACACTGTAATATCAAAAAGTTCCTTTATTATTATGACGTCACAAACATGTCGATCAATCGTGGCGCATTTATAGTCATATTATTCTTTTAAAATGTTAATCAATTTTTAATTGTTTATAATTAAAAAAAGACTAATTGTTTTTTGCATAGACTATCAATATAAAAAATTAAAATACATCTTATTAAAGTTAATCATTGATAATATTAAAGTTCCTTAATGATTAGTGAACGAAAAAAAGGAAGTAGGTTGACAAACGGAGTAGGTACAAATGTACTGAACGATTTTACATTTGCCTATTTATTCATACATTGAAAGGAATAAACTACAATTTTGTATCGGTTTTATTAATATCGATTTGGTTTTAAAAAGAATGAAGATGTTTCCAATGTTTAATATATTTAATTCTTATGGCACAATAGCGCCATTTTAAACATTTATGCTCTTACTCTCGTTGATTAGGTAGGGCTCTTTCTCTCGTTCAGAGGTAGGGCTATATCTCTCGTTGATTAGGTAGAGCTCATTCTATCGTTGATTAGGTAGAGCTCTTTCTCTCGATGATTAGTGGGGCTCTTTTTGTCGTTGATTGGGTAGGGCTCGTTCTCTCGTCGATTAGGTAGGGCTCTTTCTTTCGTTGATTAGGTAGGGCCCTTTGTTTCGTTAACTAGGTAGGGCTCTTTCTCTCGTTGATTAGGTAGGGTTCTTTCTCTCGGTGATTAGGTAGGGCTCTTATTCTCGTTGATTAGGTAGGGCTCTTTCTCTCGTCGAGTAGGTAGGGCCATTTCTCTAGTCGAGTAAGTAGGTCTCTTTCTCTCGTTTAGATGATTTTTAAATTCATTTATTTCATTATATACTAAAAGTCTTATTGAAAAAAACAAATTCTTGGACGTCCTGATGTCTGTGTTTATGGATGTGTAACGATTACGCCTAAAAACCTTAATGTATTTCGACTATTTGTTTTTTAATAGCTCTAGAATGACATCGGATTACTGCCTTTTTCAAATTAACGCTTTAAATCTATGCCATTCAATTATGAGGCTTGCACGTTTGAATTTACCAAAGTATTTGTAAAATACTAAGAAAATATTGTGCATTCTCTTTTTATTATTGCGATTAATAAAAGACATATACTATATTTTTTTATATCTCCTTAATAAACGTGTTCCTAACTTCTAATTATGGATGATATACTGCAATATTCAGTATCGATATATTTACTTGAAATACGTTGGTATAGTCAGTTTAGTATTTCTTGATAAAGGATCGATTACGTGTTTAGTTTATTTTCTAAGAACTACTAACAAGTAAATCGAAAAAACTTTCATCAATTTTATATTGATTTACAAAAATAACAAAACAAGTCAAGACATTTTTTCTGTGAGAGCAAAAGTAAGTCTTCGGATACACTGTACCGATAGCAAAGCATCTAGAAGAATACAAAACTGTATCTCTAGTTTAATGGAGGATAATGGGAATGAACACAAAAATAAATGCCCCATTTATTTAGTAACACATTATTATTGTTTTAACAATCAACAAAAAATTTTAACAATCTTAAAATTTATAACAATTTTACACTTTCCCTTGTAATATCAATATAAGTCACTCTAAACTCAAAGGTGGACTACCATCAAATTCTTCAGCGAAATGGTCTACACTATTATTATTATCTGCTTTGTCGAAATTTATTTTAATCGGATTAAAAACACTTTTCACATAAGTCCTATTCATGGACGTCACTGGACTAGCCGCATTTGAAAAATTTAGAAGGTCTATTTTTTGGACTGTCAACGTTATGATATTGATATTGATATTGATATTGATATTGATATTAATATTGATATTGATATTGATATTGATATTGATATTGATATTGATATTGATATTGATATTGATATTGATAATGATATTGATATTGATATTGATATTGATATTGATATTGATATTGATATTGATATTGATATTGATATTGATATTGATATTGATATTGATATTGATATTGATATTGATATTGATATTGATATTGATATTGATATTGATATTGATATTGATATTGATATTGATATTGATATTGATATTGATATTGATATTGATATTGATATTGATATTGATATTGATATTGATATTGATATTGATATTGATATTGATATTGATATTGATATTGATATTGATATTGATATTGATATTGATATTGATATTGATATTGATATTGATATTGATATTGATATTGATATTGATATTGATATTGATATTGATATTGATATTGATATTGATATTGATATTGATATTGATATTGATATTGATATTGATATTGATATTGATATTGATATTGATATTGATATTGATATTGATATTGATATTGATATTGATATTGATATTGATATTGATATTGATATTGATATTGATATTGATATTGATATTGATATTGATATTGATATTGATATTGATATTGATATTGATATTGATATTGATATTGATATTGATATTGATATTGATATTGATATTGATATTGATATTGATATTGATATTGATATTGATATTGATATTGATATTGATATTGATATTGATATTGATATTGATATTGATATTGATATTGATATTGATATTGATATTGATATTGATATTGATATTGATATTGATATTGATATTGATATTGATATTGATATTGATATTGATATTGATATTGATATTGATATTGATATTGATATTGATATTGATATTGATATTGATATTGATATTGATATTGATATTGATATTGATATTGATATTGATATTGATATTGATATTGATATTGATATTGATATTGATATTGATATTGATATTGATATTGATATTGATATTGATATTGATATTGATATTGATATTGATATTGATATTGATATTGATATTGATATTGATATTGATATTGATATTGATATTGATATTGATATAATAAAAGTAATACTATTGTATTATTCTATACTACTACTAATTATTATTGACCATAAACTCTTTTATCATACCGGTTATTATGTTTTCTGAGTACCAGATTAAAAGAATTTATTTACTACAACTGTTTTTAATTTCACAACGTAGACCTATCCTAATTATTAGATGATCACTGCCATAGATATAAGGGAACAAGATGAAGCTCTGTTAATATTCATTATTGATTATGTTTTTTATTTTTAAAATAATGAATATATAAAATATATAAATGAGACGACAGGTGGGTTCGTTACAACATCACTAATACTTCTGTCCACTACCGCTGCCTCAGTTTTTTTTTTTTTTTTGCAGAGGGTCTTACACTGTTAGCCTGAGGGGCTTTTACAGCTTCACTTCACAATAATTTTTATTTTACTAAATTTTTGGATATTAGTAGTAAATTTACATGTAGAAGCTGTTGACACTGTAATATCAAAAAGTTCCTTTATTATTATGACGTCACAAACATGTCGATCAATCGTGGCGCATTTATAGTCATATTATTCTTTTAAAATATTAATCAATTTTTAATTGTTTATAATTAAAAAAAGACTAATTGTTTTTCGCATAGACTATCAATAAAAAAAATTAAAATACATCTTATTAAAGTTAATCATTGATAATATTAAAGTTCCTTAATGATTAGTGAACGAAAAAAAGGAAGTAGGTTGACAAACGGAGTAGGTACAAATGTACTGAACCATTTTACATTTGCCTATTTATACATTGAAAGGAATAAACTACAATTTTGTATAGGTTTTATTAATATCGATTTGGTTTTAAAAAGAATGAAGATGTTTCTAATGTTTAATACATTTAATTCTTATGGCACAATAGCGTCATTTTAAACATTTATGCTCTTACTCTCGTTGATTAGGTAGGGCTCTTTCTCTCGTTCAGAGGTCGGGCTATATCTCTTGTTGATTAGGTAGAGCTCATTCTATCGTTGATTAGGTAGAGCTCTTTTGTCGTTGATTGGGTAGGGCTCTTTCTCTCGTCGATTAGGTAGGGCTCTTTCTCTCGTTGATTAGGTAGAGCTCTTTCTCTCGTTGATTAGTAGGGCATTTTTTCTTGTTGATTGAGTAGGGCTTTCTCTCGTTGATTAGGTAGGGATCTTTCTCTCGGTGATTAGGTAGGGCTCTTTCTCTCGTCGAGTAGGTAGGTCTCTTCCTCTAAATTTTAAACAACTGTTTTACCCTGGCTTTCATTTGAAATGAGAGGGGCTACCTATACATGAATCAACCCGTACGGGTGCCGGGTTTAGTAGAGAATTTGTTGGTATACCTGTCACTCCAACTTTGACCGCATATACAATAACTACGTAAACATTCCTTTTCATGATTGAGTCGCTCATACTACAGGGTTTCCAGTGGCAGATTTCAAACTTTGAACAAACATAGTTTTTGAACGCAACACGCTAGAGGGGCGCGGGGGACGTCTTTAGAAGCGCAAACGCTGCGGATTTTTTAGTAGCCATGGAACAGTGGAGTGGAGAGCATCGCGCTTTTGCCGTCGAGGCGTACATTTCGAGTGGATTTTCGCTCACTGAAGCACGCCGTCGATTTAATAATCGTTACGGTATTCGTCGATTAAGTGATGGACCATCGATCAACCTCATTCAGTCATGGGTAGCAAGGTTCAGATCTAAAGGATCAACGTTAAATAGACCCAGGCCAGGACCTACGCCATCGGTAGCCACGGATGAAAATTGCGAGCGTGTTATGTTTTCTGTCGTTGAAAATCCCCGATTATCACTGCGTGCACGTTCATCGATATTGGAAATTCCGAAATCAACTTTGCAGGTTATAATGCGAAAAAAACTCAAGTTTCATCCATATAAAATTCAAATCGTGCAAGATTTACACGATTCTGACTTTGAATTAAGAAAAACTTACGCAGAGGTAATGTTGTTGAGATTTCCTACTGCTACTCGGATGGGCAACATATTCTTCAGTGACGAAGCCCACTTTCATATCGGAGGATATGTAAATAAGCAGAATTTTCGTTACTGGGATGTCCGCAACCCAAGACAAATGCATCAAGAGTCTTTACATAAGCCTAAAGTAACAGTTTGGTGTGCCATATCTGCATCTGCAATCATAGGGCCTTATTTCTTTAAATCCGATTTTCAAATCCGAGCACTGTGACACAACATAAAGAAAATATTCGAGCCGAAGTCAGCAGAATTCCCCAGTCGCTCTGTAAACGCGTTTTCGAAAACATGCGTGCTAGACTCGAAGAGTGTGTCAGACTTGAGGGCCGCCATTTGGAGAACGTGGTTTTTAAAAAATGAAATCCGCGTTAATTGTTATTAAATTAAAATAAACCTACTTTGTATTAGAGCTGTAGTTTTTTTTTACAATTTTCCAAACATTGAAATCTGCCACTGGACACCCTTTACTTACTTTATAAATATTTATTAGTAAATTTGTTTCCCACGATACAATGCACTCAATCAATATCGTCTGGCTATATTTTGTCATCTAACCACAATAATATATGGACATATGAAAGACCACGTTTTTACCATTCAACAGAGTACATCCAACAAAATCGACTATTATTAGCAAATTGTGAGGTAGCAATGCCAGTGAATTTACAAATTCTGTAGAATAGTTATGTGGTTGATAATTGTGTTGACTGATTTCTTTAATAACTAATTTTGGTGAAAATTCTTAATAGGCGTATTGAAACTCCCACTTGTATCGTTTATTTACCTTGTCATGAGCTTGTCCTTTATACTACAGTTTTATTTTGTAATGATGGCCAAGAAATGGTTAAACCCACTTCTCATTTTATAAAATAATCAACGTAATAGATCTGGTGGTGTGACCGACTATGACAATATTATTTTTCCTCCCGTACAAACCGAACTTAGTAACTCTTGAACGCAATACGAATATACCAAAATGACTATTCGTATAGTATTATTATATATTTATTATATTTGTCGCATGCTGGTCATCAGCTCTGTTAACACGTAACACATTTCAACGTCGCGCATTTGAAATAATAATGCATTACTCGTTTACATTTGAAATAATAAAAATAATTCGTTTACTCGTTATTACATAGAATGAAAGTAAAACTAATATACCACTCCGTAACAATAGCGTAAAGTACCGCCATTTTCATAGACGTACATAGATACAATTATATATATTTTAAGTAATTAATTTTTATTGGTCAATTATTTAATTTTTTTTTTGTTTATTTGCAATTATGTAATCTTCTTAGTAATTCTCTTATTTTTCTTTTCTTACAAACCTAGGAAGTTTTAGAAAACTTAAAAAAACATAGAGGAATTAAAATAATTTATTTGTTTGTGAGTTTTACTGAAACTAATAAAGGGCGATTCATTTTGTATGTATAGATTCAACTTATCTTATATCAGATTTTTTTTTCCGATTTATTCATTCACTTTCCATATTATGTGATTTAAAAATATATATTTTCTTTTTTTTATGCACACGTTCTCCCGAAAATAATAAACAAAACAATATATATAATATATAACCTAACTTCAGGGTGTCGGTTTCTCGTGATGATATGCAAGCGCAGTGTAAAAATTTACTGTCATTATTTTTCCCTAACGCGTCAAAAGAAGTAGGTATAACTTCTAAAATGTTTTATCAAAACTCGTGCAGCGGTTCGTTTAGTACAATTTTTTAACTTGTGCCTTCTATACCGCAGGAACCCTATTGTTTCATGGATCAAAACGAATTCTAAATGTTGATCCGTAAAATTAGCTACCACCCTGCCAAATTTTATTAAAATCTATTTAATACTTTCTGAGTTATGCGCGTTCAACGGGACATAGACAAAAATTTTAAAAATATTTTTGGCCTCTGTATCGATAACAAAGTAGAATCCAATTAAAATTTAAAACTGAATGTACAGGACATACTAGCTTATACATCTACACTACATTATACTTCCTTACTTGGATGTCACTTTTGAAACAGAAAAAGTAGGACTGAAGTGATATGCTAAGCTAGCTTAACAGCAATATTGAAATAAAACTAATTTAAACGGATTTTATCGCGGTTATTTATTAAATTTTGATCCCGACGTTTCGAAAGCTTTTCAGCCTTCGTGGTCACGAGGCGGACTGAGGTGTAGGTTGTCCAGAAAAACTACTACTACTGGACAACCTACACCTCAGTCCAATGAAATCAAAATTTAATAAATAACCGCGATAAAATCCGTTTAAATTAGTTTTATTACAATGAATAATATTCACGTAAACCTAAGAAATCATTAACAGCAATATATTTTTATTTGTACTCGTGTATTGGTACTTCAAATGAAGCAACATTTGATAAGTTCATTAAGGCATTACACAAAAATAAACTAGTCCTTGTGATATAAGTAACGTAATGAATAAAATATATCCTTAGCTTTACCAATATTATAAATGCGAATGTGAGTTTGTTTCTTTGTTACATTTTCGCGCCTAAACCGCTAACATATCTATAAAACATTTTAAACCGACTCAGTTATACAATTAAAGTGGTACTATATTTTTTTGCATTTGAAAATGTAATATTACAACAAATTAAAACAACACTCAATACAGTTATGTGCCCACATCGTTTTTTGTATTCACATCTCTGAAACCACCATAAACCTGGGTTGTCGTGGATATCCAAAATGACCTGAAATTTAGCATGAATAAAACAAAAAAATAAAAATAACTATAAATATATATTTGTTGTTTATATAAACACTTAAATATTTAATAACCATGCTTGTTAATTACTTCGGGGAAGTTCATGCATATATGGCTCAACTACACTAGATGATGTTATATGCAAGTCATGTGTTACTCCACCAAACTTTGAATTCACACTTGTGATGTGAGTATTATTTATTACCATCACAAATTTTATATTGGAATATTGGACGGGCGGACCTTATGGATTGTGAGGTTGGGGGCCCATGAGTTGGTCGCAGCTAATGCGGGACTCTGGGACGGAGATGTATTCGCGGACGTGACTTGCGCGGGTTTAGGCAGGGTCGGAAAAGCCTGCATTGACATCTGTGGCGGTGGTGCAGGATGTGTGGCCGCTGTTTGCGCTGAAGGCGCCTGGTTGGAGAAACGCGTGATGCGATGGTGCGACAGTCATAATAATAAGTAATGATAATGATAACGATAACGATAACGATAACGATAACATCATCTAATATCATTATATTGATATTGATATTGATATTGATATTGATATTGATATTGATATTGATATTGATATTGATATTGATATTGATATTGATATTGATATTGATATTGATATTGATATTGATATTGATATTGATATTGATATTGATATTGATATTGATATTGATATTGATATTGATATTGATATTGATATTGATATTGATATTGATATTGATATTGATATTGATATTGATATTGATATTGATATTGATATTGATATTGATATTGATATTGATATTGATATTGATATTGATATTGATATTGATATTGATATTGATATTGATATTGATATTGATATTGATATTGATATTGATATTGATATTGATATTGATATTGATATTGATATTGATATTGATATTGATATTGATATTGATATTGATATTGATATTGATATTGATATTGATATTGATATTGATATTGATATTGATATTGATATTGATATTGATATTGATATTGATATTGATATTGATATTGATATTGATATTGATATTGATATTGATATTGATATTGATATTGATATTGATATTGATATTGATATTGATATTGATATTGATATTGATATTGATATTGATATTGATATTGATATTGATATTGATATTGATATTGATATTGATATTGATATTGATATTGATATTGATATTGATATTGATATTGATATTGATATTGATATTGATATTGATATTGATATTGATATTGATATTGATATTGATATTGATATTGATATTGATATTGATATTGATATTGATATTGATATTGATATTGATATTGATATTGATATTGATATTGATATTGATATTGATATTGATATTGATATTGATATTGATATTGATATTGATATTGATATTGATATTGATATTGATATTGATATTGATATTGATATTGATATTGATATTGATATTGATATTGATATTGATATTGATATTGATATTGATATTGATATTGATATTGATATTGATATTGATATTGATATTGATATTGATATTGATATTGATATTGATATTGATATTGATATTGATATTGATATTGATATTGATATTGATATTGATATTGATATTGATATTGATATTGATATTGATATTGATATTGATATTGATATAATAAAAGTAATACTATTGTATTATTCTATACTACTACTAATTATTATTGACCATAAACTCTTTTATCATACCGGTTATTATGTTTTCTGAGTACCAGATTAAAAGAATTTATTTACTACAACTGTTTTTAATTTCACAACGTAGACCTATCCTAATTATTAGATGATCACTGCCATAGATATAAGGGAACAAGATGAAGCTCTGTTAATATTCATTATTGATTATGTTTTTTATTATTAAAATAATGAATATATAAAATATATAAATGAGACGACAGGTGGTTCGTTACAACATCACTAATACTTCTGTCCACTACCGCTGCCTCAGTTTTTTTTTTTTTTTTGCAGAGGGTCTTACACTGTTAACCTGAGGGGCTTTTACAGCTTCACTTCACAATAATGTTTATTTTACTAAATTTTTGGATATTAGTAGTAAATTTACATGTAGAAGCTGTTGACACTGTAATATCAAAAAGTTCCTTTATTATTATGACGTCACAAACATGTCGATCAATCGTGGCGCATTTATAGTCATATTATTCTTTTAAAATGTTAATCATATTTTAATTGTTTATAATTAAAAAAAGACTAATTGTTTTTCGCATAGACTATCAATAAAAAAAATTAAAATACATCTTATTAAAGTTAATCATTGATAATATTAAAGTTCCTTAATGATTAGTGAACGAAAAAAAGGAAGTAGGTTGACAAACGGAGTAGGTACAAATGTACTGAACGATTTTACATTTGCCTATTTATTCATACATTGAAAGGAATAAACTACAATTTTGTATCGGTTTTATTAATATCGATTTGGTTTTAAAAAGAATGAAGATGTTTCCAATGTTTAATATATTTAATTCTTATGGCACAATAGCGCCATTTTAAACATTTATGCTCTTACTCTCGTTGATTAGGTAGGGCTCTTTCTCTCGTTCAGAGGTAGGGCTATATCTCTCGTTGATTAGGTAGAGCTCATTCTATCGTTGATTAGGTAGAGCTCTTTCTCTCGATGATTAGTGGGGCTCTTTTTGTCGTTGATTGGGTAGGGCTCGTTCTCTCGTCGATTAGGTAGGGCTCTTTCTTTCGTTGATTAGGTAGGGCCCTTTGTTTCGTTAACTAGGTAGGGCTCTTTCTCTCGTTGATTAGGTAGGGTTCTTTCTCTCGGTGATTAGGTAGGGCTCTTATTCTCGTTGATTAGGTAGGGCTCTTTCTCTCGTCGAGTAGGTAGGGCCATTTCTCTAGTCGAGTAAGTAGGTCTCTTTCTCTCGTTTAGATGATTTTTAAATTCATTTATTTCATTATATACTAAAAGTCTTATTGAAAAAAACAAATTCTTGGACGTCCTGATGTCTGTGTTTATGGATGTGTAACGATTACGCCTAAAAACCTTAATGTATTTCGACTATTTGTTTTTTAATAGCTCTAGAATGACATCGGATTACTGCCTTTTTCAAATTAACGCTTTAAATCTATGCCATTCAATTATGAGGCTTGCACGTTTGAATTTACCAAAGTATTTGTAAAATACTAAGAAAATATTGTGCATTCTCTTTTTATTATTGCGATTAATAAAAGACATATACTATATTTTTTTATATCTCCTTAATAAACGTGTTCCTAACTTCTAATTATGGATGATATACTGCAATATTCAGTATCGATATATTTACTTGAAATACGTTGGTATAGTCAGTTTAGTATTTCTTGATAAAGGCTCGATTACGTGTTTAGTTTATTTTCTAAGAACTACTAACAAGTAAATCGAAAAAACTTTCATCAATTTTATATTGATTTACAAAAATAACAAAACAAGTCAAGACATTTTTTCTGTGAGAGCAAAAGTAAGTCTTCGGATACACTGTACCGATAGCAAAGCATCTAGAAGAATACAAAACTGTATCTCTAGTTTAATGGAGGATAATGGGAATGAACACAAAAATAAATGCCCCATTTATTTAGTAACACATTATTATTGTTTTAACAATCAACAAAAAATTTTAACAATCTTAAAATTTATAACAAATTTACACTTTCCCTTGTAATATCAATATAAGTCACTCTAAACTCAAAGGTGGACTACCATCAAATTCTTCAGCGAAATGGTCTACACTATTATTATTATCTGCTTTGTCGAAATTTATTTTAACCGGATTAAAAACACTTTTCACATAAGTCCTATTCATGGACGTCACTGGACTAGCCGCATTTGAAAAATTTAGAAGGTCTATTTTTTGGACTGTCAACGTTATGATATTGATATTGATATTGATATTGATATTAATATTGATATTGATATTGATATTGATATTGATATTGATATTGATATTGATATTGATATTGATATTGATATTGATATTGATATTGATATTGATATTGATATTGATATTGATATTGATATTGATATTGATATTGATATTGATATTGATATTGATATTGATATTGATATTGATATTGATATTGATATTGATATTGATATTGATATTGATATTGATATTGATATTGATATTGATATTGATATTGATATTGATATTGATATTGATATTGATATTGATATTGATATTGATATTGATATTGATATTGATATTGATATTGATATTGATATTGATATTGATATTGATATTGATATTGATATTGATATTGATATTGATATTGATATTGATATTGATATTGATATTGATATTGATATTGATATTGATATTGATATTGATATTGATATTGATATTGATATTGATATTGATATTGATATTGATATTGATATTGATATTGATATTGATATTGATATTGATATTGATATTGATATTGATATTGATATTGATATTGATATTGATATTGATATTGATATTGATATTGATATTGATATTGATATTGATATTGATATTGATATTGATATTGATATTGATATTGATATTGATATTGATATTGATATTGATATTGATATTGATATTGATATTGATATTGATATTGATATTGATATTGATATTGATATTGATATTGATATTGATATTGATATTGATATTGATATTGATATTGATATTGATATTGATATTGATATTGATATTGATATAATAAAAGTAATACTATTGTATTATTCTATACTACTACTAATTATTATTGACCATAAACTCTTTTATCATACCGGTTATTATGTTTTCTGAGTACCAGATTAAAAGAATTTATTTACTACAACTGTTTTTAATTTCACAACGTAGACCTATCCTAATTATTAGATGATCACTGCCATAGATATAAGGGAACAAGATGAAGCTCTGTTAATATTCATTATTGATTATGTTTTTTATTTTTAAAATAATGAATATATAAAATATATAAATGAGACGACAGGTGGGTTCGTTACAACATCACTAATACTTCTGTCCACTACCGCTGCCTCAGTTTTTTTTTTTTTTTTGCAGAGGGTCTTACACTGTTAGCCTGAGGGGCTTTTACAGCTTCACTTCACAATAATTTGTATTTTACTAAATTTTTGGATATTAGTAGTAAATTTACATGTAGAAGCTGTTGACACTGTAATATCAAAAAGTTCCTTTATTATTATGACGTCACAAACATGTCGATCAATCGTGGCGCATTTATAGTCATATTATTCTTTTAAAATGTTAATCAATTTTTAATTGTTTATAATTAAAAAAAGACTAATTGTTTTTCGCATAGACTATCAATAAAAAAAATTAAAATACATCTTATTAAAGTTAATCATTGATAATATTAAAGTTCCTTAATGATTAGTGAACGAAAAAAAGGAAGTAGGTTGACAAACGGAGTAGGTACAAATGTACTGAACGATTTTACATTTGCCTATTTATTCATACATTGAAAGGAATAAACTACAATTTTGTATCGGTTTTATTAATATCGATTTGGTTTTAAAAAGAATGAAGATGTTTCCAATGTTTAATATATTTAATTCTTATGGCACAATAGCGCCATTTTAAACATTTATGCTCTTACTCTCGTTGATTAGGTAGGGCTCTTTCTCTCGTTCAGAGGTAGGGCTATATCTCTCGTTGATTAGGTAGAGCTCATTCTATCGTTGATTAGGTAGAGCTCTTTCTCTCGATGATTAGTGGGGCTCTTTTTGTCGTTGATTGGGTAGGGCTCGTTCTCTCGTCGATTAGGTAGGGCTCTTTCTTTCGTTGATTAGGTAGGGCCCTTTGTTTCGTTAACTAGGTAGGGCTCTTTCTCTCGTTGATTAGGTAGGGTTCTTTCTCTCGGTGATTAGGTAGGGCTCTTATTCTCGTTGATTAGGTAGGGCTCTTTCTCTCGTCGAGTAGGTAGGGCCATTTCTCTAGTCGAGTAAGTAGGTCTCTTTCTCTCGTTTAGATGATTTTTAAATTCATTTATTTCATTATATACTAAAAGTCTTATTGAAAAAAACAAATTCTTGGACGTCCTGATGTCTGTGTTTATGGATGTGTAACGATTACGCCTAAAAACCTTAATGTATTTCGACTATTTGTTTTTTAATAGCTCTAGAATGACATCGGATTACTGCCTTTTTCAAATTAACGCTTTAAATCTATGCCATTCAATTATGAGGCTTGCACGTTTGAATTTACCAAAGTATTTGTAAAATACTAAGAAAATATTGTGCATTCTCTTTTTATTATTGCGATTAATAAAAGACATATACTATATTTTTTTATATCTCCTTAATAAACGTGTTCCTAACTTCTAATTATGGATGATATACTGCAATATTCAGTATCGATATATTTACTTGAAATACGTTGGTATAGTCAGTTTAGTATTTCTTGATAAAGGCTCGATTACGTGTTTAGTTTATTTTCTAAGAACTACTAACAAGTAAATCGAAAAAACTTTCATCAATTTTATATTGATTTACAAAAATAACAAAACAAGTCAAGACATTTTTTCTGTGAGAGCAAAAGTAAGTCTTCGGATACACTGTACCGATAGCAAAGCATCTAGAAGAATACAAAACTGTATCTCTAGTTTAATGGAGGATAATGGGAATGAACACAAAAATAAATGCCCCATTTATTTAGTAACACATTATTATTGTTTTAACAATCAACAAAAAATTTTAACAATCTTAAAATTTATAACAAATTTACACTTTCCCTTGTAATATCAATATAAGTCACTCTAAACTCAAAGGTGGACTACCATCAAATTCTTCAGCGAAATGGTCTACACTATTATTATTATCTGCTTTGTCGAAATTTATTTTAACCGGATTAAAAACACTTTTCACATAAGTCCTATTCATGGACGTCACTGGACTAGCCGCATTTGAAAAATTTAGAAGGTCTATTTTTTGGACTGTCAACGTTATGATATTGATATTGATATTGATATTGATATTAATATTGATATTGATATTGATATTGATATTGATATTGATATTGATATTGATATTGATATTGATATTGATATTGATATTGATATTGATATTGATATTGATATTGATATTGATATTGATATTGATATTGATATTGATATTGATATTGATATTGATATTGATATTGATATTGATATTGATATTGATATTGATATTGATATTGATATTGATATTGATATTGATATTGATATTGATATTGATATTGATATTGATATTGATATTGATATTGATATTGATATTGATATTGATATTGATATTGATATTGATATTGATATTGATATTGATATTGATATTGATATTGATATTGATATTGATATTGATATTGATATTGATATTGATATTGATATTGATATTGATATTGATATTGATATTGATATTGATATTGATATTGATATTGATATTGATATTGATATTGATATTGATATTGATATTGATATTGATATTGATATTGATATTGATATTGATATTGATATTGATATTGATATTGATATTGATATTGATATTGATATTGATATTGATATTGATATTGATATTGATATTGATATTGATATTGATATTGATATTGATATTGATATTGATATTGATATTGATATTGATATTGATATTGATATTGATATTGATATTGATATTGATATTGATATTGATATTGATATTGATATTGATATTGATATTGATATTGATATTGATATTGATATTGATATTGATATTGATATTGATATTGATATTGATATTGATATTGATATTGATATTGATATTGATATTGATATTGATATTGATATTGATATTGATATTGATATTGATATTGATATTGATATTGATATTGATATTGATATTGATATTGATATTGATATTGATATTGATATTGATATTGATATTGATATTGATATTGATATTGATATTGATATTGATATTGATATTGATATTGATATTGATATTGATATTGATATTGATATTGATATTGATATTGATATTGATATTGATATTGATATTGATATAATAAAAGTAATACTATTGTATTATTCTATACTACTACTAATTATTATTGACCATAAACTCTTTTATCATACCGGTTATTATGTTTTCTGAGTACCAGATTAAAAGAATTTATTTACTACAACTGTTTTTAATTTCACAACGTAGACCTATCCTAATTATTAGATGATCACTGCCATAGATATAAGGGAACAAGATGAAGCTCTGTTAATATTCATTATTGATTATGTTTTTTATTTTTAAAATAATGAATATATAAAATATATAAATGAGACGACAGGTGGGTTCGTTACAACATCACTAATACTTCTGTCCACTACCGCTGCCTCAGTTTTTTTTTTTTTTTTGCAGAGGGTCTTACACTGTTAGCCTGAGGGGCTTTTACAGCTTCACTTCACAATAATTTGTATTTTACTAAATTTTTGGATATTAGTAGTAAATTTACATGTAGAAGCTGTTGACACTGTAATATCAAAAAGTTCCTTTATTATTATGACGTCACAAACATGTCGATCAATCGTGGCGCATTTATAGTCATATTATTCTTTTAAAATGTTAATCATATTTTAATTGTTTATAATTAAAAAAAGACTAATTGTTTTTCGCATAGACTATCAATAAAAAAAATTAAAATACATCTTATTAAAGTTAATCATTGATAATATTAAAGTTCCTTAATGATTAGTGAACGAAAAAAAGGAAGTAGGTTGACAAACGGAGTAGGTACAAATGTACTGAACGATTTTACATTTGCCTATTTATTCATACATTGAAAGGAATAAACTACAATTTTGTATCGGTTTTATTAATATCGATTTGGTTTTAAAAAGAATGAAGATGTTTCCAACGTTTAATATATTTAATTCTTATGGCACAATAGCGCCATTTTAAACATTTATGCTCTTACTCTCGTTGATTAGGTAGGGCTCTTTCTCTCGTTCAGAGGTAGGGCTATATCTCTCGTTGATTAGGTAGAGCTCATTCTATCGTTGATTAGGTAGAGCTCTTTCTCTTGATGATTAGTGGGGCTCTTTTTGTCGTTGATTGGGTAGGGCTCTTTCTCTCGTCGATTAGGTAGGGCTCTTTCTTTCGTTGATTAGGTAGGGCCCTTTGTTTCGTTAACTAGGTAGGGCTCTTTCTCTCGTTGATTAGGTAGGGTTCTTTCTCTCGGTGATTAGGTAGGGCTCTTATTCTCGTTGATTAGGTAGGGCTCTTTCTCTCGTCGAGTAGGTAGGGCCATTTCTCTAGTCGAGTAAGTAGGTCTCTTTCTCTCGTTTAGATGATTTTTAAATTCATTTATTTCATTATATACTAAAAGTCTTATTGAAAAAAACAAATTCTTGGACGTCCTGATGTCTGTGTTTATGGATGTGTAACGATTACGCCTAAAAACCTTAATGTATTACGACTATTTGTTTTTTAATAGCTCTAGAATGACATCGGATTACTGCCTTTTTCAAATTAACGCTTTAAATCTATGCCATTCAATTATGAGGCTTGCACGTTTGAATTTACCAAAGTATTTGTAAAATACTAAGAAAATATTGTGCATTCTCTTTTTATTATTGCGATTAATAAAAGACATATACTATATTTTTTTATATCTCCTTAATAAACGTGTTCCTAACTTCTAATTATGGATGATATACTGCAATATTCAGTATCGATATATTTACTTGAAATACGTTGGTATAGTCAGTTTAGTATTTCTTGATAAAGGCTCGATTACGTGTTTAGTTTATTTTCTAAGAACTACTAACAAGTAAATCGAAAAAACTTTCATCAATTTTATATTGATTTACAAAAATAACAAAACAAGTCAAGACATTTTTTCTGTGAGAGCAAAAGTAAGTCTTCGGATACACTGTACCGATAGCAAAGCATCTAGAAGAATACAAAACTGTATCTCTAGTTTAATGGAGGATAATGGGAATGAACACAAAAATAAATGCCCCATTTATTTAGTAACACATTATTATTGTTTTAACAATCAACAAAAAATTTTAACAATCTTAAAATTTATAACAAATTTACACTTTCCCTTGTAATATCAATATAAGTCACTCTAAACTCAAAGGTGGACTACCATCAAATTCTTCAGCGAAATGGTCTACACTATTATTATTATCTGCTTTGTCGAAATTTATTTTAACCGGATTAAAAACACTTTTCACATAAGTCCTATTCATGGACGTCACTGGACTAGCCGCATTTGAAAAATTTAGAAGGTCTATTTTTTGGACTGTCAACGTTATGATATTGATATTGATATTGATATTGATATTAATATTGATATTGATATTGATATTGATATTGATATTGATATTGATATTGATATTGATATTGATATTGATATTGATATTGATATTGATATTGATATTGATATTGATATTGATATTGATATTGATATTGATATTGATATTGATATTGATATTGATATTGATATTGATATTGATATTGATATTGATATTGATATTGATATTGATATTGATATTGATATTGATATTGATATTGATATTGATATTGATATTGATATTGATATTGATATTGATATTGATATTGATATTGATATTGATATTGATATTGATATTGATATTGATATTGATATTGATATTGATATTGATATTGATATTGATATTGATATTGATATTGATATTGATATTGATATTGATATTGATATTGATATTGATATTGATATTGATATTGATATTGATATTGATATTGATATTGATATTGATATTGATATTGATATTGATATTGATATTGATATTGATATTGATATTGATATTGATATTGATATTGATATTGATATTGATATTGATATTGATATTGATATTTATATTGATATTTATATTGATATTGATATTGATATTGATATTGATATTGATATTGATATTGATATTGATATTGATATTGATATTGATATTGATATTGATATTGATATTGATATTGATATTGATATTGATATTGATATTGATATTGATATTGATATTGATATTGATATTGATATTGATATTGATATTGATATTATAAGTCTTATTGAAAAAAACAAATTCTTGGACGTCCTGATGTCTGTGTTTATGGATGTGTAACGATTACGCCTAAAAACCTTAATGTATTACGACTATTTGTTTTTTAATAGCTCTAGAATGACATCGGATTACTGCCTTTTTCAAATTAACGCTTTAAATCTATGCCATTCAATTATGAGGCTTGCACGTTTGAATTTACCAAAGTATTTGTAAAATACTAAGAAAATATTGTGCATTCTCTTTTTATTATTGCGATTAATAAAAGACATTTACTATATTTTTTTATATCTCCTTAATAAACGTGTTCCTAACTTCTAATTATGGATGATATACTGCAATATTCAGTATCGATATATTTACTTGAAATACGTTGGTATAGTCAGTTTAGTATTTCTTGATAAAGGATCGATTACGTGTTTAGTTTATTTTCTAAGAACTACTAACAAGTAAATCGAAAAAACTTTCATCAATTTTATATTGATTTACAAAAATAACAAAACAAGTCAAGACATTTTTTCTGTGAGAGCAAAAGTAAGTCTTCGGATACACTGTACCGATAGCAAAGCATCTAGAAGAATACAAAACTGTATCTCTAGTTTAATGGAGGATAATGGGAATGAACACAAAAATAAATGCCCCATTTATTTAGTAACACATTATTATTGTTTTAACAATCAACAAAAAATTTTAACAATCTTAAAATTTATAACAATTTTACACTTTCCCTTGTAATATCAATATAAGTCACTCTAAACTCAAAGGTGGACTACCATCAAATTCTTCAGCGAAATGGTCTACACTATTATTATTATCTGCTTTGTCGAAATTTATTTTAACCGGATTAAAAACACTTTTCACATAAGTCCTATTCATGGACGTCACTGGACTAGCCGCATTTGAAAAATTTAGAAGGTCTATTTTTTGGACTGCCAACGTTATGATATTGATATTGATATTGATATTGATATTGATATTGATATTGATATTGATATTGATATTGATATTGATATTGATATTGATATTGATATTGATATTGATATTGATATTGATATTGATATTGATATTGATATTGATATTGATATTGATATTGATATTGATATTGATATTGATATTGATATTGATATTGATATTGATATTGATATTGATATTGATATTGATATTGATATTGATATTGATATTGATATTGATATTGATATTGATATTGATATTGATATTGATATTGATATTGATATTGATATTGATATTGATATTGATATTGATATTGATATTGATATTGATATTGATATTGATATTGATATTGATATTGATATTGATATTGATATTGATATTGATATTGATATTGATATTGATATTGATATTGATATTGATATTGATATTGATATTGATATTGATATTGATATTGATATTGATATTGATATTGATATTGATATTGATATTGATATTGATATTGATATTGATATTGATATTGATATTGATATTGATATTGATATTGATATTGATATTGATATTGATATTGATATTGATATTGATATTGATATTGATATTGATATTGATATTGATATTGATATTGATATTGATATTGATATTGATATTGATATTGATATTGATATTGATATTGATATTGATATTGATATTGATATTGATATTGATATTGATATTGATATTGATATTGATATTGATATTGATATTGATATTGATATTGATATTGATATTGATATTGATATTGATATTGATATTGATATTGATATTGATATTGATATTGATATTGATATTGATATTGATATTGATATTGATATTGATATTGATATTGATATTGATATTGATATTGATATTGATATTGATATTGATATTGATATTGATATTGATATTGATATTGATATTGATATTGATATTGATATTGATATTGATATTGATATTGATATTGATATTGATATTGATATTGATATTGATATTGATATTGATATTGATATTGATATTGATATTGATATTGATATTGATATTGATATTGATATTGATATTGATATTGATATTGATATTGATATTGATATTGATATTGATATTGATATTGATATTGATATTGATATTGATATTGATATAATAAAAGTAATACTATTGTATTATTCTATACTACTACTAATTATTATTGACCATAAACTCTTTTATCATACCGGTTATTATGTTTTCTGAGTACCAGATTAAAAGAATTTATTTACTACAACTGTTTTTAATTTCACAACGTAGACCTATCCTAATTATTAGATGATCACTGCCATAGATATAAGGGAACAAGATGAAGCTCTGTTAATATTCATTATTGATTATGTTTTTTATTTTTAAAATAATGAATATATAAAATATATAAATGAGACGACAGGTGGGTTCGTTACAACATCACTAATACTTCTGTCCACTACCGCTGCCTCAGTTTTTTTTTTTTTTTTGCAGAGGGTCTTACACTGTTAGCCTGAGGGGCTTTTACAGCTTCACTTCACAATAATTTGTATTTTACTAAATTTTTGGATATTAGTAGTAAATTTACATGTAGAAGCTGTTGACACTGTAATATCAAAAAGTTCCTTTATTATTATGACGTCACAAACATGTCGATCAATCGTGGCGCATTTATAATCATATTATTCTTTTAAAATATTAATCAATTTTTAATTGTTTATAATTAAAAAAAGACTAATTGTTTTTCGCATAGACTATCAATAAAAAAAATTAAAATACATCTTATTAAAGTTAATCATTGATAATATTAAAGTTCCTTAATGATTAGTGAACGAAAAAAAGGAAGTAGGTTGACAAACGGAGTAGGTACAAATGTACTGAACGATTTTACATTTGCCTATTTATTCATACATTGAAAGGAATAAACTACAATTTTGTATCGGTTTTATTAATATCGATTTGGTTTTAAAAAGAATGAAGATGTTTCCAATGTTTAATATATTTAATTCTTATGGCACAATAGCGCCATTTTAAACATTTATGCTCTTACTCTCGTTGATTAGGTAGGGCTCTTTCTCTCGTTCAGAGGTAGGGCTATATCTCTCGTTGATTAGGTAGAGCTCATTCTATCGTTGATTAGGTAGAGCTCTTTCTCTCGATGATTAGTGGGGCTCTTTTTGTCGTTGATTGGGTAGGGCTCTTTCTCTCGTCGATTAGGTAGGGCTCTTTCTTTCGTTGATTAGGTAGGGCCCTTTGTTTTGTTAACTAGGTAGGGCTCTTTCTCTCGTTGATTAGGTAGGGTTCTTTCTCTCGGTGATTAGGTAGGGCTCTTATTCTCGTTGATTAGGTAGGGCTCTTTCTCTCGTCGAGTAGGTAGGGCCATTTCTCTAGTCGAGTAAGTAGGTCTCTTTCTCTCGTTTAGATGATTTTTAAATTCATTTATTTCATTATATACTAAAAGTCTTATTGAAAAAAACAAATTCTTGGACGTCCTGATGTCTGTGTTTATGGATGTGTAACGATTACGCCTAAAAACCTTAATGTATTTCGACTATTTGTTTTTTAATAGCTCTAGAATGACATCGGATTACTGCCTTTTTCAAATTAACGCTTTAAATCTATGCCATTCAATTATGAGGCTTGCACGTTTGAATTTACCAAAGTATTTGTAAAATACTAAGAAAATATTGTGCATTCTCTTTTTATTATTGCGATTAATAAAAGACATATACTATATTTTTTTATATCTCCTTAATAAACGTGTTCCTAACTTCTAATTATGGATGATATACTGCAATATTCAGTATCGATATATTTACTTGAAATACGTTGGTATAGTCAGTTTAGTATTTCTTGATAAAGGATCGATTACGTGTTTAGTTTATTTTCTAAGAACTACTAACAAGTAAATCGAAAAAACTTTCATCAATTTTATATTGATTTACAAAAATAACAAAACAAGTCAAGACATTTTTTCTGTGAGAGCAAAAGTAAGTCTTCGGATACACTGTACCGATAGCAAAGCATCTAGAAGAATACAAAACTGTATCTCTAGTTTAATGGAGGATAATGGGAATGAACACAAAAATAAATGCCCCATTTATTTAGTAACACATTATTATTGTTTTAACAATCAACAAAAAATTTTAACAATCTTAAAATTTATAACAATTTTACACTTTCCCTTGTAATATCAATATAAGTCACTCTAAACTCAAAGGTGGACTACCATCAAATTCTTCAGCGAAATGGTCTACACTATTATTATTATCTGCTTTGTCGAAATTTATTTTAACCGGATTAAAAACACTTTTCACATAAGTCCTATTCATGGACGTCACTGGACTAGCCGCATTTGAAAAATTTAGAAGGTCTATTTTTTGGACTGCCAACGTTATGATATTGATATTGATATTGATATTGATATTGATATTGATATTGATATTGATATTGATATTGATATTGATATTGATATTGATATTGATATTGATATTGATATTGATATTGATATTGATATTGATATTGATATTGATATTGATATTGATATTGATATTGATATTGATATTGATATTGATATTGATATTGATATTGATATTGATATTGATATTGATATTGATATTGATATTGATATTGATATTGATATTGATATTGATATTGATATTGATATTGATATTGATATTGATATTGATATTGATATTGATATTGATATTGATATTGATATTGATATTGATATTGATATTGATATTGATATTGATATTGATATTGATATTGATATTGATATTGATATTGATATTGATATTGATATTGATATTGATATTGATATTGATATTGATATTGATATTGATATTGATATTGATATTGATATTGATATTGATATTGATATTGATATTGATATTGATATTGATATTGATATTGATATTGATATTGATATTGATATTGATATTGATATTGATATTGATATTGATATTGATATTGATATTGATATTGATATTGATATTGATATTGATATTGATATTGATATTGATATTGATATTGATATTGATATTGATATTGATATTGATATTGATATTGATATTGATATTGATATTGATATTGATATTGATATTGATATTGATATTGATATTGATATTGATATTGATATTGATATTGATATTGATATTGATATTGATATTGATATTGATATTGATATTGATATTGATATTGATATTGATATTGATATTGATATTGATATAATAAAAGTAATACTATTGTATTATTCTATACTACTACTAATTATTATTGACCATAAACTCTTTTATCATACCGGTTATTATGTTTTCTGAGTACCAGATTAAAAGAATTTATTTACTACAACTGTTTTTAATTTCACAACGTAGACCTATCCTAATTATTAGATGATCACTGCCATAGATATAAGGGAACAAGATGAAGCTCTGTTAATATTCATTATTGATTATGTTTTTTATTTTTAAAATAATGAATATATAAAATATATAAATGAGACGACAGGTGGGTTCGTTACAACATCACTAATACTTCTGTCCACTACCGCTGCCTCAGTTTTTTTTTTTTTTTTGCAGAGGGTCTTACACTGTTAGCCTGAGGGGCTTTTACAGCTTCACTTCACAATAATTTGTATTTTACTAAATTTTTGGATATTAGTAGTAAATTTACATGTAGAAGCTGTTGACACTGTAATATCAAAAAGTTCCTTTATTATTATGACGTCACAAACATGTCGATCAATCGTGGCGCATTTATAATCATATTATTCTTTTAAAATATTAATCAATTTTTAATTGTTTATAATTAAAAAAAGACTAATTGTTTTTCGCATAGACTATCAATAAAAAAAATTAAAATACATCTTATTAAAGTTAATCATTGATAATATTAAAGTTCCTTAATGATTAGTGAACGAAAAAAAGGAAGTAGGTTGACAAACGGAGTAGGTACAAATGTACTGAACGATTTTACATTTGCCTATTTATTCATACATTGAAAGGAATAAACTACAATTTTGTATCGGTTTTATTAATATCGATTTGGTTTTAAAAAGAATGAAGATGTTTCCAATGTTTAATATATTTAATTCTTATGGCACAATAGCGCCATTTTAAACATTTATGCTCTTACTCTCGTTGATTAGGTAGGGCTCTTTCTCTCGTTCAGAGGTAGGGCTATATCTCTCGTTGATTAGGTAGAGCTCATTCTATCGTTGATTAGGTAGAGCTCTTTCTCTCGATGATTAGTGGGGCTCTTTTTGTCGTTGATTGGGTAGGGCTCGTTCTCTCGTCGATTAGGTAGGGCTCTTTCTTTCGTTGATTAGGTAGGGCCCTTTGTTTCGTTAACTAGGTAGGGCTCTTTCTCTCGTTGATTAGGTAGGGTTCTTTCTCTCGGTGATTAGGTAGGGCTCTTATTCTCGTTGATTAGGTAGGGCTCTTTCTCTCGTCGAGTAGGTAGGGCCATTTCTCTAGTCGAGTAAGTAGGTCTCTTTCTCTCGTTTAGATGATTTTTAAATTCATTTATTTCATTATATACTAAAAGTCTTATTGAAAAAAACAAATTCTTGGACGTCCTGATGTCTGTGTTTATGGATGAGTAACGATTACGCCTAAAAACCTTAATGTATTTCGACTATTTGTTTTTTAATAGCTCTAGAATGACATCGGATTACTGCCTTTTTCAAATTAACGCTTTAAATCTATGCCATTCAATTATGAGGCTTGCACGTTTGAATTTACCAAAGTATTTGTAAAATACTAAGAAAATATTGTGCATTCTCTTTTTATTATTGCGATTAATAAAAGACATATACTATATTTTTTTATATCTCCTTAATAAACGTGTTCCTAACTTCTAATTATGGATGATATACTGCAATATTCAGTATCGATATATTTACTTGAAATACGTTGGTATAGTCAGTTTAGTATTTCTTGATAAAGGCTCGATTACGTGTTTAGTTTATTTTCTAAGAACTACTAACAAGTAAATCGAAAAAACTTTCATCAATTTTATATTGATTTACAAAAATAACAAAACAAGTCAAGACATTTTTTCTGTGAGAGCAAAAGTAAGTCTTCGGATACACTGTACCGATAGCAAAGCATCTAGAAGAATACAAAACTGTATCTCTAGTTTAATGGAGGATAATGGGAATGAACACAAAAATAAATGCCCCATTTATTTAGTAACACATTATTATTGTTTTAACAATCAACAAAAAATTTTAACAATCTTAAAATTTATAACAAATTTACACTTTCCCTTGTAATATCAATATAAGTCACTCTAAACTCAAAGGTGGACTACCATCAAATTCTTCAGCGAAATGGTCTACACTATTATTATTATCTGCTTTGTCGAAATTTATTTTAACCGGATTAAAAACACTTTTCACATAAGTCCTATTCATGGACGTCACTGGACTAGCCGCATTTGAAAAATTTAGAAGGTCTATTTTTTGGACTGTCAACGTTATGATATTGATATTGATATTGATATTGATATTAATATTGATATTGATATTGATATTGATATTGATATTGATATTGATATTGATATTGATATTGATATTGATATTGATATTGATATTGATATTGATATTGATATTGATATTGATATTGATATTGATATTGATATTGATATTGATATTGATATTGATATTGATATTGATATTGATATTGATATTGATATTGATATTGATATTGATATTGATATTGATATTGATATTGATATTGATATTGATATTGATATTGATATTGATATTGATATTGATATTGATATTGATATTGATATTGATATTGATATTGATATTGATATTGATATTGATATTGATATTGATATTGATATTGATATTGATATTGATATTGATATTGATATTGATATTGATATTGATATTGATATTGATATTGATATTGATATTGATATTGATATTGATATTGATATTGATATTGATATTGATATTGATATTGATATTGATATTGATATTGATATTGATATTGATATTGATATTGATATTGATATTGATATTGATATTGATATTGATATTGATATTGATATTGATATTGATATTGATATTGATATTGATATTGATATTGATATTGATATTGATATTGATATTGATATTGATATTGATATTGATATTGATATTGATATTGATATTGATATTGATATTGATATTGATATAATAAAAGTAATACTATTGTATTATTCTATACTACTACTAATTATTATTGACCATAAACTCTTTTATCATACCGGTTATTATGTTTTCTGAGTACCAGATTAAAAGAATTTATTTACTACAACTGTTTTTAATTTCACAACGTAGACCTATCCTAATTATTAGATGATCACTGCCATAGATATAAGGGAACAAGATGAAGCTCTGTTAATATTCATTATTGATTATGTTTTTTATTATAAAAATAATGAATATATAAAATATATAAATGAGACGACAGGTGGGTTCGTTACAACATCACTAATACTTCTGTCCACTACCACTGCCTCAGTTTTTTTTTTTTTTTTGCTGAGGGTCTTACACTGTTAACCTGAGGGGCTTTTACAGCTTCGCTTCACAATAATGTTTATTTTACTAAATTTTTGGATATTAGTAGTAAATTTACATGTAGAAGCTGTTGACACTGTAATATCAAAAAGTTCCTTTATTATTATGACGTCACAAACATGTCGATCAATCGTGGCGCATTTATAGTCATATTATTCTTTTAAAATGTTAATCAATTTTTAATTGTTTATAATTAAAAAAAGACTAATTGTTTTTCGCATAGACTATCAATAAAAAAAATTAAAATACATCTTATTAAAGTTAATCATTGATAATATTAAAGTTCCTTAATGATTAGTGAACGAAAAAAAGGAAGTAGGTTGACAAACGGAGTAGGTACAAATGTACTGAACGATTTTACATTTGCCTATTTATTCATACATTGAAAGGAATAAACTACAATTTTGTATCGGTTTTATTAATATCGATTTGGTTTTAAAAAGAATGAAGATGTTTCCAATGTTTAATATATTTAATTCTTATGGCACAATAGCGCCATTTTAAACATTTATGCTCTTACTCTCGTTGATTAGGTAGGGCTCTTTCTCTCGTTCAGAGGTAGGGCTATATCTCTCGTTGATTAGGTAGAGCTCATTCTATCGTTGATTAGGTAGAGCTCTTTCTCTCGATGATTAGTGGGGCTCTTTTTGTCGTTGATTGGGTAGGGCTCTTTCTCTCGTCGATTAGGTAGGGCTCTTTCTTTCGTTGATTAGGTAGGGCCCTTTGTTTTGTTAACTAGGTAGGGCTCTTTCTCTCGTTGATTAGGTAGGGTTCTTTCTCTCGGTGATTAGGTAGGGCTCTTATTCTCGTTGATTAGGTAGGGCTCTTTCTCTCGTCGAGTAGGTAGGGCCATTTCTCTAGTCGAGTAAGTAGGTCTCTTTCTCTCGTTTAGATGATTTTTAAATTCATTTATTTCATTATATACTAAAAGTCTTATTGAAAAAAACAAATTCTTGGACGTCCTGATGTCTGTGTTTATGGATGTGTAACGATTACGCCTAAAAACCTTAATGTATTTCGACTATTTGTTTTTTAATAGCTCTAGAATGACATCGGATTACTGCCTTTTTCAAATTAACGCTTTAAATCTATGCCATTCAATTATGAGGCTTGCACGTTTGAATTTACCAAAGTATTTGTAAAATACTAAGAAAATATTGTGCATTCTCTTTTTATTATTGCGATTAATAAAAGACATATACTATATTTTTTTATATCTCCTTAATAAACGTGTTCCTAACTTCTAATTATGGATGATATACTGCAATATTCAGTATCGATATATTTACTTGAAATACGTTGGTATAGTCAGTTTAGTATTTCTTGATAAAGGATCGATTACGTGTTTAGTTTATTTTCTAAGAACTACTAACAAGTAAATCGAAAAAACTTTCATCAATTTTATATTGATTTACAAAAATAACAAAACAAGTCAAGACATTTTTTCTGTGAGAGCAAAAGTAAGTCTTCGGATACACTGTACCGATAGCAAAGCATCTAGAAGAATACAAAACTGTATCTCTAGTTTAATGGAGGATAATGGGAATGAACACAAAAATAAATGCCCCATTTATTTAGTAACACATTATTATTGTTTTAACAATCAACAAAAAATTTTAACAATCTTAAAATTTATAACAATTTTACACTTTCCCTTGTAATATCAATATAAGTCACTCTAAACTCAAAGGTGGACTACCATCAAATTCTTCAGCGAAATGGTCTACACTATTATTATTATCTGCTTTGTCGAAATTTATTTTAACCGGATTAAAAACACTTTTCACATAAGTCCTATTCATGGACGTCACTGGACTAGCCGCATTTGAAAAATTTAGAAGGTCTATTTTTTGGACTGCCAACGTTATGATATTGATATTGATATTGATATTGATATTGATATTGATATTGATATTGATATTGATATTGATATTGATATTGATATTGATATTGATATTGATATTGATATTGATATTGATATTGATATTGATATTGATATTGATATTGATATTGATATTGATATTGATATTGATATTGATATTGATATTGATATTGATATTGATATTGATATTGATATTGATATTGATATTGATATTGATATTGATATTGATATTGATATTGATATTGATATTGATATTGATATTGATATTGATATTGATATTGATATTGATATTGATATTGATATTGATATTGATATTGATATTGATATTGATATTGATATTGATATTGATATTGATATTGATATTGATATTGATATTGATATTGATATTGATATTGATATTGATATTGATATTGATATTGATATTGATATTGATATTGATATTGATATTGATATTGATATTGATATTGATATTGATATTGATATTGATATTGATATTGATATTGATATTGATATTGATATTGATATTGATATTGATATTGATATTGATATTGATATTGATATTGATATTGATATTGATATTGATATTGATATTGATATTGATATTGATATTGATATTGATATTGATATTGATATTGATATTGATATTGATATTGATATTGATATTGATATTGATATTGATATTGATATTGATATTGATATTGATATTGATATTGATATTGATATTGATATTGATATTGATATTGATATTGATATTGATATTGATATTGATATTGATATTGATATTGATATTGATATTGATATTGATATTGATATTGATATTGATATTGATATTGATATAATAAAAGTAATACTATTGTATTATTCTATACTACTACTAATTATTATTGACCATAAACTCTTTTATCATACCGGTTATTATGTTTTCTGAGTACCAGATTAAAAGAATTTATTTACTACAACTGTTTTTAATTTCACAACGTAGACCTATCCTAATTATTAGATGATCACTGCCATAGATATAAGGGAACAAGATGAAGCTCTGTTAATATTCATTATTGATTATGTTTTTTATTTTTAAAATAATGAATATATAAAATATATAAATGAGACGACAGGTGGGTTCGTTACAACATCACTAATACTTCTGTCCACTACCGCTGCCTCAGTTTTTTTTTTTTTTTTGCAGAGGGTCTTACACTGTTAGCCTGAGGGGCTTTTACAGCTTCACTTCACAATAATTTGTATTTTACTAAATTTTTGGATATTAGTAGTAAATTTACATGTAGAAGCTGTTGACACTGTAATATCAAAAAGTTCCTTTATTATTATGACGTCACAAACATGTCGATCAATCGTGGCGCATTTATAATCATATTATTCTTTTAAAATATTAATCAATTTTTAATTGTTTATAATTAAAAAAAGACTAATTGTTTTTCGCATAGACTATCAATAAAAAAAATTAAAATACATCTTATTAAAGTTAATCATTGATAATATTAAAGTTCCTTAATGATTAGTGAACGAAAAAAAGGAAGTAGGTTGACAAACGGAGTAGGTACAAATGTACTGAACGATTTTACATTTGCCTATTTATTCATACATTGAAAGGAATAAACTACAATTTTGTATCGGTTTTATTAATATCGATTTGGTTTTAAAAAGAATGAAGATGTTTCCAATGTTTAATATATTTAATTCTTATGGCACAATAGCGCCATTTTAAACATTTATGCTCTTACTCTCGTTGATTAGGTAGGGCTCTTTCTCTCGTTCAGAGGTAGGGCTATATCTCTCGTTGATTAGGTAGAGCTCATTCTATCGTTGATTAGGTAGAGCTCTTTCTCTCGATGATTAGTGGGGCTCTTTTTGTCGTTGATTGGGTAGGGCTCGTTCTCTCGTCGATTAGGTAGGGCTCTTTCTTTCGTTGATTAGGTAGGGCCCTTTGTTTCGTTAACTAGGTAGGGCTCTTTCTCTCGTTGATTAGGTAGGGTTCTTTCTCTCGGTGATTAGGTAGGGCTCTTATTCTCGTTGATTAGGTAGGGCTCTTTCTCTCGTCGAGTAGGTAGGGCCATTTCTCTAGTCGAGTAAGTAGGTCTCTTTCTCTCGTTTAGATGATTTTTAAATTCATTTATTTCATTATATACTAAAAGTCTTATTGAAAAAAACAAATTCTTGGACGTCCTGATGTCTGTGTTTATGGATGAGTAACGATTACGCCTAAAAACCTTAATGTATTTCGACTATTTGTTTTTTAATAGCTCTAGAATGACATCGGATTACTGCCTTTTTCAAATTAACGCTTTAAATCTATGCCATTCAATTATGAGGCTTGCACGTTTGAATTTACCAAAGTATTTGTAAAATACTAAGAAAATATTGTGCATTCTCTTTTTATTATTGCGATTAATAAAAGACATATACTATATTTTTTTATATCTCCTTAATAAACGTGTTCCTAACTTCTAATTATGGATGATATACTGCAATATTCAGTATCGATATATTTACTTGAAATACGTTGGTATAGTCAGTTTAGTATTTCTTGATAAAGGCTCGATTACGTGTTTAGTTTATTTTCTAAGAACTACTAACAAGTAAATCGAAAAAACTTTCATCAATTTTATATTGATTTACAAAAATAACAAAACAAGTCAAGACATTTTTTCTGTGAGAGCAAAAGTAAGTCTTCGGATACACTGTACCGATAGCAAAGCATCTAGAAGAATACAAAACTGTATCTCTAGTTTAATGGAGGATAATGGGAATGAACACAAAAATAAATGCCCCATTTATTTAGTAACACATTATTATTGTTTTAACAATCAACAAAAAATTTTAACAATCTTAAAATTTATAACAAATTTACACTTTCCCTTGTAATATCAATATAAGTCACTCTAAACTCAAAGGTGGACTACCATCAAATTCTTCAGCGAAATGGTCTACACTATTATTATTATCTGCTTTGTCGAAATTTATTTTAACCGGATTAAAAACACTTTTCACATAAGTCCTATTCATGGACGTCACTGGACTAGCCGCATTTGAAAAATTTAGAAGGTCTATTTTTTGGACTGTCAACGTTATGATATTGATATTGATATTGATATTGATATTAATATTGATATTGATATTGATATTGATATTGATATTGATATTGATATTGATATTGATATTGATATTGATATTGATATTGATATTGATATTGATATTGATATTGATATTGATATTGATATTGATATTGATATTGATATTGATATTGATATTGATATTGATATTGATATTGATATTGATATTGATATTGATATTGATATTGATATTGATATTGATATTGATATTGATATTGATATTGATATTGATATTGATATTGATATTGATATTGATATTGATATTGATATTGATATTGATATTGATATTGATATTGATATTGATATTGATATTGATATTGATATTGATATTGATATTGATATTGATATTGATATTGATATTGATATTGATATTGATATTGATATTGATATTGATATTGATATTGATATTGATATTGATATTGATATTGATATTGATATTGATATTGATATTGATATTGATATTGATATTGATATTGATATTGATATTGATATTGATATTGATATTGATATTGATATTGATATTGATATTGATATTGATATTGATATTGATATTGATATTGATATTGATATTGATATTGATATTGATATTGATATTGATATTGATATTGATATTGATATTGATATTGATATTGATATTGATATTGATATTGATATTGATATTGATATTGATATTGATATTGATATTGATATTGATATTGATATTGATATTGATATTGATATTGATATTGATATTGATATTGATATTGATATTGATATTGATATTGATATTGATATTGATATTGATATTGATATTGATATTGATATTGATATTGATATTGATATTGATATTGATATTGATATTGATATTGATATTGATATTGATATTGATATTGATATTGATATTGATATTGATATTGATATTGATATTGATATTGATATTGATATTGATATTGATATTGATATTGATATTGATATTGATATTGATATTGATATTGATATTGATATTGATATTGATATTGATATTGATATTGATATTGATATTGATATTGATATTGATATTGATATTGATATTGATATTGATATAATAAAAGTAATACTATTGTATTATTCTATACTACTACTAATTATTATTGACCATAAACTCTTTTATCATACCGGTTATTATGTTTTCTGAGTACCAGATTAAAAGAATTTATTTACTACAACTGTTTTTAATTTCACAACGTAGACCTATCCTAATTATTAGATGATCACTGCCATAGATATAAGGGAACAAGATGAAGCTCTGTTAATATTCATTATTGATTATGTTTTTTATTTTTAAAATAATGAATATGTAAAATATATAAATGAGACGACAGGTGGGTTCGTTACAACATCACTAATACTTCTGTCCACTACCGCTGCCTCAGTTTTTTTTTTTTTTTTGCAGAGGGTCTTACACTGTTAGCCTGAGGGGCTTTTACAGCTTCACTTCACAATAATTTGTATTTTACTAAATTTTTGGATATTAGTAGTAAATTTACATGTAGAAGCTGTTGACACTGTAATATCAAAAAGTTCCTTTATTATTATGACGTCACAAACATGTCGATCAATCGTGGCGCATTTATAATCATATTATTCTTTTAAAATATTAATCAATTTTTAATTGTTTATAATTAAAAAAAGACTAATTGTTTTTCGCATAGACTATCAATAAAAAAAATTAAAATACATCTTATTAAAGTTAATCATTGATAATATTAAAGTTCCTTAATGATTAGTGAACGAAAAAAAGGAAGTAGGTTGACAAACGGAGTAGGTACAAATGTACTGAACGATTTTACATTTGCCTATTTATTCATACATTGAAAGGAATAAACTACAATTTTGTATCGGTTTTATTAATATCGATTTGGTTTTAAAAAGAATGAAGATGTTTCCAATGTTTAATATATTTAATTCTTATGGCACAATAGCGCCATTTTAAACATTTATGCTCTTACTCTCGTTGATTAGGTAGGGCTCTTTCTCTCGTTCAGAGGTAGGGCTATATCTCTCGTTGATTAGGTAGAGCTCATTCTATCGTTGATTAGGTAGAGCTCTTTCTCTCGATGATTAGTGGGGCTCTTTTTGTCGTTGATTGGGTAGGGCTCTTTCTCTCGTCGATTAGGTAGGGCTCTTTCTTTCGTTGATTAGGTAGGGCCCTTTGTTTTGTTAACTAGGTAGGGCTCTTTCTCTCGTTGATTAGGTAGGGCTCTTTCTCTCGTCGAGTAGGTAGGGCCATTTCTCTAGTCGAGTAAGTAGGTCTCTTTCTCTCGTTTAGATGATTTTTAAATTCATTTATTTCATTATATACTAAAAGTCTTATTGAAAAAAACAAATTCTTGGACGTCCTGATGTCTGTGTTTATGGATGTGTAACGATTACGCCTAAAAACCTTAATGTATTTCGACTATTTGTTTTTTAATAGCTCTAGAATGACATCGGATTACTGCCTTTTTCAAATTAACGCTTTAAATCTATGCCATTCAATTATGAGGCTTGCACGTTTGAATTTACCAAAGTATTTGTAAAATACTAAGAAAATATTGTGCATTCTCTTTTTATTATTGCGATTAATAAAAGACATATACTATATTTTTTTATATCTCCTTAATAAACGTGTTCCTAACTTCTAATTATGGATGATATACTGCAATATTCAGTATCGATATATTTACTTGAAATACGTTGGTATAGTCAGTTTAGTATTTCTTGATAAAGGATCGATTACGTGTTTAGTTTATTTTCTAAGAACTACTAACAAGTAAATCGAAAAAACTTTCATCAATTTTATATTGATTTACAAAAATAACAAAACAAGTCAAGACATTTTTTCTGTGAGAGCAAAAGTAAGTCTTCGGATACACTGTACCGATAGCAAAGCATCTAGAAGAATACAAAACTGTATCTCTAGTTTAATGGAGGATAATGGGAATGAACACAAAAATAAATGTCCCATTTATTTAGTAACACATTATTATTGTTTTAACAATCAACAAAAAATTTTAACAATCTTAAAATTTATAACAATTTTACACTTTCCCTTGTAATATCAATATAAGTCACTCTAAACTCAAAGGTGGACTACCATCAAATTCTTCAGCGAAATGGTCTACACTATTATTATTATCTGCTTTGTCGAAATTTATTTTAACCGGATTAAAAACACTTTTCACATAAGTCCTATTCATGGACGTCACTGGACTAGCCGCATTTGAAAAATTTAGAAGGTCTATTTTTTGGACTGCCAACGTTATGATATTGATATTGATATTGATATTGATATTGATATTGATATTGATATTGATATTGATATTGATATTGATATTGATATTGATATTGATATTGATATTGATATTGATATTGATATTGATATTGATATTGATATTGATATTGATATTGATATTGATATTGATATTGATATTGATATTGATATTGATATTGATATTGATATTGATATTGATATTGATATTGATATTGATATTGATATTGATATTGATATTGATATTGATATTGATATTGATATTGATATTGATATTGATATTGATATTGATATTGATATTGATATTGATATTGATATTGATATTGATATTGATATTGATATTGATATTGATATTGATATTGATATTGATATTGATATTGATATTGATATTGATATTGATATTGATATTGATATTGATATTGATATTGATATTGATATTGATATTGATATTGATATTGATATTGATATTGATATTGATATTGATATTGATATTGATATTGATATTGATATTGATATTGATATTGATATTGATATTGATATTGATATTGATATTGATATTGATATTGATATTGATATTGATATTGATATTGATATTGATATTGATATTGATATTGATATTGATATTGATATTGATATTGATATTGATATTGATATTGATATTGATATTGATATTGATATTGATATTGATATTGATATTGATATTGATATTGATATTGATATTGATATTGATATTGATATTGATATTGATATTGATATTGATATTGATATTGATATTGATATTGATATTGATATTGATATTGATATTGATATTGATATTGATATTGATATTGATATTGATATTGATATTGATATTGATATTGATATTGATATTGATATTGATATTGATATTGATATTGATATTGATATTGATATAATAAAAGTAATACTATTGTATTATTCTATACTACTACTAATTATTATTGACCATAAACTCTTTTATCATACCGGTTATTATGTTTTCTGAGTACCAGATTAAAAGAATTTATTTACTACAACTGTTTTTAATTTCACAACGTAGACCTATCCTAATTATTAGATGATCACTGCCATAGATATAAGGGAACAAGATGAAGCTCTGTTAATATTCATTATTGATTATGTTTTTTATTTTTAAAATAATGAATATATAAAATATATAAATGAGACGACAGGTGGGTTCGTTACAACATCACTAATACTTCTGTCCACTACCGCTGCCTCAGTTTTTTTTTTTTTTTTGCAGAGGGTCTTACACTGTTAGCCTGAGGGGCTTTTACAGCTTCACTTCACAATAATTTGTATTTTACTAAATTTTTGGATATTAGTAGTAAATTTACATGTAGAAGCTGTTGACACTGTAATATCAAAAAGTTCCTTTATTATTATGACGTCACAAACATGTCGATCAATCGTGGCGCATTTATAATCATATTATTCTTTTAAAATATTAATCAATTTTTAATTGTTTATAATTAAAAAAAGACTAATTGTTTTTCGCATAGACTATCAATAAAAAAAATTAAAATACATCTTATTAAAGTTAATCATTGATAATATTAAAGTTCCTTAATGATTAGTGAACGAAAAAAAGGAAGTAGGTTGACAAACGGAGTAGGTACAAATGTACTGAACGATTTTACATTTGCCTATTTATTCATACATTGAAAGGAATAAACTACAATTTTGTATCGGTTTTATTAATATCGATTTGGTTTTAAAAAGAATGAAGATGTTTCCAATGTTTAATATATTTAATTCTTATGGCACAATAGCGCCATTTTAAACATTTATGCTCTTACTCTCGTTGATTAGGTAGGGCTCTTTCTCTCGTTCAGAGGTAGGGCTATATCTCTCGTTGATTAGGTAGAGCTCATTCTATCGTTGATTAGGTAGAGCTCTTTCTCTCGATGATTAGTGGGGCTCTTTTTGTCGTTGATTGGGTAGGGCTCTTTCTCTCGTCGATTAGGTAGGGCTCTTTCTTTCGTTGATTAGGTAGGGCCCTTTGTTTTGTTAACTAGGTAGGGCTCTTTCTCTCGTTGATTAGGTAGGGTTCTTTCTCTCGGTGATTAGGTAGGGCTCTTATTCTCGTTGATTAGGTAGGGCTCTTTCTCTCGTCGAGTAGGTAGGGCCATTTCTCTAGTCGAGTAAGTAGGTCTCTTTCTCTCGTTTAGATGATTTTTAAATTCATTTATTTCATTATATACTAAAAGTCTTATTGAAAAAAACAAATTCTTGGACGTCCTGAAATTCTTGGACGTCCTGATGTCTGTGTTTATGGATGTGTAACGATTACGCCTAAAAACCTTAATGTATTTCGACTATTTGTTTTTTAATAGCTCTAGAATGACATCGGATTACTGCCTTTTTCAAATTAACGCTTTAAATCTATGCCATTCAATTATGAGGCTTGCACGTTTGAATTTACCAAAGTATTTGTAAAATACTAAGAAAATATTGTGCATTCTCTTTTTATTATTGCGATTAATAAAAGACATATACTATATTTTTTTATATCTCCTTAATAAACGTGTTCCTAACTTCTAATTATGGATGATATACTGCAATATTCAGTATCGATATATTTACTTGAAATACGTTGGTATAGTCAGTTTAGTATTTCTTGATAAAGGCTCGATTACGTGTTTAGTTTATTTTCTAAGAACTACTAACAAGTAAATCGAAAAAACTTTCATCAATTTTATATTGATTTACAAAAATAACAAAACAAGTCAAGACATTTTTTCTGTGAGAGCAAAAGTAAGTCTTCGGATACACTGTACCGATAGCAAAGCATCTAGAAGAATACAAAACTGTATCTCTAGTTTAATGGAGGATAATGGGAATGAACACAAAAATAAATGCCCCATTTATTTAGTAACACATTATTATTGTTTTAACAATCAACAAAAAATTTTAACAATCTTAAAATTTATAACAAATTTACACTTTCCCTTGTAATATCAATATAAGTCACTCTAAACTCAAAGGTGGACTACCATCAAATTCTTCAGCGAAATGGTCTACACTATTATTATTATCTGCTTTGTCGAAATTTATTTTAACCGGATTAAAAACACTTTTCACATAAGTCCTATTCATGGACGTCACTGGACTAGCCGCATTTGAAAAATTTAGAAGGTCTATTTTTTGGACTGTCAACGTTATGATATTGATATTGATATTGATATTGATATTAATATTGATATTGATATTGATATTGATATTGATATTGATATTGATATTGATATTGATATTGATATTGATATTGATATTGATATTGATATTGATATTGATATTGATATTGATATTGATATTGATATTGATATTGATATTGATATTGATATTGATATTGATATTGATATTGATATTGATATTGATATTGATATTGATATTGATATTGATATTGATATTGATATTGATATTGATATTGATATTGATATTGATATTGATATTGATATTGATATTGATATTGATATTGATATTGATATTGATATTGATATTGATATTGATATTGATATTGATATTGATATTGATATTGATATTGATATTGATATTGATATTGATATTGATATTGATATTGATATTGATATTGATATTGATATTGATATTGATATTGATATTGATATTGATATTGATATTGATATTGATATTGATATTGATATTGATATTGATATTGATATTGATATTGATATTGATATTGATATTGATATTGATATTGATATTGATATTGATATTGATATTGATATTGATATTGATATTGATATTGATATTGATATTGATATTGATATTGATATTGATATTGATATTGATATTGATATTGATATTGATATTGATATTGATATTGATATTGATATTGATATTGATATTGATATTGATATTGATATTGATATTGATATTGATATTGATATTGATATTGATATTGATATTGATATTGATATTGATATTGATATTGATATTGATATTGATATTGATATTGATATTGATATTGATATTGATATTGATATTGATATTGATATTGATATTGATATTGATATTGATATTGATATTGATATTGATATTGATATTGATATTGATATTGATATTGATATTGATATTGATATTGATATTGATATTGATATTGATATTGATATTGATATTGATATTGATATTGATATTGATATTGATATTGATATTGATATTGATATTGATATTGATATTGATATAATAAAAGTAATACTATTGTATTATTCTATACTACTACTAATTATTATTGACCATAAACTCTTTTATCATACCGGTTATTATGTTTTCTGAGTACCAGATTAAAAGAATTTATTTACTACAACTGTTTTTAATTTCACAACGTAGACCTATCCTAATTATTAGATGATCACTGCCATAGATATAAGAGAACAAGATGAAGCTCTGTTAATATTCATTATTGATTATGTTTTTTATTATAAAAATAATGAATATATAAAATATATAAATGAGACGACAGGTGGGTTCGTTACAACATCACTAATACTTCTGTCCACTACCACTGCCTCAGTTTTTTTTTTTTTTTGCTGAGGGTCTTACACTGTTAACCTGAGGGGCTTTTACAGCTTCACTTCACAATAATGTTTATTTTACTAAATTTTTGGATATTAGTAGTAAATTTACATGTAGAAGCTGTTGACACTGTAATATCAAAAAGTTCCTTTATTATTATGACGTCACAAACATGTCGATCAATCGTGGCGCATTTATAGTCATATTATTCTTTTAAAATGTTAATCAATTTTTAATTGTTTATAATTAAAAAAAGACTAATTGTTTTTCGCATAGACTATCAATAAAAAAAATTAAAATACATCTTATTAAAGTTAATCATTGATAATATTAAAGTTCCTTAATGATTAGTGAACGAAAAAAAGGAAGTAGGTTGACAAACGGAGTAGGTACAAATGTACTGAACGATTTTACATTTGCCTATTTATTCATACATTGAAAGGAATAAACTACAATTTTGTATCGGTTTTATTAATATCGATTTGGTTTTAAAAAGAATGAAGATGTTTCCAATGTTTAATATATTTAATTCTTATGGCACAATAGCGCCATTTTAAACATTTATGCTCTTACTCTCGTTGATTAGGTAGGGCTCTTTCTCTCGTTCAGAGGTAGGGCTATATCTCTCGTTGATTAGGTAGAGCTCATTCTATCGTTGATTAGGTAGAGCTCTTTCTCTCGATGATTAGTGGGGCTCTTTTTGTCGTTGATTGGGTAGGGCTCGTTCTCTCGTCGATTAAGTAGGGCTCTTTCTTTCGTTGATTAGGTAGGGCCCTTTGTTTCGTTAACTAGGTAGGGCTCTTTCTCTCGTTGATTAGGTAGGGTTCTTTCTCTCGGTGATTAGGTAGGGCTCTTATTCTCGTTGATTAGGTAGGGCTCTTTCTCTCGTCGAGTAGGTAGGGCCATTTCTCTAGTCGAGTAAGTAGGTCTCTTTCTCTCGTTTAGATGATTTTTAAATTCATTTATTTCATTATATACTAAAAGTCTTATTGAAAAAAACAAATTCTTGGACGTCCTGATGTCTGTGTTTATGGATGTGTAACGATTACGCCTAAAAACCTTAATGTATTTCGACTATTTGTTTTTTAATAGCTCTAGAATGCCATCGGATTACTGCCTTTTTCAAATTAACGCTTTAAATCTATGCCATTCAATTATGAGGCTTGCACGTTTGAATTTACCAAAGTATTTGTAAAATACTAAGAAAATATTGTGCATTCTCTTTTTATTATTGCGATTAATAAAAGACATATACTATATTTTTTTATATCTCCTTAATAAACGTGTTCCTAACTTCTAATTATGGATGATATACTGCAATATTCAGTATCGATATATTTACTTGAAATACGTTGGTATAGTCAGTTTAGTATTTCTTGATAAAGGCTCGATTACGTGTTTAGTTTATTTTCTAAGAACTACTAACAAGTAAATCGAAAAAACTTTCATCAATTTTATATTGATTTACAAAAATAACAAAACAAGTCAAGACATTTTTTCTGTGAGAGCAAAAGTAAGTCTTCGGATACACTGTACCGATAGCAAAGCATCTAGAAGAATACAAAACTGTATCTCTAGTTTAATGGAGGATAATGGGAATGAACACAAAAATAAATGCCCCATTTATTTAGTAACACATTATTATTGTTTTAACAATCAACAAAAAATTTTAACAATCTTAAAATTTATAACAATTTTACACTTTCCCTTGTAATATCAATATAAGTCACTCTAAACTCAAAGGTGGACTACCATCAAATTCTTCAGCGAAATGGTCTACACTATTATTATTATCTGCTTTGTCGAAATTTATTTTAACCGGATTAAAAACACTTTTCACATAAGTCCTATTCATGGACGTCACTGGACTAGCCGCATTTGAAAAATTTAGAAGGTCTATTTTTTGGACTGTCAACGTTATGATATTGATATTGATATTGATATTGATATTGATATTGATATTAATATTGATATTGATATTGATATTGATATTGATATTGATATTGATATTGATATTGATATTGATATTGATATTGATATTGATATTGATATTGATATTGATATTGATATTGATATTGATATTGATATTGATATTGATATTGATATTGATATTGATATTGATATTGATATTGATATTGATATTGATATTGATATTGATATTGATATTGATATTGATATTGATATTGATATTGATATTGATATTGATATTGATATTGATATTGATATTGATATTGATATTGATATTGATATTGATATTGATATTGATATTGATATTGATATTGATATTGATATTGATATTGATATTGATATTGATATTGATATTGATATTGATATTGATATTGATATTGATATTGATATTGATATTGATATTGATATTGATATTGATATTGATATTGATATTGATATTGATATTGATATTGATATTGATATTGATATTGATATTGATATTGATATTGATATTGATATTGATATTGATATTGATATTGATATTGATATTGATATTGATATTGATATTGATATTGATATTGATATTGATATTGATATTGATATTGATATTGATATTGATATTGATATTGATATTGATATTGATATTAATATTGATATTGATATTGATATTGATATTGATATTGATATTGATATTGATATTGATATTGATATTGATATTGATATTGATATTGATATTGATATTGATATTGATATTGATATTGATATTGATATTGATATTGATATTGATATTGATATTGATATTGATATTGATATTGATATTGATATTGATATTGATATTGATATTGATATTGATATTGATATTGATATTGATATTGATATTGATATTGATATTGATATTGATATTGATATTGATATAATAAAAGTAATACTATTGTATTATTCTATACTACTACTAATTATTATTGACCATAAACTCTTTTATCATACCGGTTATTATGTTTTCTGAGTACCAGATTAAAAGAATTTATTTACTACAACTGTTTTTAATTTCACAACGTAGACCTATCCTAATTATTAGATGATCACTGCCATAGATATAAGGGAACAAGATGAAGCTCTGTTAATATTCATTATTGATTATGTTTTTTATTATTAAAATAATGAATATATAAAATATATAAATGAGACGACAGGTGGGTTCGTTACAACATCACTAATACTTCTGTCCACTACCGCTGCCTCAGTTTTTTTTTTTTTTTTTGCAGAGGGTCTTACACTGTTAGCCTGAGGGGCTTTTACAGCTTCACTTCACAATAATTTTTATTTTACTAAATTTTTGGATATTAGAAGTAAATTTACATGTAGAAGCTGTTGACACTGTAATATCAAAAAGTTCCTTTATTATTATGACGTCACAAACATGTCGATCAATCGTGGCGCATTTATAGTCATATTATTCTTTTAAAATATTAATCAATTTTTAATTGTTTATAATTAAAAAAAGATTAATTGTTTTTCGCATAGACTATCAATAAAAAAAATTAAAATACATCTTATTAAAGTTAATCATTGATAATATTAAAGTTCCTTAATGATTAGTGAACGAAAAAAAGGAAGTAGGTTGACAAACGGAGTAGGTACAAATGTACTGAACCATTTTACATTTGCCTATTTATACATTGAAAGGAATAAACTACAATTTTGTATAGGTTTTATTAATATCGATTTGGTTTTAAAAAGAATGAAGATGTTTCTAATGTTTAATACATTTAATTCTTATGGCACAATAGCGCCATTTTAAACATTTATGCTCTTACTCTCGTTGATTAGGTAGGGCTCTTTCTCTCGTTCAGAGGTCGGGCTATATCTCTTGTTGATTAGGTAGAGCTCATTCTATCGTTGATTAGGTAGAGCTCTTTTGTCGTTGATTGGGTAGGGCTCTTTCTCTCGTCGATTAGGTAGGGCTCTTTCTCTCGTTGATTAGGTAGAGCTCTTTCTCTCGTTGATTAGTAGGGCATTTTTTCTTGTTGATTGAGTAGGGCTTTCTCTCGTTGATTAGGTAGGGATCTTTCTCTCGGTGATTAGGTAGGGCTCTTTCTCTCGTCGAGTAGGTAGGTCTCTTCCTCTAAATTTTAAACAACTGTTTTACCCTGGCTTTCATTTGAAATGAGAGGGGCTACCTATACATGAATCAACCCGTACGGGTGCCGGGTTCAGTAGAGAATTTGTTGGTATACCTGTCACTCCAACTTTGACCGCATATACAATAACTACGTAAACATTCCTTTTCATGATTGAGTCGCTCATACTACAGGGTGTCCAGTGGCAGATTTCAAACTTTGAACAAACATAGTTTTTGAACGCAACACGCTAGAGGGGCGCGGGGGACGTCTTTAGAAGCGCAAACGCTGCGGATTTTTTAGTAGCCATGGAACAGTGGAGTGGAGAGCATCGCGCTTTTGCCGTCGAGGCGTACATTTCGAGTGGATTTTCGCTCACTGAAGCACGCCGTCGATTTAATAATCGTTACGGTATTCGTCGATTAAGTGATGGACCATCGATCAACCTCATTCAGTCATGGGTAGCAAGGTTCAGATCTAAAGGATCAACGTTAAATAGACCCAGGCCAGGACCTACGCCATCGGTAGCCACGGATGAAAATTGCGAGCGTGTTATGGTTTCTGTCGTTGAATATCCCCGATTATCACTGCGTGCACGTTCATCGATATTGGAAATTCCGAAATCAACTTTGCAGGTTATAATGCGAAAAAAACTCAAGTTTCATCCATATAAAATTCAAATCGTGCAAGATTTACACGATTCTGACTTTGAATTAAGAAAAACTTACGCAGAGGTAATGTTGTTGAGATTTCCTACTGCTACTCGGATGGGCAACATATTCTTCAGTGACGAAGCCCACTTTCATATCGGAGGATATGTAAATAAGCAGAATTTTCGTTACTGGGATGTCCGCAACCCAAGACAAATGCATCAAGAGTCTTTACATAAGCCTAAAGTAACAGTTTGGTGTGCCATATCTGCATCTGCAATCATAGGGCCTTATTTCTTTAAATCCGATTTTCAAATCCGAGCACTGTGACACAACATAAAGAAAATATTCGAGCCGAAGTCAGCAGAATTCCCCAGTCGCTCTGTAAACGCGTTTTCGAAAACATGCGTGCTAGACTCGAAGAGTGTGTCAGACTTGAGGGCCGCCATTTGGAGAACGTGGTTTTTAAAAAATGAAATCCGCGTTAATTGTTATTAAATTAAAATAAACCTACTTTGTATTAGAGCTGTAGTTTTTTTTTACAATTTTCCAAACATTGAAATCTGCCACTGGACACCCTTTACTTACTTTATAAATATTTATTAGTAAATTTGTTTCCCACGATACAATGCACTCAATCAATATCGTCTGGCTATATTTTGTCATCTAACCACAATAATATATGGACATATGAAAGACCACGTTTTTACCATTCAACAGAGTACATCCAACAAAATCGACTATTATTAGCAAATTGTGAGGTAGCAATGCCAGTGAATTTACAAATTCTGTAGAATAGTTAACTACCTCATTGTGGTTGATAATTGTGTTGACTGATTTCTTTAATAACTAATTTTGGTGAAAATTCTTAATAGGCGTATTGAAACTCCCACTTGTATCGTTTATTTACCTTGTCATGAGCTTGTCCTTTATACTACAGTTTTATTTTGTAATGATGGCCAAGAAATGGTTAAACCCACTTCTCATTTTATAAAATAATCAACGTAATAGATCTGGTGGTGTGACCGACTATGACAATATTATTTTTCCTCCCGTACAAACCGAACTTAGTAACTCTTGAACGCAATACGAATATACCAAAATGACTATTCGTATAGTATTATTATATATTTATTATATTTGTCGCATGCTGGTCATCAGCTCTGTTAACACGTAACACATTTCAACGTCGCGCATTTGAAATAATAATGCATTACTCGTTTACATTTGAAATAATAAAAATAATTCGTTTACTCGTTATTACATAGAATGAAAGTAAAACTAATATACCACTCCGTAACAATAGCGTAAAGTACCGCCATTTTCATAGACGTACATAGATACAATTATATATATTTTAAGTAATTAATTTTTTTAAATTTAACAGTGCACTGGGGGCAAGAATGAGCATTGTGTGTGTAGTATGTAAAATATATTTTAAGATGCGGGATTACGTAGGTTTAAAACAGTATCTTAGATGCGGGATAACGTAGGTTTAAAACAGTATTTTGTAGACATTCAACACAAACAGATCGAGTTTCTTACCGGTTCTTCTCGATAACTGTTGTTTTCCGAACCGGTGGTAGTTTTGACATTACGGAGGAGCCTACTCAAGACTAAAGTAAATAAAAAAATGATTTGAACGAAATAAATAAATTAATAAATTCTAAAATAGCATTTTATTTTATGGAATATCGCCCCCTCTACTCATTGTTTTCCGAACCGGTGGTAGTTTTGACATTACGGAGGAGCCTACTCAAGACTAAAGTAATTTTTTTTTATTAATATATTCTAAAATAGCATTTTATTTTATGGAATGTCGCCCCCTCTACTCATTGACACCTATTTAAGTATTTTATGGTCTAAACTTACAGACTCATAGCACGTAAGATAAAAGTAAATATCAAAATGTTTTTTTGTATGTATCTAATGTACATTTTTGTGTATTAAATACGACACCATTAATATTCGTATTACTCAAGACTAAAGTAAATAAAAAAATGATTTGAACGAAATAAATAAATTAATAAATTCTAAAATAGCATTTTATTTTATGGAATGTCGCCCTCTCTACTCATTGTTTTCCGAACCGGTGGTAGTTTTAACATTACGGAGGAGCCTACTCAAGACTAAAGTAAATAAAAAAATTTTTTGAACGAAATAATTTAATTAATAAATTCTAAAAAAGCATTTTATTTTATGGAATGTCGCCCCCCCTCTACTCATTGACACCTATTTAAGTATTTTATGGTCATTTCAAACTCCAGGTAAACTTACAGACTCATAGCACGTAAGATAAAAGTAAATATCATAGTGTTTTTTTGTATGTATCTAATGTACATTTTTGTGTATTAAATACGAAACCATTAATCAGTACTCGTATATTAAATATCCATGCAACTATTGCTGTAAAACGTTACTTTGACGTTACGTTAACAGGAATAATTTAAAATATAATTCAAAACTGTACCAGATAGATATACCACGATATGGTAGTCAAATACGAATACTGCAAGCATTTTTGGAATTTGTTGTCTGTTTATTTATTTATATGTACAAAAATTAAGACGTACAAAACCAATGGAAATAACTTTTATAGGTGAAAAAATTACACAAATACTTAATGCGGTGATAATGGAATAGTGAAAAGTTCTGCCTAGTCATAATTTCCTTAAATTGAAAAAAATAAAGAATAATAAATAATGAAAAACTTACAGTTAACCTCTGCGCCTCATGTAATGTACAGTTCCATTTACATATAATAATAAAAATAAATACAAAAATTGTCTCTCTTTGCACACAACTCCGTCTTCACCCATCGTCGGTCAGTGTACTAATGACCCAGGCGATGGGAAGTTTCAATTTGATTGAACCTCAATTTGATTTTACTTTGTGGTAAGGTAGCTCCTCTGATGGGTGCAACTATTTTTTTATATAAAAGTAGGGAAATGTACTAATAGATGGCATTAGTAAATCTCACTATAGTATTTACGCATAAACGCATAATTTCTTATATTCGGATATTATTATTTCAAATGTTTCTATAGAATAGTTTAAACTGCTTTGGGCATTCATGGTTGACTATGGCCTTAAACCTTCTATTGTTAGGAGAGGCGAAAGCAAACAACCAAATGAATTTCTTCTCTATTAATTATTAATTCATTTGTGGAAACTTTCAATTAGCTCTTTTGTTTGTTTCATTCATTTCATTTAATCTTTTATTCACTAAAACCTCTTAGTTTCCCTGAAATGTATTCCTATAAATAAATCTAATAATGGTATATTTCTATTCCATCTGTGTACCTGGATAAAAAGGCCTTTGAATCCATCTTTGAACACAAAAATATAATTAATACCTATTAATAGTTAGTGTGTAGTATTGAAACTATAGTACCATTATTTTCGCCATTATAGCCATTTCCAAGGTACGTAAAATTTATAAACAATAATTTCTCACTTATTAGTATTAGATATCGATAAGATATGTATATTATGACTATTTTAAATTCTTTGCTTTTGCAACTGTATGTACCATACGGTCTAAGATTTCAGTTCAGTTAACACGGACATCACATTTAATAAAGTAATTATGTATATGTATAATCATACTTATTCTAATAAAATACGAAGTCAGTATGTAATTTTTAAATATTTAAAAATCGGACAGACGTATTTTTCGGCTTTTAATTTACGTGGTAGTGTATCATCTATCAGCAAATTCTGGAGTTTTATTTAATTATATAAATATTTATATTATCGTCTTTACTTATTAATCCGGCAGATGTGTCTTTTTTCAGCATTTAATAACATATATTCACTAATTACACAAATCTGTACAAAAAATATAACTGATTTGGTAGAAAAATACAAATATATAATAGTTTTCTACAACTAAAATAAAACGGAAAGTAAAATTAGAAAGACATTGAATCAAAATCCGCGGAGAGTTTCATTTAGTACAAATTTTTAACTTTTATCTCCCCTAAATGTTGATCAGTAATATTAGCGACTACTCTGTCAATTTTCATTGGAATCTGTACTGTAAGATCAAAGTTAAGCGCATTCATAAAAAAAAAAACACAACAGGTAATGAACTTACCGAATTAAGATTTGTATATGTATTTGTATATATATATATATATATATATATATATATATATTTCTTATATAGTAAGTATATAAGTATAAAACTGCTTTAAGTGACAACCAGAAATATTTAAAACTAGACTATACGTGCAGCTTCGCTCGCGATCATATTGATTTTAGCAAACAAATCGGATAACGCAACAAATTGTTTCATACAGAGTTTATCACACTCTTTACTCCACTTCCACTATCTATTTCGCGAGAAAAAGTAGCCTTTCCCTCGTGTACTTTTATACTTGCGGATTGAGGTTACCAGTACGTACCTGAACGCTTGAGTAATATTTTCACAGTACAAGTAATGATAATACATCACGTAATATAGAGTTATATGTAATAAGTTCATTAAGTACTGAAAAAGGCCTTAGCTTAGCGATACTCAACCCTTTTTCTATAGGGGCCACAAACATGTGTTAGTCATGATGTTGCGAGCCCCTAAAAAAACAACTTAGGTAATAGTTTCCCTAGCTTTTTATAGGTCCTTAGATAATGTCTTTAACTAACGATAATTATTATAACACTAAACGTTTTACAATAATTGTTATTTGATGATTGATGATTTTAATACGACAAAATATACTCAAAATTGAAACTTTTGTTACCAAACAAGTTAAAATTTTAATAATTGTGAAATTTGTGTAAGATATTGGTTCTCGATAAGCTAAAATAAGAAGAAAATACAAATTTGCACTCAAAAATTTATTATCCTTAAAAAATTTAATCTACATATTTAAACCCACCGAAACCAAATTTAAAAACAATATTATAAAACTTAAAAAATCAATACACAAAACTGTTAAATACACATATTTTTTTATTATGCTTGACAGTATGGTACCATCTACAAACAACGGTGAACGTTGGTCACCGTTTTAATCGGCAATTTTAACTCGCACACATTTATACTGTTTTTCTGTGTCATCTTTCTTGAAACAAGCCCCATTTACATCAACGCCAGTCCGTTTAGCGAAGACTACCTTCCGCTGTATGTACCGTAGCAGAACGTATAATAAAATACATTCTGATAATTCCCAAAAAAAAATAGCAAAGTTACACTCAAACATTTCTCAACCTAATAAAATAAAAAAAAATATAAACATAATATATAGGAATGATATTAACCATATCCCCGTCGTCCAAAACCGATAAACCATCCTCGCTCCCAGAATCTAAAATGGCATAACACGAAGATTCCAATAAAAATAATATTGTAATAGGATGTTTTTTATATGACACAACAAAAATACATATAAAAACATACTGTAGATTTCATTTTTATAATATACCCAACTTTTCATAGTATAATGAAAAACATTTAAAAAATCGATAATATTGTCGATAGCACCTCAACAAAAAGCAATAAACTCGCTAGTCTCGTTACATGTAAACAAAATAGGTTATGTGATTATAAAAAAATCTTTTGCTTTTATATAATTGTGTATTTATATTTAAAATGTCATTAGTAAAAAATCATAGCATGAGGTTTTTAAACATTTGGAACACAAATATATAATGAGAATATATTCACATTTCTATTACGAAACCAGTTTTCAAAGTATTACAAGGGCAATCAAAATTTTGAATTGAAAAATATGAATATGTATATGTATTATTATACTGTGAAGTGTATAATTATGGTAGAAAATACTCACAATTGCTTTTTATAAAACTCAACGGATATATATGTCACAACAATATAACGATCACACAGTAATTTTTGCCGCGTTTTGGCAATATAAACTTTCGTCAGTGTTGCCAACTTTGACATTTCCACTAATCGCAAATTATAAAACGGATTGTATATTGATAGATTATAATTTTATTTATTATAACACTACAATTTTATAGAAGTTCATAGTTAACTTATCTATTTATTAACACATCTGAAAGAGCTTCAGAATATCCTAAAAGTTTCAGGTAAAAATCTTAATTGGCAATATGGCGATAACATTTTTTTTTTTTGTATATAAAGACGCCCCTTTTGTACAAGGTCTTCAGATCCCGAAAGGGATCAGTTAGTTGCGGTTTTTCCTTTTTTTTTATTATAACGTATCTATTTTCTCTCATTAATAGCTAGTACCGCGTTCGATTTTTCTCTTACGCGATTCGGCAACAGCCCAAGCCGAGGTTCGGTCACTAGTGACACCCTTGTGCGAGTTGCCTTGCGGGCTCCAGCACCTTCCCCGCTCGTCCTTCTAGTTTAGGTGAAGCTGTAAAAGCCCCTCAGGCTAACAGTGTAGATCCTTTCGAAAAAAAAAAAAAAAGTACTAGGTCTTGTGACGTTACGTATATAATCTCCGAGGCCGTTTTCTCGCCCTCTTTCATGCTTGAAGGCTTTAATGATCTAAAGAGAGATAAATTTCGTAATGGGATAGCTTCATCATCTCACAGTAGCTGGGTTACCGAGTTTAGCTCAGTATTATTTTTTTGTGTTTATTTTAAAACAATGTTATTAAATACGAATCACTAGATTATACAACTTCATTTTATGGCGTTAAATACGTATGAACTGAACATGACTTTATTAAATACTTTTATTCGTAATAATTTGCTAAATAACTGTGTTCACCAAAAATATTACTATACAGGTGAATTCAAAAAGCAAGTATCTGTCTAAATACAAAGTTCAAATCTAAAACGTTAGAGCCGTTTCCGAGAGCAGCGAAATTTATTTATAGATATATAAAAGAATTACTCTTAATTCCGTTATATAGATTTGCGAGCTATCAAGCCACGCAATTAGTAATTCTATGATCTCCAAAACTATGCGTTGTCGTCATTGGTTCCGCGTCGGCCATTGTTATTTACAAATTGATCTTGTATTTTTCGATATTGTGTTTAGATAAACTTGTAAAAAAAATTGTGTCAACACTACACAGACTCAAAATGAGCGTCGAATGTTATATTTTAAAAATTAATGTTATAAAGCGAAAGTTTGTTTATTTAAAACCGCCATTAGGAGCAATGCTGTATTGAAGAAAGTTAAAAACATGGCCAAAAATTATTAAATAATTTCACCAATCAAATCAGTAGGCACAGTCAGTTTTAAAAATAAAACAAACTTTATTTCCTTATACATTTATTTATGAAATGGTTTCTAATACATTAGTGTTTTACATATAAATCATACATTAACATTAATATATGGATTTATTATAAATGCTACATATTATAATATCTACAATTTTTTACACAGATTTGAGTTTTCATTTTTTGGCATTTGATTTTACAAACAAATTTAGCTCGAACAAGATGCAACAACGTGGCAACTTGTAATGCAAGGTAGTAACTCAAAATGGTTAAATTGTATTAACTTTTCATTTACTTATAAAATAGCTTAAATTTCGCGTCAAAAACGCCTTAAAATCTACTTTGTTCTTGTAGAACATGTCCTCATATACTGTGGTAAATAAAAATAAAATATATATAAATTAATAACATAACAAAACTAAATCTAATAGTAATGGACGAGATGTGATTGATAGTACTAACTTTTACCAGAAATAACCTTTTCATTCAATACATTTCTCTCCAGATTTTTTTTCACTTATAATGGGAAATAACTCGAATTTTACACTCCATATTTCTCATATCTCAAAAGGTATAATTACAAAATCATTTTGAAATCACTGTACTTGTGTGCAGTAGCAAGACTATATCCACATACTATATTCCTGAATATTATATATTAACAGTGAATTTAAAATACTATAAAAACCAGTCCTGTCACATAATATAAGATCGTTTGGGATCACATCTATCTTCAAGAGCACATGTGCATTTTGTAATATCATATAAAATTAGTTATTTAATAGATTTTTTAATACAATCTTACAATAATTTTAGAGATCATTTTTAGAGACATCATAATGTCTTTAGTAGTCTTTAAACTTTATAACACCTCAGTGTTGAACTGACCACAACCAACAAGAAGAAATAATCCATGTTCTCTGTTCCGTTGATTGATATGTTATACAGTGACAAAGTCAACGAGCTGAAATAACGCAATAATGTCTAAGAGAAGAACAGTGTCTCAATGACAAGGTGACAGTGCCCGAGTGGTAAAGTCGTTTGTCCCAATGACAACACAACAATGCCTAAGAGAGACACAGTATCTCAATGAGAGAGTCACAGTGCCTGAGTGATTTAGTCTTTGGACCCGATGACAACACAACAGTATCTTACAGAGTCACGGTGTCTGAGTCTCAGAGCCGCTATGTGAGCAGCAGAGAGCTGATGTCCTCCAGCTGTTCGAATCGGTAGGTGGAGTTGTCCCGAAGATGTCGCACCAGCTCGTCCGTGAGCCGCACTCGGGCTCCGTCGGGGCCGAACACCAGCACTGTATCGCAGTCCTGTCGTAAAATAAAATATATTATATATCACAATATATTCACAACTATAAAGGATAGATTACAATGGGGTTCATGGGATCGAGAAATAAATATATCTAAAAGGAGTATGTACCGCAATAATAATTAATAAGTATGTCTACTTTATGTCAAATGTATATTAATATTATAAAGTGGAAAAGATTATTGATTTGTTTGCTAATCTTCGTCAGATTCCAAAAAATATTTTTGTAATTGATAGAGTAATCATCGAGGAACACTTTGGGCTATTTAACATCACGGTACCACCGATAGGAATAAAGTTATATTTTAGTTACCTACTAATGAAGTTATACAAGAGCAAAATAGTACTTTGGCGTCAATACAAAAATATTTTATACAATTTAAGAAGAATTAAGGGAGAGAGCCAGTTTGACACAATTCTCTGGTCCCATCATAGCATGCATATCTCTTCCAACTCATGTACCCTCTTATGTTACTATTATTTCTTGACATCTATGATGAGGAATTATTTAAAAATATATAATAATAATAATAAAAATAATGAGCCTTTATTACTGAAAATTACACACTTTGAAAGAAACATAAGTAGATATATTATTATTAATTCTTTTGAATTGAATAAAAATTGTTGCACACTGGTTGTGAGTTTTATTTGTGTGAGCATGTTCCCTTAACACTTAGACCTGCTACAACATTTCTACCGTATCTGCTCTTGTCTACAGAGCACCTGCTACCTCTTTAAGATCATCTAACTACCTTTTCTTTTGCCTACCTCTTTGCTTCTTGGTGTTGCATCTAGTAGTCCATTCTGTTAGGATTTTGCACAATGTGTTCGTATGTTAGATTAGATAAAGTTGTACCTTAGCGGAAGGCCCCTGCAGCTGGTTCAGCTTGTGCAGCGGGTCAGTGGCTCGGCGCGCGTGCAGGTACAGCGCGCTGTAGATGTAGGGCACACGTACACCGTCACACGAGGTTCGATTCTGCTGCAAACAAATTCAGTTTAATATACAATTTAAGATTTTTTTAAATTGTTTGTTGAAACAAGCTAAATTATACTCTACAGTTTGAAGCAAATCGGATGACGCAATAAAAAGTTTGATAAGAACTTTATTCCTCTCTTTACCCCACTTCCTAGAAGTTTTTCGCTAGAAAAAGATAGCCTACCATAGTATCCAAGGCCCCAACGGTATATATATTTAAATACATTATATTCGATTCAGCAATATAGGCGAAGAGGCGACATACACAAACAAACTTACTTTTACATATTTTTTTTTATACCTAAGGTTTACCGTTATGGCCGTAATCTCACCTGATCTTAAGTGACGATACGGCCCAAGTTGGTAGACACGCTAAACCTGTGGAGGAACTGGCTCTCAAGTGCTGCTGCCGGAACACACCTATTGGTATTTGGTGGCAGGTTCACAACTAGAGGGTGGTAGCTACCCAGGCGGGCATTAGAAAAAGCCCTACCACCATGCTATGGTTTCCTCACGATGTTTTCCTTCACCGAAAGCTCAAGCTCATTGTAGGTGCTTGGGTTCGAACCCACGTCCCTTGACGCGAAGTCGTGCACACTACCACTGAGCTATCATCGCTTCAATAATAATCATATATCAAAATATCATCGCTAATATATATAGTGTAGTAAAATAGATTATAAGCGCGGTGCATTGGGGACTGTCTGTCTTTACTTTATAAATATAACTATTTTAAATTTGTATTAATTTTAATTTGTTCACAGGTCTCTCTCCGAGGTCTTCCGCTCTTTGTGATTCTCCTCTGCACAGAGTTCTGGAGTATGAGTAAGAAATGGCATGTGCATGTCTATTACAACTCCTCTGCACCGAGTACTGGAGTATGAGTAAGAAATAGCATGTGCATGTCTATTTGTGATATTTGTGTAGTGTATAGTGCTTTTAGTGTTGACCACGTATTGGTCCACGTAGGCTGCACTGTTTTAGTGGTTACTATGGAGTAGTAGAATAGATTATAAGCGCGGTGCACTGTCTGTCTTTACTATATATAACGATATTAAATTTGTATTGTTCACGTATTGTTCACAGGTCTCTCACCGAGGTCTGAGTACTGGAGTATGAGTAAGAAATAGCATGTGCGTGTTTAGTGTGATTTGTGTAGTGTGTAGTGCTTTTGTACTGTTTTAGTGGTTACTATGGTGTAATAGAATAGATTATAAGCGCATTTTAAATTTGTATCAATTTTAATTTGTTCACAGGTCTCTCGCCGAAGTCTTCCGCTCTCCGATTCTCCTCTGCACCGAATACTGGAATATGAGTAAGAAATAGCAAGTGCATGTACATCTTACGTGTGATTTGTGAAGTGTAGTGCTTTTAGTGGTTATTATAGTAGTATAAGCGCGGCTACACTGAGGGCTGCGTCTGTCTTTACTTTATATACCGATTTTAACTTTGTTTGTACTTTTATTTGTTCACAGGTATCTCGCCGAGGTTTTCCGCTCTTTGTGACTCTCCACTGCACCGAGTACTGGAGTATGAGTAAGAAATAGCATGTGCATGTCTAGTGTGATTTGTGTAGTGTGTAGTGCTTTTAGTGGTTAATATATATAGTGTAGTAAAATAGATTATAAGCGTGCTGCACTGGGGACTCTGTCTTACTTTATAAATATAACTATTTTAAATTTGTATTAATTTTAATTTGTTCACAGGTCTTCCGCTCTATGTGACTTTCCTCTGCACAGAGTACTGGAGTATGAGTAAGAAATAGCATTTGCATGTCTATTAGTGTGATTTGTGTTGTGAGTAGTGCTTGTAGTTTGGTCCATGTAGCAACTATAGATTATAAGCGCGGTGCACTGAGTGCTGTCTGTCTATAATTTATATACCGATTTTAAATTTGTATTTATTTTTATTTGTTCACAGGTCTTTCGTCGAGGTGTTCTGCTCAGTATGAATAAGAAACAGCATGTGCATGTGTATTAGTGTGATTTGTGTAGTGTGTAGTGCTTTTAGTGGTTAATATATATAGTGTAGTAAAATAGATTATAAGCGCGCTGCACTGGGGACTGTCTGTCTTACTTTATAAATATAACTATTTGTATTTATTTTTATTTGTTCACAGGTCTTCCGCCGAGGTTTTGCGCCCAGTATGAGTAAGAAATAGCATGTGCATGTCTGTGTGTAGTGCTTTTAGTGGTTAATATATATAGTGAAGTAAAATAGATTATAAGCGCGGTGCATTGGGGACTGTTTGCCTTTACTTTAAAATATAACTATTTTAATTTTGTATTAATTTTAATTTGTTCACAGGTCTCTCGCCGAGGTCTTCCGCTCTTTGTGATTCTCCTCTGTACAGAGTTCTGGAGTATGAGTAAGAAATGGCACGTGCATGTCTATTACAACTCCTCTTCACCGAGTACTGGAGTATGAGTAAGAAATAGCATGTGCATATCTATTAGTGATATTTGTGTAGTGTATAGTGTTTTTAGTGTTGTTCACGTAGTGTACTGTTTTAGTGGTTACTATAGTGTAGTGGAATAAATCATAAGCGCGGTGCACTGTCTGTCTTTACTTTATATAACGATTTTAAATTTGTATTGTTTACAGGTCTCTCACCAGTCCGAGTACTGGAGTATGAGTAAGAAATAGCATGTGTATGTTTAGTGTGATTTGTGTAGTGTGTAGTGCTTTTAGTGTGGTCCATGTAGTAACGATCGATTATAAGCGCGGTGCACTGAGAGCTGTCTGTCTATACTTTATATAACGATATTAATTTTTTTATATTTATTTGTTCACAGGTCTCCCGCCGAAGTCTCCAACTCAGTATGAGTAAGAAATAGCATGTGCATGTCTATTAGTGTGAATTGTGTAGTGTTTTTAGTGATTAATATATATATAGTGTAGTAAAATAGATTATAAGCGCGGTGCACTGGGGACTGTCTGTCTTTACTTAATAAGTATAACTATTTTAAATTGTATTTATTTTAATTTGTTCACAGGTCTCTCGCCGAGGTCTTCTGCTCTTTGTGATTCTCCTCTGCACAGAGTACTGGAGTATGAGTAAGAAATAGCATGTGCATGTTTATTAGTGTGATTTGTGTAGTTCTTTTAGTGTGGTTCACGTAGTGAGTAGTGCTTTTAGTGTGGTCCAAGTAGTAGCGATAGATTATAAGCGCGGTGCACTGAAGGCTGTCTGTCTATACTTTATATAACGATATACATTTTTTTTTGCGCGGTGCACTGTCTGTCTTTAATATAATGATTTTAAATTTGTATTGTTCTCAGATCTCTCACCGTGGTCCGAGTACTGGAGTATGAGTAAGAAATAGCATGTGCATGTTTATTGGTGTGATTTGTGTAGTGTGTAGTGCTTTTAGTGTTGTCATGTAGTAACGATAGATTATAAGCGCGGTGCACTGAGGGCTGTCTGTCTATACATTTATTTGTTCACAGGTCTCCCGCCGAGGTCTTCCGCTCAGTATGAGTAAGAAATAGCATGTGCATGTCTATTAGTTTGATTTGTGTAGTGTGTAGTGCTTTTAGTGGTTAATATAGTGTAGTAGAATAGATTATAAGCTCTGTGCACTGTCTGTCTTTACTTTATATAACGATTTTAAATTTGTATTGTTCACAGGTCTCTCACCAAGGTCCGAGCCTTTACTTTATTTATATCTCGCCGAGGTCTTCCGCTCTTTGTGATTCTCCTCTGCACCGAGTACTGGAGTGTGAGTAAGATATAGCATGTGCATGTCTATTAGTGTGATTTGTGTAATGTGTAGTACTTTCAGTGTGGTTCACGTAGTGTGTTGGTGGCTAATATAGTGTAGTAATAAAGATTATAACCGCAGTGCACTGGGGGCAAGAATGAGCATTGTGTGTGTAGTATGTAAAATATATTTTAAGATGCGGGATTACGTAGGTTTAAAACAGTATCTTAGATGCGGGATAACGTAGGTTTAAAACAGTATTTTGTAGACATTCAACACAAACAGATCGAGTTTCTTACCGGTTCTTCTCGATAACTGTTGTTTTCCGAACCGGTGGTAGTTTTGACATTACGGAGGAGCCTACTCAAGACTAAAGTAAATAAAAAAATGATTTGAACGAAATAAATAAATTAATAAATTCTAAAATAGCATTTTATTTTATGGAATATCGCCCCCTCTACTCATTGTTTTCCGAACCGGTGGTAGTTTTGACATTACGGAGGAGCCTACTCAAGACTAAAGTAATTTTTTTTTATTAATATATTCTAAAATAGCATTTTATTTTATGGAATGTCGCCCCCTCTACTCATTGACACCTATTTAAGTATTTTATGGTCTAAACTTACAGACTCATAGCACGTAAGATAAAAGTAAATATCAAAATGTTTTTTTGTATGTATCTAATGTACATTTTTGTGTATTAAATACGACACCATTAATACTCGTATTACTCAAGACTAAAGTAAATAAAAAAATGATTTGAACGAAATAAATAAATTAATAAATTCTAAAATAGCATTTTATTTTATGGAATGTCGCCCTCTCTACTCATTGTTTTCCGAACCGGTGGTAGTTTTAACATTACGGAGGAGCCTACTCAAGACTAAAGTAAATAAAAAAATTTTTTGAACGAAATAATTTAATTAATAAATTCTAAAAAAGCATTTTATTTTATGGAATGTCGCCCCCCCTCTACTCATTGACACCTATTTAAGTATTTTATGGTCATTTCAAACTCCAGGTAAACTTACAGACTCATAGCACGTAAGATAAAAGTAAATATCATAGTGTTTTTTTGTATGTATCTAATGTACATTTTTGTGTATTAAATACGAAACCATTAATCAGTACTCGTATATTAAATATCCATGCAACTATTGCTGTAAAACGTTACTTTGACGTTACGTTAACAGGAATAATTTAAAATATAATTCAAAACTGTACCAGATAGATATACCACGATATGGTAGTCAAATACGAATACTGCAAGCATTTTTGGAATTTGTTGTCTGTTTATTTATTTATATGTACAAAAATTAAGACGTACAAAACCAATGGAAATAACTTTTATAGGTGAAAAAATTACACAAATACTTAATGCGGTGATAATGGAATAGTGAAAAGTTCTGCCTAGTCATAATTTCCTTAAATTGAAAAAAATAAAGAATAATAAATAATGAAAAACTTACAGTTAACCTCTGCGCCTCATGTAATGTACAGTTCCATTTACATATAATAATAAAAATAAATACAAAAATTGTCTCTCTTTGCACACAACTCCGTCTTCACCCATCGTCGGTCAGTGTACTAATGACCCAGGCGATGGGAAGTTTCAATTTGATTGAACCTCAATTTGATTTTACTTTGTGGTAAGGTAGCTCCTCTGATGGGTGCAACTATTTTTTTATATAAAAGTAGGGAAATGTACTAATAGATGGCATTAGTAAATCTCACTATAGTATTTACGCATAAACGCATAATTTCTTATATTCGGATATTATTATTTCAAATGTTTCTATAGAATAGTTTAAACTGCTTTGGGCATTCATGGTTGACTATGGCCTTAAACCTTCTATTGTTAGGAGAGGCGAAAGCAAACAACCAAATGAATTTCTTCTCTATTAATTATTAATTCATTTGTGGAAACTTTCAATTAGCTCTTTTGTTTGTTTCATTCATTTCATTTAATCTTTTATTCACTAAAACCTCTTAGTTTCCCTGAAATGTATTCCTATAAATAAATCTAATAATGGTATATTTCTATTCCATCTGTGTACCTGGATAAAAAGGCCTTTGAATCCATCTTTGAACACAAAAATATAATTAATACCTATTAATAGTTAGTGTGTAGTATTGAAACTATAGTACCATTATTTTCGCCATTATAGCCATTTCCAAGGTACGTAAAATTTATAAACAATAATTTCTCACTTATTAGTATTAGATATCGATAAGATATGTATATTATGACTATTTTAAATTCTTTGCTTTTGCAACTGTATGTACCATACGGTCTAAGATTTCAGTTCAGTTAACACGGACATCACATTTAATAAAGTAATTATGTATATGTATAATCATACTTATTCTAATAAAATACGAAGTCAGTATGTAATTTTTAAATATTTAAAAATCGGACAGACGTATTTTTCGGCTTTTAATTTACGTGGTAGTGTATCATCTATCAGCAAATTCTGGAGTTTTATTTAATTATATAAATATTTATATTATCGTCTTTACTTATTAATCCGGCAGATGTGTCTTTTTTCAGCATTTAATAACATATATTCACTAATTACACAAATCTGTACAAAAAATATAACTGATTTGGTAGAAAAATACAAATATATAATAGTTTTCTACAACTAAAATAAAACGGAAAGTAAAATTAGAAAGACATTGAATCAAAATCCGCGGAGAGTTTCATTTAGTACAAATTTTTAACTTTTATCTCCCCTAAATGTTGATCAGTAATATTAGCGACTACTCTGTCAATTTTCATTGGAATCTGTACTGTAAGATCAAAGTTAAGCGCATTCATAAAAAAAAAACACAACAGGTAATGAACTTACCGAAGTTAGATTTGTATATGTATTTGTATATATATATATATATATATATATATATATATATATATTTCTTATATAGTAAGTATATAAGTATAAAACTGCTTTAAGTGACAACCAGAAATATTTAAAACTAGACTATACGTGCAGCTTCGCTCGCGATCATATTGATTTTGGCAAACAAATCGGATAACGCAACAAAAGGTTTCATACAGAGTTTATCACACTCTTTACTCCACTTCCACTATCTATTTCGCGAGAAAAAGTAGCCTTTCCCTCGTGTACTTTTATACTTGCGGATTGAGGTTACCAGTACGTACCTGAACGCTTGAGTAATATTTTCACAGTACAAGTAATGATAATACATCACGTAATATAGAGTTATATGTAATAAGTTCATTAAGTACTGAAAAAGGCCTTAGCTTAGCGATACTCAACCCTTTTTCTATAGGGGCCACAAACATGTGTTAGTCATGATGTTGCGAGCCCCTAAAAAAACAACTTAGGTAATAGTTTCCCTAGCTTTTTATAGGTCCTTAGATAATGTCTTTAACTAACGATAATTATTATAACACTAAACGTTTTACAATAATTGTTATTTGATGATTGATGATTTTAATACGACAAAATATACTCAAAATTGAAACTTTTGTTACCAAACAAGTTAAAATTTTAATAATTGTGAAATTTGTGTAAGATATTGGTTCTCGATAAGCTAAAATAAGAAGAAAATACAAATTTGCACTCAAAAATTTATTATCCTTAAAAAATTTAATCTACATATTTAAACCCACCGAAACCAAATTTAAAAACAATATTATAAAACTTAAAAAATCAATACACAAAACTGTTAAATACACATATTTTTTTATTATGCTTGACAGTATGGTACCATCTACAAACAACGGTGAACGTTGGTCACCGTTTTAATCGGCAATTTTAACTCGCACACATTTATACTGTTTTTCTGTGTCATCTTTCTTGAAACAAGCCCCATTTACATCAACGCCAGTCCGTTTAGCGAAGACTACCTTCCGCTGTATGTACCGTAGCAGAACGTATAATAAAATACATTCTGATAATTCCCAAAAAAAAATAGCAAAGTTACACTCAAACATTTCTCAACCTAATAAAATAAAAAAAAATATAAACATAATATATAGGAATGATATTAACCATATCCCCGTCGTCCAAAACCGATAAACCATCCTCGCTCCCAGAATCTAAAATGGCATAACACGAAGATTCCAATAAAAATAATATTGTAATAGGATGTTTTTTATATGACACAACAAAAATACATATAAAAACATACTGTAGATTTCATTTTTATAATATACCCAACTTTTCATAGTATAATGAAAAACATTTAAAAAATCGATAATATTGTCGATAGCACCTCAACAAAAAGCAATAAACTCGCTAGTCTCGTTACATGTAAACAAAATAGGTTATGTGATTATAAAAAAATCTTTTGCTTTTATATAATTGTGTATTTATATTTAAAATGTCATTAGTAAAAAATCATAGCATGAGGTTTTTAAACATTTGGAACACAAATATATAATGAGAATATATTCACATTTCTATTACGAAACCAGTTTTCAAAGTATTACAAGGGCAATCAAAATTTTGAATTGAAAAATATGAATATGTATATGTATTATTATACTGTGAAGTGTATAATTATGGTAGAAAATACTCACAATTGCTTTTTATAAAACTCAACGGATATATATGTCACAACAATATAACGATCACACAGTAATTTTTGCCGCGTTTTGGCAATATAAACTTTCGTCAGTGTTGCCAACTTTGACATTTCCACTAATCGCAAATTATAAAACGGATTGTATATTGATAGATTATAATTTTATTTATTATAACACTACAATTTTATAGAAGTTCATAGTTAACTTATCTATTTATTAACACATCTGAAAGAGCTTCAGAATATCCTAAAAGTTTCAGGTAAAAATCTTAATTGGCAATATGGCGATAACATTTTTTTTTTTTGTATATAAAGACGCCCCTTTTGTACAAGGTCTTCAGATCCCGAAAGGGATCAGTTAGTTGCGGTTTTTCCTTTTTTTTTATTATAACGTATCTATTTTCTCTCATTAATAGCTAGTACCGCGTTCGATTTTTCTCTTACGCGATTCGGCAACAGCCCAAGCCGAGGTTCGGTCACTAGTGACACCCTTGTGCGAGTTGCCTTGCGGGCTCCAGCACCTTCCCCGCTCGTCCTTCTAGTTTAGGTGAAGCTGTAAAAGCCCCTCAGGCTAACAGTGTAGATCCTTTCGAAAAAAAAAAAAAAAGTACTAGGTCTTGTGACGTTACGTATATAATCTCCGAGGCCGTTTTCTCGCCCTCTTTCATGCTTGAAGGCTTTAATGATCTAAAGAGAGATAAATTTCGTAATGGGATAGCTTCATCATCTCACAGTAGCTGGGTTACCGAGTTTAGCTCAGTATTATTTTTTTGTGTTTATTTTAAAACAATGTTATTAAATACGAATCACTAGATTATACAACTTCATTTTATGGCGTTAAATACGTATGAACTGAACATGACTTTATTAAATACTTTTATTCGTAATAATTTGCTAAATAACTGTGTTCACCAAAAATATTACTATACAGGTGAATTCAAAAAGCAAGTATCTGTCTAAATACAAAGTTCAAATCTAAAACGTTAGAGCCGTTTCCGAGAGCAGCGAAATTTATTTATAGATATATAAAAGAATTACTCTTAATTCCGTTATATAGATTTGCGAGCTATCAAGCCACGCAATTAGTAATTCTATGATCTCCAAAACTATGCGTTGTCGTCATTGGTTCCGCGTCGGCCATTGTTATTTACAAATTGATCTTGTATTTTTCGATATTGTGTTTAGATAAACTTGTAAAAAAAATTGTGTCAACACTACACAGACTCAAAATGAGCGTCGAATGTTATATTTTAAAAATTAATGTTATAAAGCGAAAGTTTGTTTATTTAAAACCGCCATTAGGAGCAATGCTGTATTGAAGAAAGTTAAAAACATGGCCAAAAATTATTAAATAATTTCACCAATCAAATCAGTAGGCACAGTCAGTTTTAAAAATAAAACAAACTTTATTTCCTTATACATTTATTTATGAAATGGTTTCTAATACATTAGTGTTTTACATATAAATCATACATTAACATTAATATATGGATTTATTATAAATGCTACATATTATAATATCTACAATTTTTTACACAGATTTGAGTTTTCATTTTTTGGCATTTGATTTTACAAACAAATTTAGCTCGAACAAGATGCCACAACGTGGCAACTTGTAATGCAAGGTAGTAACTCAAAATGGTTAAATTGTATTAACTTTTCATTTACTTATAAAATAGCTTAAATTTCGCGTCAAAAACGCCTTAAAATCTACTTTGTTCTTGTAGAACATGTCCTCATATACTGTGGTAAATAAAAATAAAATATATATAAATTAATAACATAACAAAACTAAATCTAATAGTAATGGACGAGATGTGATTGATAGTACTAACTTTTACCAGAAATAACCTTTTCATTCAATACATTTCTCTCCAGATTTTTTTTCACTTATAATGGGAAATAACTCGAATTTTACACTCCATATTTCTCATATCTCAAAAGGTATAATTACAAAATCATTTTGAAATCACTGTACTTGTGTGCAGTAGCAAGACTATATCCACATACTATATTCCTGAATATTATATATTAACAGTGAATTTAAAATACTATAAAAACCAGTCCTGTCACATAATATAAGATCGTTTGGGATCACATCTATCTTCAAGAGCACATGTGCATTTTGTAATATCATATAAAATTAGTTATTTAATAGATTTTTTAATACAATCTTACAATAATTTTAGAGATCATTTTTAGAGACATCATAATGTCTTTAGTAGTCTTTAAACTTTATAACACCTCAGTGTTGAACTGACCACAACCAACAAGAAGAAATAATCCATGTTCTCTGTTCCGTTGATTGATATGTTATACAGTGACAAAGTCAACGAGCTGAAATAACGCAATAATGTCTAAGAGAAGAACAGTGTCTGAATGACAAGGTGACAGTGCCCGAGTGGTAAAGTCGTTTGTCCCAATGACAACACAACAATGCCTAAGAGAGACACAGTATCTCAATGAGAGAGTCACAGTGCCTGAGTGATTTAGTCTTTGGACCCGATGACAACACAACAGTATCTTACAGAGTCACGGTGTCTGAGTCTCAGAGCCGCTATGTGAGCAGCAGAGAGCTGATGTCCTCCAGCTGTTCGAATCGGTAGGTGGAGTTGTCCCGAAGATGTCGCACCAGCTCGTCCGTGAGCCGCACTCGGGCTCCGTCGGGGCCGAACACCAGCACTGTATCGCAGTCCTGTCGTAAAATAAAATATATTATATATCACAATATATTCACAACTATAAAGGATAGATTACAATGGGGTTCATGGGATCGAGAAATAAATATATCTAAAAGGAGTATGTACCGCAATAATAATTAATAAGTATGTCTACTTTATGTCAAATGTATATTAATATTATAAAGTGGAAAAGATTATTGATTTGTTTGCTAATCTTCGTCAGATTCCAAAAAATATTTTTGTAATTGATAGAGTAATCATCGAGGAACACTTTGGGCTATTTAACATCACGGTACCACCGATAGGAATAAAGTTATATTTTAGTTACCTACTAATGAAGTTATACAAGAGCAAAATAGTACTTTGGCGTCAATACAAAAATATTTTATACAATTTAAGAAGAATTAAGGGAGAGAGCCAGTTTGACACAATTCTCTGGTCCCATCATAGCATGCATATCTCTTCCAACTCATGTACCCTCTTATGTTACTATTATTTCTTGACATCTATGATGAGGAATTATTTAAAAATATATAATAATAATAATAAAAATAATGAGCCTTTATTACTGAAAATTACACACTTTGAAAGAAACATAAGTAGATATATTATTATTAATTCTTTTGAATTGAATAAAAATTGTTGCACACTGGTTGTGAGTTTTATTTGTGTGAGCATGTTCCCTTAACACTTAGACCTGCTACAACATTTCTACCGTATCTGCTCTTGTCTACAGAGCACCTGCTACCTCTTTAAGATCATCTAACTACCTTTTCTTTTGCCTACCTCTTTGCTTCTTGGTGTTGCATCTAGTAGTCCATTCTGTTAGGATTTTGCACAATGTGTTCGTATGTTAGATTAGATAAAGTTGTACCTTAGCGGAAGGCCCCTGCAGCTGGTTCAGCTTGTGCAGCGGGTCAGTGGCTCGGCGCGCGTGCAGGTACAGCGCGCTGTAGATGTAGGGCACACGTACACCGTCACACGAGGTTCGATTCTGCTGCAAACAAATTCAGTTTAATATACAATTTAAGATTTTTTTTAATTGTTTGTTGAAACAAGCTAAATTATACTCTACAGTTTGAAGCAAATCGGATGACGCAATAAAAAGTTTGATAAGAACTTTATTCCTCTCTTTACCCCACTTCCTAGAAGTTTTTCGCTAGAAAAAGATAGCCTACCATAGTATCCAAGGCCCCAACGGTATATATATTTAAATACATTATATTCGATTCAGCAATATAGGCGAAGAGGCGACATACACAAACAAACTTACTTTTACATATTTTTTTTTATACCTAAGGTTTACCGTTATGGCCGTAATCTCACCTGATCTTAAGTGACGATACGGCCCAAGTTGGTAGACACGCTAAACCTGTGGAGGAACTGGCTCTCAAGTGCTGCTGCCGGAACACACCTATTGGTATTTGGTGGCAGGTTCACAACTAGAGGGTGGTAGCTACCCAGGCGGGCATTAGAAAAAGCCCTACCACCATGCTATGGTTTCCTCACGATGTTTTCCTTCACCGAAAGCTCAAGCTCATTGTAGGTGCTTGGGTTCGAACCCACGTCCCTTGACGCGAAGTCGTGCACACTACCACTGAGCTATCATCGCTTCAATAATAATCATATATCAAAATATCATCGCTAATATATATAGTGTAGTAAAATAGATTATAAGCGCGGTGCATTGGGGACTGTCTGTCTTTACTTTATAAATATAACTATTTTAAATTTGTATTAATTTTAATTTGTTCACAGGTCTCTCTCCGAGGTCTTCCGCTCTTTGTGATTCTCCTCTGCACAGAGTTCTGGAGTATGAGTAAGAAATGGCATGTGCATGTCTATTACAACTCCTCTGCACCGAGTACTGGAGTATGAGTAAGAAATAGCATGTGCATGTCTATTTGTGATATTTGTGTAGTGTATAGTGCTTTTAGTGTTGACCACGTATTGGTCCACGTAGGCTGCACTGTTTTAGTGGTTACTATGGAGTAGTAGAATAGATTATAAGCGCGGTGCACTGTCTGTCTTTACTATATATAACGATATTAAATTTGTATTGTTCACGTATTGTTCACAGGTCTCTCACCGAGGTCTGAGTACTGGAGTATGAGTAAGAAATAGCATGTGCGTGTTTAGTGTGATTTGTGTAGTGTGTAGTGCTTTTGTACTGTTTTAGTGGTTACTATGGTGTAATAGAATAGATTATAAGCGCATTTTAAATTTGTATCAATTTTAATTTGTTCACAGGTCTCTCGCCGAAGTCTTCCGCTCTCCGATTCTCCTCTGCACCGAATACTGGAATATGAGTAAGAAATAGCAAGTGCATGTACATCTTACGTGTGATTTGTGAAGTGTAGTGCTTTTAGTGGTTATTATAGTAGTATAAGCGCGGCTACACTGAGGGCTGCGTCTGTCTTTACTTTATATACCGATTTTAACTTTGTTTGTACTTTTATTTGTTCACAGGTATCTCGCCGAGGTTTTCCGCTCTTTGTGACTCTCCACTGCACCGAGTACTGGAGTATGAGTAAGAAATAGCATGTGCATGTCTAGTGTGATTTGTGTAGTGTGTAGTGCTTTTAGTGGTTAATATATATAGTGTAGTAAAATAGATTATAAGCGTGCTGCACTGGGGACTCTGTCTTACTTTATAAATATAACTATTTTAAATTTGTATTAATTTTAATTTGTTCACAGGTCTTCCGCTCTATGTGACTTTCCTCTGCACAGAGTACTGGAGTATGAGTAAGAAATAGCATTTGCATGTCTATTAGTGTGATTTGTGTTGTGAGTAGTGCTTGTAGTTTGGTCCATGTAGCAACTATAGATTATAAGCGCGGTGCACTGAGTGCTGTCTGTCTATAATTTATATACCGATTTTAAATTTGTATTTATTTTTATTTGTTCACAGGTCTTTCGTCGAGGTGTTCTGCTCAGTATGAATAAGAAACAGCATGTGCATGTGTATTAGTGTGATTTGTGTAGTGTGTAGTGCTTTTAGTGGTTAATATATATAGTGTAGTAAAATAGATTATAAGCGCGCTGCACTGGGGACTGTCTGTCTTACTTTATAAATATAACTATTTGTATTTATTTTTATTTGTTCACAGGTCTTCCGCCGAGGTTTTGCGCCCAGTATGAGTAAGAAATAGCATGTGCATGTCTGTGTGTAGTGCTTTTAGTGGTTAATATATATAGTGAAGTAAAATAGATTATAAGCGCGGTGCATTGGGGACTGTTTGCCTTTACTTTAAAATATAACTATTTTAATTTTGTATTAATTTTAATTTGTTCACAGGTCTCTCGCCGAGGTCTTCCGCTCTTTGTGATTCTCCTCTGTACAGAGTTCTGGAGTATGAGTAAGAAATGGCACGTGCATGTCTATTACAACTCCTCTTCACCGAGTACTGGAGTATGAGTAAGAAATAGCATGTGCATATCTATTAGTGATATTTGTGTAGTGTATAGTGTTTTTAGTGTTGTTCACGTAGTGTACTGTTTTAGTGGTTACTATAGTGTAGTGGAATAAATCATAAGCGCGGTGCACTGTCTGTCTTTACTTTATATAACGATTTTAAATTTGTATTGTTTACAGGTCTCTCACCAGTCCGAGTACTGGAGTATGAGTAAGAAATAGCATGTGTATGTTTAGTGTGATTTGTGTAGTGTGTAGTGCTTTTAGTGTGGTCCATGTAGTAACGATCGATTATAAGCGCGGTGCACTGAGAGCTGTCTGTCTATACTTTATATAACGATATTAATTTTTTTATATTTATTTGTTCACAGGTCTCCCGCCGAAGTCTCCAACTCAGTATGAGTAAGAAATAGCATGTGCATGTCTATTAGTGTGAATTGTGTAGTGTTTTTAGTGATTAATATATATATAGTGTAGTAAAATAGATTATAAGCGCGGTGCACTGGGGACTGTCTGTCTTTACTTAATAAGTATAACTATTTTAAATTGTATTTATTTTAATTTGTTCACAGGTCTCTCGCCGAGGTCTTCTGCTCTTTGTGATTCTCCTCTGCACAGAGTACTGGAGTATGAGTAAGAAATAGCATGTGCATGTTTATTAGTGTGATTTGTGTAGTTCTTTTAGTGTGGTTCACGTAGTGAGTAGTGCTTTTAGTGTGGTCCAAGTAGTAGCGATAGATTATAAGCGCGGTGCACTGAAGGCTGTCTGTCTATACTTTATATAACGATATACATTTTTTTTTGCGCGGTGCACTGTCTGTCTTTAATATAATGATTTTAAATTTGTATTGTTCTCAGATCTCTCACCGTGGTCCGAGTACTGGAGTATGAGTAAGAAATAGCATGTGCATGTTTATTGGTGTGATTTGTGTAGTGTGTAGTGCTTTTAGTGTTGTCATGTAGTAACGATAGATTATAAGCGCGGTGCACTGAGGGCTGTCTGTCTATACATTTATTTGTTCACAGGTCTCCCGCCGAGGTCTTCCGCTCAGTATGAGTAAGAAATAGCATGTGCATGTCTATTAGTTTGATTTGTGTAGTGTGTAGTGCTTTTAGTGGTTAATATAGTGTAGTAGAATAGATTATAAGCTCTGTGCACTGTCTGTCTTTACTTTATATAACGATTTTAAATTTGTATTGTTCACAGGTCTCTCACCAAGGTCCGAGCCTTTACTTTATTTATATCTCGCCGAGGTCTTCCGCTCTTTGTGATTCTCCTCTGCACCGAGTACTGGAGTGTGAGTAAGATATAGCATGTGCATGTCTATTAGTGTGATTTGTGTAATGTGTAGTACTTTCAGTGTGGTTCACGTAGTGTGTTGGTGGCTAATATAGTGTAGTAATAAAGATTATAACCGCAGTGCACTGGGGGCAAGAATGAGCATTGTGTGTGTAGTATGTAAAATATATTTTAAGATGCGGGATTACGTAGGTTTAAAACAGTATCTTAGATGCGGGATAACGTAGGTTTAAAACAGTATTTTGTAGACATTCAACACAAACAGATCGAGTTTCTTACCGGTTCTTCTCGATAACTGTTGTTTTCCGAACCGGTGGTAGTTTTGACATTACGGAGGAGCCTACTCAAGACTAAAGTAAATAAAAAAATGATTTGAACGAAATAAATAAATTAATAAATTCTAAAATAGCATTTTATTTTATGGAATATCGCCCCCTCTACTCATTGTTTTCCGAACCGGTGGTAGTTTTGACATTACGGAGGAGCCTACTCAAGACTAAAGTAATTTTTTTTTATTAATATATTCTAAAATAGCATTTTATTTTATGGAATGTCGCCCCCTCTACTCATTGACACCTATTTAAGTATTTTATGGTCTAAACTTACAGACTCATAGCACGTAAGATAAAAGTAAATATCAAAATGTTTTTTTGTATGTATCTAATGTACATTTTTGTGTATTAAATACGACACCATTAATACTCGTATTACTCAAGACTAAAGTAAATAAAAAAATGATTTGAACGAAATAAATAAATTAATAAATTCTAAAATAGCATTTTATTTTATGGAATGTCGCCCTCTCTACTCATTGTTTTCCGAACCGGTGGTAGTTTTAACATTACGGAGGAGCCTACTCAAGACTAAAGTAAATAAAAAAATTTTTTGAACGAAATAATTTAATTAATAAATTCTAAAAAAGCATTTTATTTTATGGAATGTCGCCCCCCCTCTACTCATTGACACCTATTTAAGTATTTTATGGTCATTTCAAACTCCAGGTAAACTTACAGACTCATAGCACGTAAGATAAAAGTAAATATCATAGTGTTTTTTTGTATGTATCTAATGTACATTTTTGTGTATTAAATACGAAACCATTAATCAGTACTCGTATATTAAATATCCATGCAACTATTGCTGTAAAACGTTACTTTGACGTTACGTTAACAGGAATAATTTAAAATATAATTCAAAACTGTACCAGATAGATATACCACGATATGGTAGTCAAATACGAATACTGCAAGCATTTTTGGAATTTGTTGTCTGTTTATTTATTTATATGTACAAAAATTAAGACGTACAAAACCAATGGAAATAACTTTTATAGGTGAAAAAATTACACAAATACTTAATGCGGTGATAATGGAATAGTGAAAAGTTCTGCCTAGTCATAATTTCCTTAAATTGAAAAAAATAAAGAATAATAAATAATGAAAAACTTACAGTTAACCTCTGCGCCTCATGTAATGTACAGTTCCATTTACATATAATAATAAAAATAAATACAAAAATTGTCTCTCTTTGCACACAACTCCGTCTTCACCCATCGTCGGTCAGTGTACTAATGACCCAGGCGATGGGAAGTTTCAATTTGATTGAACCTCAATTTGATTTTACTTTGTGGTAAGGTAGCTCCTCTGATGGGTGCAACTATTTTTTTATATAAAAGTAGGGAAATGTACTAATAGATGGCATTAGTAAATCTCACTATAGTATTTACGCATAAACGCATAATTTCTTATATTCGGATATTATTATTTCAAATGTTTCTATAGAATAGTTTAAACTGCTTTGGGCATTCATGGTTGACTATGGCCTTAAACCTTCTATTGTTAGGAGAGGCGAAAGCAAACAACCAAATGAATTTCTTCTCTATTAATTATTAATTCATTTGTGGAAACTTTCAATTAGCTCTTTTGTTTGTTTCATTCATTTCATTTAATCTTTTATTCACTAAAACCTCTTAGTTTCCCTGAAATGTATTCCTATAAATAAATCTAATAATGGTATATTTCTATTCCATCTGTGTACCTGGATAAAAAGGCCTTTGAATCCATCTTTGAACACAAAAATATAATTAATACCTATTAATAGTTAGTGTGTAGTATTGAAACTATAGTACCATTATTTTCGCCATTATAGCCATTTCCAAGGTACGTAAAATTTATAAACAATAATTTCTCACTTATTAGTATTAGATATCGATAAGATATGTATATTATGACTATTTTAAATTCTTTGCTTTTGCAACTGTATGTACCATACGGTCTAAGATTTCAGTTCAGTTAACACGGACATCACATTTAATAAAGTAATTATGTATATGTATAATCATACTTATTCTAATAAAATACGAAGTCAGTATGTAATTTTTAAATATTTAAAAATCGGACAGACGTATTTTTCGGCTTTTAATTTACGTGGTAGTGTATCATCTATCAGCAAATTCTGGAGTTTTATTTAATTATATAAATATTTATATTATCGTCTTTACTTATTAATCCGGCAGATGTGTCTTTTTTCAGCATTTAATAACATATATTCACTAATTACACAAATCTGTACAAAAAATATAACTGATTTGGTAGAAAAATACAAATATATAATAGTTTTCTACAACTAAAATAAAACGGAAAGTAAAATTAGAAAGACATTGAATCAAAATCCGCGGAGAGTTTCATTTAGTACAAATTTTTAACTTTTATCTCCCCTAAATGTTGATCAGTAATATTAGCGACTACTCTGTCAATTTTCATTGGAATCTGTACTGTAAGATCAAAGTTAAGCGCATTCATAAAAAAAAAACACAACAGGTAATGAACTTACCGAAGTTAGATTTGTATATGTATTTGTATATATATATATATATATATATATATATATATATATATTTCTTATATAGTAAGTATATAAGTATAAAACTGCTTTAAGTGACAACCAGAAATATTTAAAACTAGACTATACGTGCAGCTTCGCTCGCGATCATATTGATTTTGGCAAACAAATCGGATAACGCAACAAAAGGTTTCATACAGAGTTTATCACACTCTTTACTCCACTTCCACTATCTATTTCGCGAGAAAAAGTAGCCTTTCCCTCGTGTACTTTTATACTTGCGGATTGAGGTTACCAGTACGTACCTGAACGCTTGAGTAATATTTTCACAGTACAAGTAATGATAATACATCACGTAATATAGAGTTATATGTAATAAGTTCATTAAGTACTGAAAAAGGCCTTAGCTTAGCGATACTCAACCCTTTTTCTATAGGGGCCACAAACATGTGTTAGTCATGATGTTGCGAGCCCCTAAAAAAACAACTTAGGTAATAGTTTCCCTAGCTTTTTATAGGTCCTTAGATAATGTCTTTAACTAACGATAATTATTATAACACTAAACGTTTTACAATAATTGTTATTTGATGATTGATGATTTTAATACGACAAAATATACTCAAAATTGAAACTTTTGTTACCAAACAAGTTAAAATTTTAATAATTGTGAAATTTGTGTAAGATATTGGTTCTCGATAAGCTAAAATAAGAAGAAAATACAAATTTGCACTCAAAAATTTATTATCCTTAAAAAATTTAATCTACATATTTAAACCCACCGAAACCAAATTTAAAAACAATATTATAAAACTTAAAAAATCAATACACAAAACTGTTAAATACACATATTTTTTTATTATGCTTGACAGTATGGTACCATCTACAAACAACGGTGAACGTTGGTCACCGTTTTAATCGGCAATTTTAACTCGCACACATTTATACTGTTTTTCTGTGTCATCTTTCTTGAAACAAGCCCCATTTACATCAACGCCAGTCCGTTTAGCGAAGACTACCTTCCGCTGTATGTACCGTAGCAGAACGTATAATAAAATACATTCTGATAATTCCCAAAAAAAAATAGCAAAGTTACACTCAAACATTTCTCAACCTAATAAAATAAAAAAAAATATAAACATAATATATAGGAATGATATTAACCATATCCCCGTCGTCCAAAACCGATAAACCATCCTCGCTCCCAGAATCTAAAATGGCATAACACGAAGATTCCAATAAAAATAATATTGTAATAGGATGTTTTTTATATGACACAACAAAAATACATATAAAAACATACTGTAGATTTCATTTTTATAATATACCCAACTTTTCATAGTATAATGAAAAACATTTAAAAAATCGATAATATTGTCGATAGCACCTCAACAAAAAGCAATAAACTCGCTAGTCTCGTTACATGTAAACAAAATAGGTTATGTGATTATAAAAAAATCTTTTGCTTTTATATAATTGTGTATTTATATTTAAAATGTCATTAGTAAAAAATCATAGCATGAGGTTTTTAAACATTTGGAACACAAATATATAATGAGAATATATTCACATTTCTATTACGAAACCAGTTTTCAAAGTATTACAAGGGCAATCAAAATTTTGAATTGAAAAATATGAATATGTATATGTATTATTATACTGTGAAGTGTATAATTATGGTAGAAAATACTCACAATTGCTTTTTATAAAACTCAACGGATATATATGTCACAACAATATAACGATCACACAGTAATTTTTGCCGCGTTTTGGCAATATAAACTTTCGTCAGTGTTGCCAACTTTGACATTTCCACTAATCGCAAATTATAAAACGGATTGTATATTGATAGATTATAATTTTATTTATTATAACACTACAATTTTATAGAAGTTCATAGTTAACTTATCTATTTATTAACACATCTGAAAGAGCTTCAGAATATCCTAAAAGTTTCAGGTAAAAATCTTAATTGGCAATATGGCGATAACATTTTTTTTTTTTGTATATAAAGACGCCCCTTTTGTACAAGGTCTTCAGATCCCGAAAGGGATCAGTTAGTTGCGGTTTTTCCTTTTTTTTTATTATAACGTATCTATTTTCTCTCATTAATAGCTAGTACCGCGTTCGATTTTTCTCTTACGCGATTCGGCAACAGCCCAAGCCGAGGTTCGGTCACTAGTGACACCCTTGTGCGAGTTGCCTTGCGGGCTCCAGCACCTTCCCCGCTCGTCCTTCTAGTTTAGGTGAAGCTGTAAAAGCCCCTCAGGCTAACAGTGTAGATCCTTTCGAAAAAAAAAAAAAAAGTACTAGGTCTTGTGACGTTACGTATATAATCTCCGAGGCCGTTTTCTCGCCCTCTTTCATGCTTGAAGGCTTTAATGATCTAAAGAGAGATAAATTTCGTAATGGGATAGCTTCATCATCTCACAGTAGCTGGGTTACCGAGTTTAGCTCAGTATTATTTTTTTGTGTTTATTTTAAAACAATGTTATTAAATACGAATCACTAGATTATACAACTTCATTTTATGGCGTTAAATACGTATGAACTGAACATGACTTTATTAAATACTTTTATTCGTAATAATTTGCTAAATAACTGTGTTCACCAAAAATATTACTATACAGGTGAATTCAAAAAGCAAGTATCTGTCTAAATACAAAGTTCAAATCTAAAACGTTAGAGCCGTTTCCGAGAGCAGCGAAATTTATTTATAGATATATAAAAGAATTACTCTTAATTCCGTTATATAGATTTGCGAGCTATCAAGCCACGCAATTAGTAATTCTATGATCTCCAAAACTATGCGTTGTCGTCATTGGTTCCGCGTCGGCCATTGTTATTTACAAATTGATCTTGTATTTTTCGATATTGTGTTTAGATAAACTTGTAAAAAAAATTGTGTCAACACTACACAGACTCAAAATGAGCGTCGAATGTTATATTTTAAAAATTAATGTTATAAAGCGAAAGTTTGTTTATTTAAAACCGCCATTAGGAGCAATGCTGTATTGAAGAAAGTTAAAAACATGGCCAAAAATTATTAAATAATTTCACCAATCAAATCAGTAGGCACAGTCAGTTTTAAAAATAAAACAAACTTTATTTCCTTATACATTTATTTATGAAATGGTTTCTAATACATTAGTGTTTTACATATAAATCATACATTAACATTAATATATGGATTTATTATAAATGCTACATATTATAATATCTACAATTTTTTACACAGATTTGAGTTTTCATTTTTTGGCATTTGATTTTACAAACAAATTTAGCTCGAACAAGATGCCACAACGTGGCAACTTGTAATGCAAGGTAGTAACTCAAAATGGTTAAATTGTATTAACTTTTCATTTACTTATAAAATAGCTTAAATTTCGCGTCAAAAACGCCTTAAAATCTACTTTGTTCTTGTAGAACATGTCCTCATATACTGTGGTAAATAAAAATAAAATATATATAAATTAATAACATAACAAAACTAAATCTAATAGTAATGGACGAGATGTGATTGATAGTACTAACTTTTACCAGAAATAACCTTTTCATTCAATACATTTCTCTCCAGATTTTTTTTCACTTATAATGGGAAATAACTCGAATTTTACACTCCATATTTCTCATATCTCAAAAGGTATAATTACAAAATCATTTTGAAATCACTGTACTTGTGTGCAGTAGCAAGACTATATCCACATACTATATTCCTGAATATTATATATTAACAGTGAATTTAAAATACTATAAAAACCAGTCCTGTCACATAATATAAGATCGTTTGGGATCACATCTATCTTCAAGAGCACATGTGCATTTTGTAATATCATATAAAATTAGTTATTTAATAGATTTTTTAATACAATCTTACAATAATTTTAGAGATCATTTTTAGAGACATCATAATGTCTTTAGTAGTCTTTAAACTTTATAACACCTCAGTGTTGAACTGACCACAACCAACAAGAAGAAATAATCCATGTTCTCTGTTCCGTTGATTGATATGTTATACAGTGACAAAGTCAACGAGCTGAAATAACGCAATAATGTCTAAGAGAAGAACAGTGTCTCAATGACAAGGTGACAGTGCCCGAGTGGTAAAGTCGTTTGTCCCAATGACAACACAACAATGCCTAAGAGAGACACAGTATCTCAATGAGAGAGTCACAGTGCCTGAGTGATTTAGTCTTTGGACCCGATGACAACACAACAGTATCTTACAGAGTCACGGTGTCTGAGTCTCAGAGCCGCTATGTGAGCAGCAGAGAGCTGATGTCCTCCAGCTGTTCGAATCGGTAGGTGGAGTTGTCCCGAAGATGTCGCACCAGCTCGTCCGTGAGCCGCACTCGGGCTCCGTCGGGGCCGAACACCAGCACTGTATCGCAGTCCTGTCGTAAAATAAAATATATTATATATCACAATATATTCACAACTATAAAGGATAGATTACAATGGGGTTCATGGGATCGAGAAATAAATATATCTAAAAGGAGTATGTACCGCAATAATAATTAATAAGTATGTCTACTTTATGTCAAATGTATATTAATATTATAAAGTGGAAAAGATTATTGATTTGTTTGCTAATCTTCGTCAGATTCCAAAAAATATTTTTGTAATTGATAGAGTAATCATCGAGGAACACTTTGGGCTATTTAACATCACGGTACCACCGATAGGAATAAAGTTATATTTTAGTTACCTACTAATGAAGTTATACAAGAGCAAAATAGTACTTTGGCGTCAATACAAAAATATTTTATACAATTTAAGAAGAATTAAGGGAGAGAGCCAGTTTGACACAATTCTCTGGTCCCATCATAGCATGCATATCTCTTCCAACTCATGTACCCTCTTATGTTACTATTATTTCTTGACATCTATGATGAGGAATTATTTAAAAATATATAATAATAATAATAAAAATAATGAGCCTTTATTACTGAAAATTACACACTTTGAAAGAAACATAAGTAGATATATTATTATTAATTCTTTTGAATTGAATAAAAATTGTTGCACACTGGTTGTGAGTTTTATTTGTGTGAGCATGTTCCCTTAACACTTAGACCTGCTACAACATTTCTACCGTATCTGCTCTTGTCTACAGAGCACCTGCTACCTCTTTAAGATCATCTAACTACCTTTTCTTTTGCCTACCTCTTTGCTTCTTGGTGTTGCATCTAGTAGTCCATTCTGTTAGGATTTTGCACAATGTGTTCGTATGTTAGATTAGATAAAGTTGTACCTTAGCGGAAGGCCCCTGCAGCTGGTTCAGCTTGTGCAGCGGGTCAGTGGCTCGGCGCGCGTGCAGGTACAGCGCGCTGTAGATGTAGGGCACACGTACACCGTCACACGAGGTTCGATTCTGCTGCAAACAAATTCAGTTTAATATACAATTTAAGATTTTTTTTAATTGTTTGTTGAAACAAGCTAAATTATACTCTACAGTTTGAAGCAAATCGGATGACGCAATAAAAAGTTTGATAAGAACTTTATTCCTCTCTTTACCCCACTTCCTAGAAGTTTTTCGCTAGAAAAAGATAGCCTACCATAGTATCCAAGGCCCCAACGGTATATATATTTAAATACATTATATTCGATTCAGCAATATAGGCGAAGAGGCGACATACACAAACAAACTTACTTTTACATATTTTTTTTTATACCTAAGGTTTACCGTTATGGCCGTAATCTCACCTGATCTTAAGTGACGATACGGCCCAAGTTGGTAGACACGCTAAACCTGTGGAGGAACTGGCTCTCAAGTGCTGCTGCCGGAACACACCTATTGGTATTTGGTGGCAGGTTCACAACTAGAGGGTGGTAGCTACCCAGGCGGGCATTAGAAAAAGCCCTACCACCATGCTATGGTTTCCTCACGATGTTTTCCTTCACCGAAAGCTCAAGCTCATTGTAGGTGCTTGGGTTCGAACCCACGTCCCTTGACGCGAAGTCGTGCACACTACCACTGAGCTATCATCGCTTCAATAATAATCATATATCAAAATATCATCGCTAATATATATAGTGTAGTAAAATAGATTATAAGCGCGGTGCATTGGGGACTGTCTGTCTTTACTTTATAAATATAACTATTTTAAATTTGTATTAATTTTAATTTGTTCACAGGTCTCTCTCCGAGGTCTTCCGCTCTTTGTGATTCTCCTCTGCACAGAGTTCTGGAGTATGAGTAAGAAATGGCATGTGCATGTCTATTACAACTCCTCTGCACCGAGTACTGGAGTATGAGTAAGAAATAGCATGTGCATGTCTATTTGTGATATTTGTGTAGTGTATAGTGCTTTTAGTGTTGACCACGTATTGGTCCACGTAGGCTGCACTGTTTTAGTGGTTACTATGGAGTAGTAGAATAGATTATAAGCGCGGTGCACTGTCTGTCTTTACTATATATAACGATATTAAATTTGTATTGTTCACGTATTGTTCACAGGTCTCTCACCGAGGTCTGAGTACTGGAGTATGAGTAAGAAATAGCATGTGCGTGTTTAGTGTGATTTGTGTAGTGTGTAGTGCTTTTGTACTGTTTTAGTGGTTACTATGGTGTAATAGAATAGATTATAAGCGCATTTTAAATTTGTATCAATTTTAATTTGTTCACAGGTCTCTCGCCGAAGTCTTCCGCTCTCCGATTCTCCTCTGCACCGAATACTGGAATATGAGTAAGAAATAGCAAGTGCATGTACATCTTACGTGTGATTTGTGAAGTGTAGTGCTTTTAGTGGTTATTATAGTAGTATAAGCGCGGCTACACTGAGGGCTGCGTCTGTCTTTACTTTATATACCGATTTTAACTTTGTTTGTACTTTTATTTGTTCACAGGTATCTCGCCGAGGTTTTCCGCTCTTTGTGACTCTCCACTGCACCGAGTACTGGAGTATGAGTAAGAAATAGCATGTGCATGTCTAGTGTGATTTGTGTAGTGTGTAGTGCTTTTAGTGGTTAATATATATAGTGTAGTAAAATAGATTATAAGCGTGCTGCACTGGGGACTCTGTCTTACTTTATAAATATAACTATTTTAAATTTGTATTAATTTTAATTTGTTCACAGGTCTTCCGCTCTATGTGACTTTCCTCTGCACAGAGTACTGGAGTATGAGTAAGAAATAGCATTTGCATGTCTATTAGTGTGATTTGTGTTGTGAGTAGTGCTTGTAGTTTGGTCCATGTAGCAACTATAGATTATAAGCGCGGTGCACTGAGTGCTGTCTGTCTATAATTTATATACCGATTTTAAATTTGTATTTATTTTTATTTGTTCACAGGTCTTTCGTCGAGGTGTTCTGCTCAGTATGAATAAGAAACAGCATGTGCATGTGTATTAGTGTGATTTGTGTAGTGTGTAGTGCTTTTAGTGGTTAATATATATAGTGTAGTAAAATAGATTATAAGCGCGCTGCACTGGGGACTGTCTGTCTTACTTTATAAATATAACTATTTGTATTTATTTTTATTTGTTCACAGGTCTTCCGCCGAGGTTTTGCGCCCAGTATGAGTAAGAAATAGCATGTGCATGTCTGTGTGTAGTGCTTTTAGTGGTTAATATATATAGTGAAGTAAAATAGATTATAAGCGCGGTGCATTGGGGACTGTTTGCCTTTACTTTAAAATATAACTATTTTAATTTTGTATTAATTTTAATTTGTTCACAGGTCTCTCGCCGAGGTCTTCCGCTCTTTGTGATTCTCCTCTGTACAGAGTTCTGGAGTATGAGTAAGAAATGGCACGTGCATGTCTATTACAACTCCTCTTCACCGAGTACTGGAGTATGAGTAAGAAATAGCATGTGCATATCTATTAGTGATATTTGTGTAGTGTATAGTGTTTTTAGTGTTGTTCACGTAGTGTACTGTTTTAGTGGTTACTATAGTGTAGTGGAATAAATCATAAGCGCGGTGCACTGTCTGTCTTTACTTTATATAACGATTTTAAATTTGTATTGTTTACAGGTCTCTCACCAGTCCGAGTACTGGAGTATGAGTAAGAAATAGCATGTGTATGTTTAGTGTGATTTGTGTAGTGTGTAGTGCTTTTAGTGTGGTCCATGTAGTAACGATCGATTATAAGCGCGGTGCACTGAGAGCTGTCTGTCTATACTTTATATAACGATATTAATTTTTTTATATTTATTTGTTCACAGGTCTCCCGCCGAAGTCTCCAACTCAGTATGAGTAAGAAATAGCATGTGCATGTCTATTAGTGTGAATTGTGTAGTGTTTTTAGTGATTAATATATATATAGTGTAGTAAAATAGATTATAAGCGCGGTGCACTGGGGACTGTCTGTCTTTACTTAATAAGTATAACTATTTTAAATTGTATTTATTTTAATTTGTTCACAGGTCTCTCGCCGAGGTCTTCTGCTCTTTGTGATTCTCCTCTGCACAGAGTACTGGAGTATGAGTAAGAAATAGCATGTGCATGTTTATTAGTGTGATTTGTGTAGTTCTTTTAGTGTGGTTCACGTAGTGAGTAGTGCTTTTAGTGTGGTCCAAGTAGTAGCGATAGATTATAAGCGCGGTGCACTGAAGGCTGTCTGTCTATACTTTATATAACGATATACATTTTTTTTTGCGCGGTGCACTGTCTGTCTTTAATATAATGATTTTAAATTTGTATTGTTCTCAGATCTCTCACCGTGGTCCGAGTACTGGAGTATGAGTAAGAAATAGCATGTGCATGTTTATTGGTGTGATTTGTGTAGTGTGTAGTGCTTTTAGTGTTGTCATGTAGTAACGATAGATTATAAGCGCGGTGCACTGAGGGCTGTCTGTCTATACATTTATTTGTTCACAGGTCTCCCGCCGAGGTCTTCCGCTCAGTATGAGTAAGAAATAGCATGTGCATGTCTATTAGTTTGATTTGTGTAGTGTGTAGTGCTTTTAGTGGTTAATATAGTGTAGTAGAATAGATTATAAGCTCTGTGCACTGTCTGTCTTTACTTTATATAACGATTTTAAATTTGTATTGTTCACAGGTCTCTCACCAAGGTCCGAGCCTTTACTTTATTTATATCTCGCCGAGGTCTTCCGCTCTTTGTGATTCTCCTCTGCACCGAGTACTGGAGTGTGAGTAAGATATAGCATGTGCATGTCTATTAGTGTGATTTGTGTAATGTGTAGTACTTTCAGTGTGGTTCACGTAGTGTGTTGGTGGCTAATATAGTGTAGTAATAAAGATTATAACCGCAGTGCACTGGGGGCAAGAATGAGCATTGTGTGTGTAGTATGTAAAATATATTTTAAGATGCGGGATTACGTAGGTTTAAAACAGTATCTTAGATGCGGGATAACGTAGGTTTAAAACAGTATTTTGTAGACATTCAACACAAACAGATCGAGTTTCTTACCGGTTCTTCTCGATAACTGTTGTTTTCCGAACCGGTGGTAGTTTTGACATTACGGAGGAGCCTACTCAAGACTAAAGTAAATAAAAAAATGATTTGAACGAAATAAATAAATTAATAAATTCTAAAATAGCATTTTATTTTATGGAATATCGCCCCCTCTACTCATTGTTTTCCGAACCGGTGGTAGTTTTGACATTACGGAGGAGCCTACTCAAGACTAAAGTAATTTTTTTTTATTAATATATTCTAAAATAGCATTTTATTTTATGGAATGTCGCCCCCTCTACTCATTGACACCTATTTAAGTATTTTATGGTCTAAACTTACAGACTCATAGCACGTAAGATAAAAGTAAATATCAAAATGTTTTTTTGTATGTATCTAATGTACATTTTTGTGTATTAAATACGACACCATTAATACTCGTATTACTCAAGACTAAAGTAAATAAAAAAATGATTTGAACGAAATAAATAAATTAATAAATTCTAAAATAGCATTTTATTTTATGGAATGTCGCCCTCTCTACTCATTGTTTTCCGAACCGGTGGTAGTTTTAACATTACGGAGGAGCCTACTCAAGACTAAAGTAAATAAAAAAATTTTTTGAACGAAATAATTTAATTAATAAATTCTAAAAAAGCATTTTATTTTATGGAATGTCGCCCCCCCTCTACTCATTGACACCTATTTAAGTATTTTATGGTCATTTCAAACTCCAGGTAAACTTACAGACTCATAGCACGTAAGATAAAAGTAAATATCATAGTGTTTTTTTGTATGTATCTAATGTACATTTTTGTGTATTAAATACGAAACCATTAATCAGTACTCGTATATTAAATATCCATGCAACTATTGCTGTAAAACGTTACTTTGACGTTACGTTAACAGGAATAATTTAAAATATAATTCAAAACTGTACCAGATAGATATACCACGATATGGTAGTCAAATACGAATACTGCAAGCATTTTTGGAATTTGTTGTCTGTTTATTTATTTATATGTACAAAAATTAAGACGTACAAAACCAATGGAAATAACTTTTATAGGTGAAAAAATTACACAAATACTTAATGCGGTGATAATGGAATAGTGAAAAGTTCTGCCTAGTCATAATTTCCTTAAATTGAAAAAAATAAAGAATAATAAATAATGAAAAACTTACAGTTAACCTCTGCGCCTCATGTAATGTACAGTTCCATTTACATATAATAATAAAAATAAATACAAAAATTGTCTCTCTTTGCACACAACTCCGTCTTCACCCATCGTCGGTCAGTGTACTAATGACCCAGGCGATGGGAAGTTTCAATTTGATTGAACCTCAATTTGATTTTACTTTGTGGTAAGGTAGCTCCTCTGATGGGTGCAACTATTTTTTTATATAAAAGTAGGGAAATGTACTAATAGATGGCATTAGTAAATCTCACTATAGTATTTACGCATAAACGCATAATTTCTTATATTCGGATATTATTATTTCAAATGTTTCTATAGAATAGTTTAAACTGCTTTGGGCATTCATGGTTGACTATGGCCTTAAACCTTCTATTGTTAGGAGAGGCGAAAGCAAACAACCAAATGAATTTCTTCTCTATTAATTATTAATTCATTTGTGGAAACTTTCAATTAGCTCTTTTGTTTGTTTCATTCATTTCATTTAATCTTTTATTCACTAAAACCTCTTAGTTTCCCTGAAATGTATTCCTATAAATAAATCTAATAATGGTATATTTCTATTCCATCTGTGTACCTGGATAAAAAGGCCTTTGAATCCATCTTTGAACACAAAAATATAATTAATACCTATTAATAGTTAGTGTGTAGTATTGAAACTATAGTACCATTATTTTCGCCATTATAGCCATTTCCAAGGTACGTAAAATTTATAAACAATAATTTCTCACTTATTAGTATTAGATATCGATAAGATATGTATATTATGACTATTTTAAATTCTTTGCTTTTGCAACTGTATGTACCATACGGTCTAAGATTTCAGTTCAGTTAACACGGACATCACATTTAATAAAGTAATTATGTATATGTATAATCATACTTATTCTAATAAAATACGAAGTCAGTATGTAATTTTTAAATATTTAAAAATCGGACAGACGTATTTTTCGGCTTTTAATTTACGTGGTAGTGTATCATCTATCAGCAAATTCTGGAGTTTTATTTAATTATATAAATATTTATATTATCGTCTTTACTTATTAATCCGGCAGATGTGTCTTTTTTCAGCATTTAATAACATATATTCACTAATTACACAAATCTGTACAAAAAATATAACTGATTTGGTAGAAAAATACAAATATATAATAGTTTTCTACAACTAAAATAAAACGGAAAGTAAAATTAGAAAGACATTGAATCAAAATCCGCGGAGAGTTTCATTTAGTACAAATTTTTAACTTTTATCTCCCCTAAATGTTGATCAGTAATATTAGCGACTACTCTGTCAATTTTCATTGGAATCTGTACTGTAAGATCAAAGTTAAGCGCATTCATAAAAAAAAAACACAACAGGTAATGAACTTACCGAAGTTAGATTTGTATATGTATTTGTATATATATATATATATATATATATATATATATATATATTTCTTATATAGTAAGTATATAAGTATAAAACTGCTTTAAGTGACAACCAGAAATATTTAAAACTAGACTATACGTGCAGCTTCGCTCGCGATCATATTGATTTTGGCAAACAAATCGGATAACGCAACAAAAGGTTTCATACAGAGTTTATCACACTCTTTACTCCACTTCCACTATCTATTTCGCGAGAAAAAGTAGCCTTTCCCTCGTGTACTTTTATACTTGCGGATTGAGGTTACCAGTACGTACCTGAACGCTTGAGTAATATTTTCACAGTACAAGTAATGATAATACATCACGTAATATAGAGTTATATGTAATAAGTTCATTAAGTACTGAAAAAGGCCTTAGCTTAGCGATACTCAACCCTTTTTCTATAGGGGCCACAAACATGTGTTAGTCATGATGTTGCGAGCCCCTAAAAAAACAACTTAGGTAATAGTTTCCCTAGCTTTTTATAGGTCCTTAGATAATGTCTTTAACTAACGATAATTATTATAACACTAAACGTTTTACAATAATTGTTATTTGATGATTGATGATTTTAATACGACAAAATATACTCAAAATTGAAACTTTTGTTACCAAACAAGTTAAAATTTTAATAATTGTGAAATTTGTGTAAGATATTGGTTCTCGATAAGCTAAAATAAGAAGAAAATACAAATTTGCACTCAAAAATTTATTATCCTTAAAAAATTTAATCTACATATTTAAACCCACCGAAACCAAATTTAAAAACAATATTATAAAACTTAAAAAATCAATACACAAAACTGTTAAATACACATATTTTTTTATTATGCTTGACAGTATGGTACCATCTACAAACAACGGTGAACGTTGGTCACCGTTTTAATCGGCAATTTTAACTCGCACACATTTATACTGTTTTTCTGTGTCATCTTTCTTGAAACAAGCCCCATTTACATCAACGCCAGTCCGTTTAGCGAAGACTACCTTCCGCTGTATGTACCGTAGCAGAACGTATAATAAAATACATTCTGATAATTCCCAAAAAAAAATAGCAAAGTTACACTCAAACATTTCTCAACCTAATAAAATAAAAAAAAATATAAACATAATATATAGGAATGATATTAACCATATCCCCGTCGTCCAAAACCGATAAACCATCCTCGCTCCCAGAATCTAAAATGGCATAACACGAAGATTCCAATAAAAATAATATTGTAATAGGATGTTTTTTATATGACACAACAAAAATACATATAAAAACATACTGTAGATTTCATTTTTATAATATACCCAACTTTTCATAGTATAATGAAAAACATTTAAAAAATCGATAATATTGTCGATAGCACCTCAACAAAAAGCAATAAACTCGCTAGTCTCGTTACATGTAAACAAAATAGGTTATGTGATTATAAAAAAATCTTTTGCTTTTATATAATTGTGTATTTATATTTAAAATGTCATTAGTAAAAAATCATAGCATGAGGTTTTTAAACATTTGGAACACAAATATATAATGAGAATATATTCACATTTCTATTACGAAACCAGTTTTCAAAGTATTACAAGGGCAATCAAAATTTTGAATTGAAAAATATGAATATGTATATGTATTATTATACTGTGAAGTGTATAATTATGGTAGAAAATACTCACAATTGCTTTTTATAAAACTCAACGGATATATATGTCACAACAATATAACGATCACACAGTAATTTTTGCCGCGTTTTGGCAATATAAACTTTCGTCAGTGTTGCCAACTTTGACATTTCCACTAATCGCAAATTATAAAACGGATTGTATATTGATAGATTATAATTTTATTTATTATAACACTACAATTTTATAGAAGTTCATAGTTAACTTATCTATTTATTAACACATCTGAAAGAGCTTCAGAATATCCTAAAAGTTTCAGGTAAAAATCTTAATTGGCAATATGGCGATAACATTTTTTTTTTTTGTATATAAAGACGCCCCTTTTGTACAAGGTCTTCAGATCCCGAAAGGGATCAGTTAGTTGCGGTTTTTCCTTTTTTTTTATTATAACGTATCTATTTTCTCTCATTAATAGCTAGTACCGCGTTCGATTTTTCTCTTACGCGATTCGGCAACAGCCCAAGCCGAGGTTCGGTCACTAGTGACACCCTTGTGCGAGTTGCCTTGCGGGCTCCAGCACCTTCCCCGCTCGTCCTTCTAGTTTAGGTGAAGCTGTAAAAGCCCCTCAGGCTAACAGTGTAGATCCTTTCGAAAAAAAAAAAAAAAGTACTAGGTCTTGTGACGTTACGTATATAATCTCCGAGGCCGTTTTCTCGCCCTCTTTCATGCTTGAAGGCTTTAATGATCTAAAGAGAGATAAATTTCGTAATGGGATAGCTTCATCATCTCACAGTAGCTGGGTTACCGAGTTTAGCTCAGTATTATTTTTTTGTGTTTATTTTAAAACAATGTTATTAAATACGAATCACTAGATTATACAACTTCATTTTATGGCGTTAAATACGTATGAACTGAACATGACTTTATTAAATACTTTTATTCGTAATAATTTGCTAAATAACTGTGTTCACCAAAAATATTACTATACAGGTGAATTCAAAAAGCAAGTATCTGTCTAAATACAAAGTTCAAATCTAAAACGTTAGAGCCGTTTCCGAGAGCAGCGAAATTTATTTATAGATATATAAAAGAATTACTCTTAATTCCGTTATATAGATTTGCGAGCTATCAAGCCACGCAATTAGTAATTCTATGATCTCCAAAACTATGCGTTGTCGTCATTGGTTCCGCGTCGGCCATTGTTATTTACAAATTGATCTTGTATTTTTCGATATTGTGTTTAGATAAACTTGTAAAAAAAATTGTGTCAACACTACACAGACTCAAAATGAGCGTCGAATGTTATATTTTAAAAATTAATGTTATAAAGCGAAAGTTTGTTTATTTAAAACTGCCATTAGGAGCAATGCTGTATTGAAGAAAGTTAAAAACATGGCCAAAAATTATTAAATAATTTCACCAATCAAATCAGTAGGCACAGTCAGTTTTAAAAATAAAACAAACTTTATTTCCTTATACATTTATTTATGAAATGGTTTCTAATACATTAGTGTTTTACATATAAATCATACATTAACATTAATATATGGATTTATTATAAATGCTACATATTATAATATCTACAATTTTTTACACAGATTTGAGTTTTCATTTTTTGGCATTTGATTTTACAAACAAATTTAGCTCGAACAAGATGCAACAACGTGGCAACTTGTAATGCAAGGTAGTAACTCAAAATGGTTAAATTGTATTAACTTTTCATTTACTTATAAAATAGCTTAAATTTCGCGTCAAAAACGCCTTAAAATCTACTTTGTTCTTGTAGAACATGTCCTCATATACTGTGGTAAATAAAAATAAAATATATATAAATTAATAACATAACAAAACTAAATCTAATAGTAATGGACGAGATGTGATTGATAGTACTAACTTTTACCAGAAATAACCTTTTCATTCAATACATTTCTCTCCAGATTTTTTTTCACTTATAATGGGAAATAACTCGAATTTTACACTCCATATTTCTCATATCTCAAAAGGTATAATTACAAAATCATTTTGAAATCACTGTACTTGTGTGCAGTAGCAAGACTATATCCACATACTATATTCCTGAATATTATATATTAACAGTGAATTTAAAATACTATAAAAACCAGTCCTGTCACATAATATAAGATCGTTTGGGATCACATCTATCTTCAAGAGCACATGTGCATTTTGTAATATCATATAAAATTAGTTATTTAATAGATTTTTTAATACAATCTTACAATAATTTTAGAGATCATTTTTAGAGACATCATAATGTCTTTAGTAGTCTTTAAACTTTATAACACCTCAGTGTTGAACTGACCACAACCAACAAGAAGAAATAATCCATGTTCTCTGTTCCGTTGATTGATATGTTATACAGTGACAAAGTCAACGAGCTGAAATAACGCAATAATGTCTAAGAGAAGAACAGTGTCTCAATGACAAGGTGACAGTGCCCGAGTGGTAAAGTCGTTTGTCCCAATGACAACACAACAATGCCTAAGAGAGACACAGTATCTCAATGAGAGAGTCACAGTGCCTGAGTGATTTAGTCTTTGGACCCGATGACAACACAACAGTATCTTACAGAGTCACGGTGTCTGAGTCTCAGAGCCGCTATGTGAGCAGCAGAGAGCTGATGTCCTCCAGCTGTTCGAATCGGTAGGTGGAGTTGTCCCGAAGATGTCGCACCAGCTCGTCCGTGAGCCGCACTCGGGCTCCGTCGGGGCCGAACACCAGCACTGTATCGCAGTCCTGTCGTAAAATAAAATATATTATATATCACAATATATTCACAACTATAAAGGATAGATTACAATGGGGTTCATGGGATCGAGAAATAAATATATCTAAAAGGAGTATGTACCGCAATAATAATTAATAAGTATGTCTACTTTATGTCAAATGTATATTAATATTATAAAGTGGAAAAGATTATTGATTTGTTTGCTAATCTTCGTCAGATTCCAAAAAATATTTTTGTAATTGATAGAGTAATCATCGAGGAACACTTTGGGCTATTTAACATCACGGTACCACCGATAGGAATAAAGTTATATTTTAGTTACCTACTAATGAAGTTATACAAGAGCAAAATAGTACTTTGGCGTCAATACAAAAATATTTTATACAATTTAAGAAGAATTAAGGGAGAGAGCCAGTTTGACACAATTCTCTGGTCCCATCATAGCATGCATATCTCTTCCAACTCATGTACCCTCTTATGTTACTATTATTTCTTGACATCTATGATGAGGAATTATTTAAAAATATATAATAATAATAATAAAAATAATGAGCCTTTATTACTGAAAATTACACACTTTGAAAGAAACATAAGTAGATATATTATTATTAATTCTTTTGAATTGAATAAAAATTGTTGCACACTGGTTGTGAGTTTTATTTGTGTGAGCATGTTCCCTTAACACTTAGACCTGCTACAACATTTCTACCGTATCTGCTCTTGTCTACAGAGCACCTGCTACCTCTTTAAGATCATCTAACTACCTTTTCTTTTGCCTACCTCTTTGCTTCTTGGTGTTGCATCTAGTAGTCCATTCTGTTAGGATTTTGCACAATGTGTTCGTATGTTAGATTAGATAAAGTTGTACCTTAGCGGAAGGCCCCTGCAGCTGGTTCAGCTTGTGCAGCGGGTCAGTGGCTCGGCGCGCGTGCAGGTACAGCGCGCTGTAGATGTAGGGCACACGTACACCGTCACACGAGGTTCGATTCTGCTGCAAACAAATTCAGTTTAATATACAATTTAAGATTTTTTTTAATTGTTTGTTGAAACAAGCTAAATTATACTCTACAGTTTGAAGCAAATCGGATGACGCAATAAAAAGTTTGATAAGAACTTTATTCCTCTCTTTACCCCACTTCCTAGAAGTTTTTCGCTAGAAAAAGATAGCCTACCATAGTATCCAAGGCCCCAACGGTATATATATTTAAATACATTATATTCGATTCAGCAATATAGGCGAAGAGGCGACATACACAAACAAACTTACTTTTACATATTTTTTTTTATACCTAAGGTTTACCGTTATGGCCGTAATCTCACCTGATCTTAAGTGACGATACGGCCCAAGTTGGTAGACACGCTAAACCTGTGGAGGAACTGGCTCTCAAGTGCTGCTGCCGGAACACACCTATTGGTATTTGGTGGCAGGTTCACAACTAGAGGGTGGTAGCTACCCAGGCGGGCATTAGAAAAAGCCCTACCACCATGCTATGGTTTCCTCACGATGTTTTCCTTCACCGAAAGCTCAAGCTCATTGTAGGTGCTTGGGTTCGAACCCACGTCCCTTGACGCGAAGTCGTGCACACTACCACTGAGCTATCATCGCTTCAATAATAATCATATATCAAAATATCATCGCTAATATATATAGTGTAGTAAAATAGATTATAAGCGCGGTGCATTGGGGACTGTCTGTCTTTACTTTATAAATATAACTATTTTAAATTTGTATTAATTTTAATTTGTTCACAGGTCTCTCTCCGAGGTCTTCCGCTCTTTGTGATTCTCCTCTGCACAGAGTTCTGGAGTATGAGTAAGAAATGGCATGTGCATGTCTATTACAACTCCTCTGCACCGAGTACTGGAGTATGAGTAAGAAATAGCATGTGCATGTCTATTTGTGATATTTGTGTAGTGTATAGTGCTTTTAGTGTTGACCACGTATTGGTCCACGTAGGCTGCACTGTTTTAGTGGTTACTATGGAGTAGTAGAATAGATTATAAGCGCGGTGCACTGTCTGTCTTTACTATATATAACGATATTAAATTTGTATTGTTCACGTATTGTTCACAGGTCTCTCACCGAGGTCTGAGTACTGGAGTATGAGTAAGAAATAGCATGTGCGTGTTTAGTGTGATTTGTGTAGTGTGTAGTGCTTTTGTACTGTTTTAGTGGTTACTATGGTGTAATAGAATAGATTATAAGCGCATTTTAAATTTGTATCAATTTTAATTTGTTCACAGGTCTCTCGCCGAAGTCTTCCGCTCTCCGATTCTCCTCTGCACCGAATACTGGAATATGAGTAAGAAATAGCAAGTGCATGTACATCTTACGTGTGATTTGTGAAGTGTAGTGCTTTTAGTGGTTATTATAGTAGTATAAGCGCGGCTACACTGAGGGCTGCGTCTGTCTTTACTTTATATACCGATTTTAACTTTGTTTGTACTTTTATTTGTTCACAGGTATCTCGCCGAGGTTTTCCGCTCTTTGTGACTCTCCACTGCACCGAGTACTGGAGTATGAGTAAGAAATAGCATGTGCATGTCTAGTGTGATTTGTGTAGTGTGTAGTGCTTTTAGTGGTTAATATATATAGTGTAGTAAAATAGATTATAAGCGTGCTGCACTGGGGACTCTGTCTTACTTTATAAATATAACTATTTTAAATTTGTATTAATTTTAATTTGTTCACAGGTCTTCCGCTCTATGTGACTTTCCTCTGCACAGAGTACTGGAGTATGAGTAAGAAATAGCATTTGCATGTCTATTAGTGTGATTTGTGTTGTGAGTAGTGCTTGTAGTTTGGTCCATGTAGCAACTATAGATTATAAGCGCGGTGCACTGAGTGCTGTCTGTCTATAATTTATATACCGATTTTAAATTTGTATTTATTTTTATTTGTTCACAGGTCTTTCGTCGAGGTGTTCTGCTCAGTATGAATAAGAAACAGCATGTGCATGTGTATTAGTGTGATTTGTGTAGTGTGTAGTGCTTTTAGTGGTTAATATATATAGTGTAGTAAAATAGATTATAAGCGCGCTGCACTGGGGACTGTCTGTCTTACTTTATAAATATAACTATTTGTATTTATTTTTATTTGTTCACAGGTCTTCCGCCGAGGTTTTGCGCCCAGTATGAGTAAGAAATAGCATGTGCATGTCTGTGTGTAGTGCTTTTAGTGGTTAATATATATAGTGAAGTAAAATAGATTATAAGCGCGGTGCATTGGGGACTGTTTGCCTTTACTTTAAAATATAACTATTTTAATTTTGTATTAATTTTAATTTGTTCACAGGTCTCTCGCCGAGGTCTTCCGCTCTTTGTGATTCTCCTCTGTACAGAGTTCTGGAGTATGAGTAAGAAATGGCACGTGCATGTCTATTACAACTCCTCTTCACCGAGTACTGGAGTATGAGTAAGAAATAGCATGTGCATATCTATTAGTGATATTTGTGTAGTGTATAGTGTTTTTAGTGTTGTTCACGTAGTGTACTGTTTTAGTGGTTACTATAGTGTAGTGGAATAAATCATAAGCGCGGTGCACTGTCTGTCTTTACTTTATATAACGATTTTAAATTTGTATTGTTTACAGGTCTCTCACCAGTCCGAGTACTGGAGTATGAGTAAGAAATAGCATGTGTATGTTTAGTGTGATTTGTGTAGTGTGTAGTGCTTTTAGTGTGGTCCATGTAGTAACGATCGATTATAAGCGCGGTGCACTGAGAGCTGTCTGTCTATACTTTATATAACGATATTAATTTTTTTATATTTATTTGTTCACAGGTCTCCCGCCGAAGTCTCCAACTCAGTATGAGTAAGAAATAGCATGTGCATGTCTATTAGTGTGAATTGTGTAGTGTTTTTAGTGATTAATATATATATAGTGTAGTAAAATAGATTATAAGCGCGGTGCACTGGGGACTGTCTGTCTTTACTTAATAAGTATAACTATTTTAAATTGTATTTATTTTAATTTGTTCACAGGTCTCTCGCCGAGGTCTTCTGCTCTTTGTGATTCTCCTCTGCACAGAGTACTGGAGTATGAGTAAGAAATAGCATGTGCATGTTTATTAGTGTGATTTGTGTAGTTCTTTTAGTGTGGTTCACGTAGTGAGTAGTGCTTTTAGTGTGGTCCAAGTAGTAGCGATAGATTATAAGCGCGGTGCACTGAAGGCTGTCTGTCTATACTTTATATAACGATATACATTTTTTTTTGCGCGGTGCACTGTCTGTCTTTAATATAATGATTTTAAATTTGTATTGTTCTCAGATCTCTCACCGTGGTCCGAGTACTGGAGTATGAGTAAGAAATAGCATGTGCATGTTTATTGGTGTGATTTGTGTAGTGTGTAGTGCTTTTAGTGTTGTCATGTAGTAACGATAGATTATAAGCGCGGTGCACTGAGGGCTGTCTGTCTATACATTTATTTGTTCACAGGTCTCCCGCCGAGGTCTTCCGCTCAGTATGAGTAAGAAATAGCATGTGCATGTCTATTAGTTTGATTTGTGTAGTGTGTAGTGCTTTTAGTGGTTAATATAGTGTAGTAGAATAGATTATAAGCTCTGTGCACTGTCTGTCTTTACTTTATATAACGATTTTAAATTTGTATTGTTCACAGGTCTCTCACCAAGGTCCGAGCCTTTACTTTATTTATATCTCGCCGAGGTCTTCCGCTCTTTGTGATTCTCCTCTGCACCGAGTACTGGAGTGTGAGTAAGATATAGCATGTGCATGTCTATTAGTGTGATTTGTGTAATGTGTAGTACTTTCAGTGTGGTTCACGTAGTGTGTTGGTGGCTAATATAGTGTAGTAATAAAGATTATAACCGCAGTGCACTGGGGGCAAGAATGAGCATTGTGTGTGTAGTATGTAAAATATATTTTAAGATGCGGGATTACGTAGGTTTAAAACAGTATCTTAGATGCGGGATAACGTAGGTTTAAAACAGTATTTTGTAGACATTCAACACAAACAGATCGAGTTTCTTACCGGTTCTTCTCGATAACTGTTGTTTTCCGAACCGGTGGTAGTTTTGACATTACGGAGGAGCCTACTCAAGACTAAAGTAAATAAAAAAATGATTTGAACGAAATAAATAAATTAATAAATTCTAAAATAGCATTTTATTTTATGGAATATCGCCCCCTCTACTCATTGTTTTCCGAACCGGTGGTAGTTTTGACATTACGGAGGAGCCTACTCAAGACTAAAGTAATTTTTTTTTATTAATATATTCTAAAATAGCATTTTATTTTATGGAATGTCGCCCCCTCTACTCATTGACACCTATTTAAGTATTTTATGGTCTAAACTTACAGACTCATAGCACGTAAGATAAAAGTAAATATCAAAATGTTTTTTTGTATGTATCTAATGTACATTTTTGTGTATTAAATACGACACCATTAATACTCGTATTACTCAAGACTAAAGTAAATAAAAAAATGATTTGAACGAAATAAATAAATTAATAAATTCTAAAATAGCATTTTATTTTATGGAATGTCGCCCTCTCTACTCATTGTTTTCCGAACCGGTGGTAGTTTTAACATTACGGAGGAGCCTACTCAAGACTAAAGTAAATAAAAAAATTTTTTGAACGAAATAATTTAATTAATAAATTCTAAAAAAGCATTTTATTTTATGGAATGTCGCCCCCCCTCTACTCATTGACACCTATTTAAGTATTTTATGGTCATTTCAAACTCCAGGTAAACTTACAGACTCATAGCACGTAAGATAAAAGTAAATATCATAGTGTTTTTTTGTATGTATCTAATGTACATTTTTGTGTATTAAATACGAAACCATTAATCAGTACTCGTATATTAAATATCCATGCAACTATTGCTGTAAAACGTTACTTTGACGTTACGTTAACAGGAATAATTTAAAATATAATTCAAAACTGTACCAGATAGATATACCACGATATGGTAGTCAAATACGAATACTGCAAGCATTTTTGGAATTTGTTGTCTGTTTATTTATTTATATGTACAAAAATTAAGACGTACAAAACCAATGGAAATAACTTTTATAGGTGAAAAAATTACACAAATACTTAATGCGGTGATAATGGAATAGTGAAAAGTTCTGCCTAGTCATAATTTCCTTAAATTGAAAAAAATAAAGAATAATAAATAATGAAAAACTTACAGTTAACCTCTGCGCCTCATGTAATGTACAGTTCCATTTACATATAATAATAAAAATAAATACAAAAATTGTCTCTCTTTGCACACAACTCCGTCTTCACCCATCGTCGGTCAGTGTACTAATGACCCAGGCGATGGGAAGTTTCAATTTGATTGAACCTCAATTTGATTTTACTTTGTGGTAAGGTAGCTCCTCTGATGGGTGCAACTATTTTTTTATATAAAAGTAGGGAAATGTACTAATAGATGGCATTAGTAAATCTCACTATAGTATTTACGCATAAACGCATAATTTCTTATATTCGGATATTATTATTTCAAATGTTTCTATAGAATAGTTTAAACTGCTTTGGGCATTCATGGTTGACTATGGCCTTAAACCTTCTATTGTTAGGAGAGGCGAAAGCAAACAACCAAATGAATTTCTTCTCTATTAATTATTAATTCATTTGTGGAAACTTTCAATTAGCTCTTTTGTTTGTTTCATTCATTTCATTTAATCTTTTATTCACTAAAACCTCTTAGTTTCCCTGAAATGTATTCCTATAAATAAATCTAATAATGGTATATTTCTATTCCATCTGTGTACCTGGATAAAAAGGCCTTTGAATCCATCTTTGAACACAAAAATATAATTAATACCTATTAATAGTTAGTGTGTAGTATTGAAACTATAGTACCATTATTTTCGCCATTATAGCCATTTCCAAGGTACGTAAAATTTATAAACAATAATTTCTCACTTATTAGTATTAGATATCGATAAGATATGTATATTATGACTATTTTAAATTCTTTGCTTTTGCAACTGTATGTACCATACGGTCTAAGATTTCAGTTCAGTTAACACGGACATCACATTTAATAAAGTAATTATGTATATGTATAATCATACTTATTCTAATAAAATACGAAGTCAGTATGTAATTTTTAAATATTTAAAAATCGGACAGACGTATTTTTCGGCTTTTAATTTACGTGGTAGTGTATCATCTATCAGCAAATTCTGGAGTTTTATTTAATTATATAAATATTTATATTATCGTCTTTACTTATTAATCCGGCAGATGTGTCTTTTTTCAGCATTTAATAACATATATTCACTAATTACACAAATCTGTACAAAAAATATAACTGATTTGGTAGAAAAATACAAATATATAATAGTTTTCTACAACTAAAATAAAACGGAAAGTAAAATTAGAAAGACATTGAATCAAAATCCGCGGAGAGTTTCATTTAGTACAAATTTTTAACTTTTATCTCCCCTAAATGTTGATCAGTAATATTAGCGACTACTCTGTCAATTTTCATTGGAATCTGTACTGTAAGATCAAAGTTAAGCGCATTCATAAAAAAAAAACACAACAGGTAATGAACTTACCGAAGTTAGATTTGTATATGTATTTGTATATATATATATATATATATATATATATATATATTTCTTATATAGTAAGTATATAAGTATAAAACTGCTTTAAGTGACAACCAGAAATATTTAAAACTAGACTATACGTGCAGCTTCGCTCGCGATCATATTGATTTTGGCAAACAAATCGGATAACGCAACAAAAGGTTTCATACAGAGTTTATCACACTCTTTACTCCACTTCCACTATCTATTTCGCGAGAAAAAAGTAGCCTTTCCCTCGTGTACTTTTATACTTGCGGATTGAGGTTACCAGTACGTACCTGAACGCTTGAGTAATATTTTCACAGTACAAGTAATGATAATACATCAGGTAATATAGAGTTATATGTAATAAGTTCATTAAGTACTGAAAAAGGCCTTAGCTTAGCGATACTCAACCCTTTTTCTATAGGGGCCACAAACATGTGTTAGTCATGATGTTGCGAGCCCCTAAAAAAACAACTTAGGTAATAGTTTCCCTAGCTTTTTATAGGTCCTTAGATAATGTCTTTAACTAACGATAATTATTATAACACTAAACGTTTTACAATAATTGTTATTTGATGATTGATGATTTTAATACGACAAAATATACTCAAAATTGAAACTTTTGTTACCAAACAAGTTAAAATTTTAATAATTGTGAAATTTGTGTAAGATATTGGTTCTCGATAAGCTAAAATAAGAAGAAAATACAAATTTGCACTCAAAAATTTATTATCCTTAAAAAATTTAATCTACATATTTAAACCCACCGAAACCAAATTTAAAAACAATATTATAAAACTTAAAAAATCAATACACAAAACTGTTAAATACACATATTTTTTTATTATGCTTGACAGTATGGTACCATCTACAAACAACGGTGAACGTTGGTCACCGTTTTAATCGGCAATTTTAACTCGCACACATTTATACTGTTTTTCTGTGTCATCTTTCTTGAAACAAGCCCCATTTACATCAACGCCAGTCCGTTTAGCGAAGACTACCTTCCGCTGTATGTACCGTAGCAGAACGTATAATAAAATACATTCTGATAATTCCCAAAAAAAAATAGCAAAGTTACACTCAAACATTTCTCAACCTAATAAAATAAAAAAAAATATAAACATAATATATAGGAATGATATTAACCATATCCCCGTCGTCCAAAACCGATAAACCATCCTCGCTCCCAGAATCTAAAATGGCATAACACGAAGATTCCAATAAAAATAATATTGTAATAGGATGTTTTTTATATGACACAACAAAAATACATATAAAAACATACTGTAGATTTCATTTTTATAATATACCCAACTTTTCATAGTATAATGAAAAACATTTAAAAAATCGATAATATTGTCGATAGCACCTCAACAAAAAGCAATAAACTCGCTAGTCTCGTTACATGTAAACAAAATAGGTTATGTGATTATAAAAAAATCTTTTGCTTTTATATAATTGTGTATTTATATTTAAAATGTCATTAGTAAAAAATCATAGCATGAGGTTTTTAAACATTTGGAACACAAATATATAATGAGAATATATTCACATTTCTATTACGAAACCAGTTTTCAAAGTATTACAAGGGCAATCAAAATTTTGAATTGAAAAATATGAATATGTATATGTATTATTATACTGTGAAGTGTATAATTATGGTAGAAAATACTCACAATTGCTTTTTATAAAACTCAACGGATATATATGTCACAACAATATAACGATCACACAGTAATTTTTGCCGCGTTTTGGCAATATAAACTTTCGTCAGTGTTGCCAACTTTGACATTTCCACTAATCGCAAATTATAAAACGGATTGTATATTGATAGATTATAATTTTATTTATTATAACACTACAATTTTATAGAAGTTCATAGTTAACTTATCTATTTATTAACACATCTGAAAGAGCTTCAGAATATCCTAAAAGTTTCAGGTAAAAATCTTAATTGGCAATATGGCGATAACATTTTTTTTTTTTGTATATAAAGACGCCCCTTTTGTACAAGGTCTTCAGATCCCGAAAGGGATCAGTTAGTTGCGGTTTTTCCTTTTTTTTTATTATAACGTATCTATTTTCTCTCATTAATAGCTAGTACCGCGTTCGATTTTTCTCTTACGCGATTCGGCAACAGCCCAAGCCGAGGTTCGGTCACTAGTGACACCCTTGTGCGAGTTGCCTTGCGGGCTCCAGCACCTTCCCCGCTCGTCCTTCTAGTTTAGGTGAAGCTGTAAAAGCCCCTCAGGCTAACAGTGTAGATCCTTTCGAAAAAAAAAAAAAAAGTACTAGGTCTTGTGACGTTACGTATATAATCTCCGAGGCCGTTTTCTCGCCCTCTTTCATGCTTGAAGGCTTTAATGATCTAAAGAGAGATAAATTTCGTAATGGGATAGCTTCATCATCTCACAGTAGCTGGGTTACCGAGTTTAGCTCAGTATTATTTTTTTGTGTTTATTTTAAAACAATGTTATTAAATACGAATCACTAGATTATACAACTTCATTTTATGGCGTTAAATACGTATGAACTGAACATGACTTTATTAAATACTTTTATTCGTAATAATTTGCTAAATAACTGTGTTCACCAAAAATATTACTATACAGGTGAATTCAAAAAGCAAGTATCTGTCTAAATACAAAGTTCAAATCTAAAACGTTAGAGCCGTTTCCGAGAGCAGCGAAATTTATTTATAGATATATAAAAGAATTACTCTTAATTCCGTTATATAGATTTGCGAGCTATCAAGCCACGCAATTAGTAATTCTATGATCTCCAAAACTATGCGTTGTCGTCATTGGTTCCGCGTCGGCCATTGTTATTTACAAATTGATCTTGTATTTTTCGATATTGTGTTTAGATAAACTTGTAAAAAAAATTGTGTCAACACTACACAGACTCAAAATGAGCGTCGAATGTTATATTTTAAAAATTAATGTTATAAAGCGAAAGTTTGTTTATTTAAAACCGCCATTAGGAGCAATGCTGTATTGAAGAAAGTTAAAAACATGGCCAAAAATTATTAAATAATTTCACCAATCAAATCAGTAGGCACAGTCAGTTTTAAAAATAAAACAAACTTTATTTCCTTATACATTTATTTATGAAATGGTTTCTAATACATTAGTGTTTTACATATAAATCATACATTAACATTAATATATGGATTTATTATAAATGCTACATATTATAATATCTACAATTTTTTACACAGATTTGAGTTTTCATTTTTTGGCATTTGATTTTACAAACAAATTTAGCTCGAACAAGATGCAACAACGTGGCAACTTGTAATGCAAGGTAGTAACTCAAAATGGTTAAATTGTATTAACTTTTCATTTACTTATAAAATAGCTTAAATTTCGCGTCAAAAACGCCTTAAAATCTACTTTGTTCTTGTAGAACATGTCCTCATATACTGTGGTAAATAAAAATAAAATATATATAAATTAATAACATAACAAAACTAAATCTAATAGTAATGGACGAGATGTGATTGATAGTACTAACTTTTACCAGAAATAACCTTTTCATTCAATACATTTCTCTCCAGATTTTTTTTCACTTATAATGGGAAATAACTCGAATTTTACACTCCATATTTCTCATATCTCAAAAGGTATAATTACAAAATCATTTTGAAATCACTGTACTTGTGTGCAGTAGCAAGACTATATCCACATACTATATTCCTGAATATTATATATTAACAGTGAATTTAAAATACTATAAAAACCAGTCCTGTCACATAATATAAGATCGTTTGGGATCACATCTATCTTCAAGAGCACATGTGCATTTTGTAATATCATATAAAATTAGTTATTTAATAGATTTTTTAATACAATCTTACAATAATTTTAGAGATCATTTTTAGAGACATCATAATGTCTTTAGTAGTCTTTAAACTTTATAACACCTCAGTGTTGAACTGACCACAACCAACAAGAAGAAATAATCCATGTTCTCTGTTCCGTTGATTGATATGTTATACAGTGACAAAGTCAACGAGCTGAAATAACGCAATAATGTCTAAGAGAAGAACAGTGTCTCAATGACAAGGTGACAGTGCCCGAGTGGTAAAGTCGTTTGTCCCAATGACAACACAACAATGCCTAAGAGAGACACAGTATCTCAATGAGAGAGTCACAGTGCCTGAGTGATTTAGTCTTTGGACCCGATGACAACACAACAGTATCTTACAGAGTCACGGTGTCTGAGTCTCAGAGCCGCTATGTGAGCAGCAGAGAGCTGATGTCCTCCAGCTGTTCGAATCGGTAGGTGGAGTTGTCCCGAAGATGTCGCACCAGCTCGTCCGTGAGCCGCACTCGGGCTCCGTCGGGGCCGAACACCAGCACTGTATCGCAGTCCTGTCGTAAAATAAAATATATTATATATCACAATATATTCACAACTATAAAGGATAGATTACAATGGGGTTCATGGGATCGAGAAATAAATATATCTAAAAGGAGTATGTACCGCAATAATAATTAATAAGTATGTCTACTTTATGTCAAATGTATATTAATATTATAAAGTGGAAAAGATTATTGATTTGTTTGCTAATCTTCGTCAGATTCCAAAAAATATTTTTGTAATTGATAGAGTAATCATCGAGGAACACTTTGGGCTATTTAACATCACGGTACCACCGATAGGAATAAAGTTATATTTTAGTTACCTACTAATGAAGTTATACAAGAGCAAAATAGTACTTTGGCGTCAATACAAAAATATTTTATACAATTTAAGAAGAATTAAGGGAGAGAGCCAGTTTGACACAATTCTCTGGTCCCATCATAGCATGCATATCTCTTCCAACTCATGTACCCTCTTATGTTACTATTATTTCTTGACATCTATGATGAGGAATTATTTAAAAATATATAATAATAATAATAAAAATAATGAGCCTTTATTACTGAAAATTACACACTTTGAAAGAAACATAAGTAGATATATTATTATTAATTCTTTTGAATTGAATAAAAATTGTTGCACACTGGTTGTGAGTTTTATTTGTGTGAGCATGTTCCCTTAACACTTAGACCTGCTACAACATTTCTACCGTATCTGCTCTTGTCTACAGAGCACCTGCTACCTCTTTAAGATCATCTAACTACCTTTTCTTTTGCCTACCTCTTTGCTTCTTGGTGTTGCATCTAGTAGTCCATTCTGTTAGGATTTTGCACAATGTGTTCGTATGTTAGATTAGATAAAGTTGTACCTTAGCGGAAGGCCCCTGCAGCTGGTTCAGCTTGTGCAGCGGGTCAGTGGCTCGGCGCGCGTGCAGGTACAGCGCGCTGTAGATGTAGGGCACACGTACACCGTCACACGAGGTTCGATTCTGCTGCAAACAAATTCAGTTTAATATACAATTTAAGATTTTTTTTAATTGTTTGTTGAAACAAGCTAAATTATACTCTACAGTTTGAAGCAAATCGGATGACGCAATAAAAAGTTTGATAAGAACTTTATTCCTCTCTTTACCCCACTTCCTAGAAGTTTTTCGCTAGAAAAAGATAGCCTACCATAGTATCCAAGGCCCCAACGGTATATATATTTAAATACATTATATTCGATTCAGCAATATAGGCGAAGAGGCGACATACACAAACAAACTTACTTTTACATATTTTTTTTTTATACCTAAGGTTTACCGTTATGGCCGTAATCTCACCTGATCTTAAGTGACGATACGGCCCAAGTTGGTAGACACGCTAAACCTGTGGAGGAACTGGCTCTCAAGTGCTGCTGCCGGAACACACCTATTGGTATTTGGTGGCAGGTTCACAACTAGAGGGTGGTAGCTACCCAGGCGGGCATTAGAAAAAGCCCTACCACCATGCTATGGTTTCCTCACGATGTTTTCCTTCACCGAAAGCTCAAGCTCATTGTAGGTGCTTGGGTTCGAACCCACGTCCCTTGACGCGAAGTCGTGCAGACTACCACTGAGCTATCATCGCTTCAATAATAATCATATATCAAAATATCATCGCTAATATATATAGTGTAGTAAAATAGATTATAAGCGCGGTGCATTGGGGACTGTCTGTCTTTACTTTATAAATATAACTATTTTAAATTTGTATTAATTTTAATTTGTTCACAGGTCTCTCTCCGAGGTCTTCCGCTCTTTGTGATTCTCCTCTGCACAGAGTTCTGGAGTATGAGTAAGAAATGGCATGTGCATGTCTATTACAACTCCTCTGCACCGAGTACTGGAGTATGAGTAAGAAATAGCATGTGCATGTCTATTTGTGATATTTGTGTAGTGTATAGTGCTTTTAGTGTTGACCACGTATTGGTCCACGTAGGCTGCACTGTTTTAGTGGTTACTATGGAGTAGTAGAATAGATTATAAGCGCGGTGCACTGTCTGTCTTTACTATATATAACGATATTAAATTTGTATTGTTCACGTATTGTTCACAGGTCTCTCACCGAGGTCTGAGTACTGGAGTATGAGTAAGAAATAGCATGTGCGTGTTTAGTGTGATTTGTGTAGTGTGTAGTGCTTTTGTACTGTTTTAGTGGTTACTATGGTGTAATAGAATAGATTATAAGCGCATTTTAAATTTGTATCAATTTTAATTTGTTCACAGGTCTCTCGCCGAAGTCTTCCGCTCTCCGATTCTCCTCTGCACCGAATACTGGAATATGAGTAAGAAATAGCAAGTGCATGTACATCTTACGTGTGATTTGTGAAGTGTAGTGCTTTTAGTGGTTATTATAGTAGTATAAGCGCGGCTACACTGAGGGCTGCGTCTGTCTTTACTTTATATACCGATTCTAACTTTGTTTGTACTTTTATTTGTTCACAGGTATCTCGCCGAGGTTTTCCGCTCTTTGTGACTCTCCACTGCACCGAGTACTGGAGTATGAGTAAGAAATAGCATGTGCATGTCTAGTGTGATTTGTGTAGTGTGTAGTGCTTTTAGTGGTTAATATATATAGTGTAGTAAAATAGATTATAAGCGTGCTGCACTGGGGACTCTGTCTTACTTTATAAATATAACTATTTTAAATTTGTATTAATTTTAATTTGTTCACAGGTCTTCCGCTCTATGTGACTTTCCTCTGCACAGAGTACTGGAGTATGAGTAAGAAATAGCATTTGCATGTCTATTAGTGTGATTTGTGTTGTGAGTAGTGCTTGTAGTTTGGTCCATGTAGCAACTATAGATTATAAGCGCGGTGCACTGAGTGCTGTCTGTCTATAATTTATATACCGATTTTAAATTTGTATTTATTTTTATTTGTTCACAGGTCTTTCGTCGAGGTGTTCTGCTCAGTATGAATAAGAAACAGCATGTGCATGTGTATTAGTGTGATTTGTGTAGTGTGTAGTGCTTTTAGTGGTTAATATATATAGTGTAGTAAAATAGATTATAAGCGCGCTGCACTGGGGACTGTCTGTCTTACTTTATAAATATAACTATTTGTATTTATTTTTATTTGTTCACAGGTCTTCCGCCGAGGTTTTGCGCCCAGTATGAGTAAGAAATAGCATGTGCATGTCTGTGTGTAGTGCTTTTAGTGGTTAATATATATAGTGAAGTAAAATAGATTATAAGCGCGGTGCATTGGGGACTGTTTGCCTTTACTTTAAAATATAACTATTTTAATTTTGTATTAATTTTAATTTGTTCACAGGTCTCTCGCCGAGGTCTTCCGCTCTTTGTGATTCTCCTCTGTACAGAGTTCTGGAGTATGAGTAAGAAATGGCACGTGCATGTCTATTACAACTCCTCTTCACCGAGTACTGGAGTATGAGTAAGAAATAGCATGTGCATATCTATTAGTGATATTTGTGTAGTGTATAGTGTTTTTAGTGTTGTTCACGTAGTGTACTGTTTTAGTGGTTACTATAGTGTAGTGGAATAAATCATAAGCGCGGTGCACTGTCTGTCTTTACTTTATATAACGATTTTAAATTTGTATTGTTTACAGGTCTCTCACCAGTCCGAGTACTGGAGTATGAGTAAGAAATAGCATGTGTATGTTTAGTGTGATTTGTGTAGTGTGTAGTGATTTTAGTGTGGTCTACGTAGTAAGTAGTGCTTTTAGTGTGGTCCATGTAGTAACGATCGATTATAAGCGCGGTGCACTGAGAGCTGTCTGTCTATACTTTATATAACGATATTAATTTTTTTATATTTATTTGTTCACAGGTCTCCCGCCGAAGTCTCCAACTCAGTATGAGTAAGAAATAGCATGTGCATGTCTATTAGTGTGAATTGTGTAGTGTTTTTAGTGATTAATATATATATAGTGTAGTAAAATAGATTATAAGCGCGGTGCACTGGGGACTGTCTGTCTTTACTTAATAAGTATAACTATTTTAAATTGTATTTATTTTAATTTGTTCACAGGTCTCTCGCCGAGGTCTTCTGCTCTTTGTGATTCTCCTCTGCACAGAGTACTGGAGTATGAGTAAGAAATAGCATGTGCATGTTTATTAGTGTGATTTGTGTAGTTCTTTTAGTGTGGTTCACGTAGTGAGTAGTGCTTTTAGTGTGGTCCAAGTAGTAGCGATAGATTATAAGCGCGGTGCACTGAAGGCTGTCTGTCTATACTTTATATAACGATATACATTTTTTTTTGCGCGGTGCACTGTCTGTCTTTAATATAATGATTTTAAATTTGTATTGTTCTCAGATCTCTCACCGTGGTCCGAGTACTGGAGTATGAGTAAGAAATAGCATGTGCATGTTTATTGGTGTGATTTGTGTAGTGTGTAGTGCTTTTAGTGTTGTCATGTAGTAACGATAGATTATAAGCGCGGTGCACTGAGGGCTGTCTGTCTATACATTTATTTGTTCACAGGTCTCCCGCCGAGGTCTTCCGCTCAGTATGAGTAAGAAATAGCATGTGCATGTCTATTAGTTTGATTTGTGTAGTGTGTAGTGCTTTTAGTGGTTAATATAGTGTAGTAGAATAGATTATAAGCTCTGTGCACTGTCTGTCTTTACTTTATATAACGATTTTAAATTTGTATTGTTCACAGGTCTCTCACCAAGGTCCGAGCCTTTACTTTATTTATATCTCGCCGAGGTCTTCCGCTCTTTGTGATTCTCCTCTGCACCGAGTACTGGAGTGTGAGTAAGATATAGCATGTGCATGTCTATTAGTGTGATTTGTGTAATGTGTAGTGCTTTCAGTGTGGTTCACGTAGTGTGTTGGTGGCTAATATAGTGAAGTAATAAAGATTATAACCGCAGTGCACTGGGGGCAAGAATGAGCATTGTGTGTGTAGTATGTAAAATATATTTTAAGATGCGGGATTACGTAGGTTTAAAACAGTATCTTAGATGCGGGATAACGTAGGTTTAAAACAGTATTTTGTAGACATTCAACACAAACAGATCGAGTTTCTTACCGGTTCTTCTCGATAACTGTTGTTTTCCGAACCGGTGGTAGTTTTGACATTACGGAGGAGCCTACTCAAGACTAAAGTAAATAAAAAAATGATTTGAACGAAATAAATAAATTAATAAATTCTAAAATAGCATTTTATTTTATGGAATATCGCCCCCTCTACTCATTGTTTTCCGAACCGGTGGTAGTTTTGACATTACGGAGGAGCCTACTCAAGACTAAAGTAATTTTTTTTTATTAATATATTCTAAAATAGCATTTTATTTTATGGAATGTCGCCCCCTCTACTCATTGACACCTATTTAAGTATTTTATGGTCTAAACTTACAGACTCATAGCACGTAAGATAAAAGTAAATATCAAAATGTTTTTTTGTATGTATCTAATGTACATTTTTGTGTATTAAATACGACACCATTAATACTCGTATTACTCAAGACTAAAGTAAATAAAAAAATGATTTGAACGAAATAAATAAATTAATAAATTCTAAAATAGCATTTTATTTTATGGAATGTCGCCCTCTCTACTCATTGTTTTCCGAACCGGTGGTAGTTTTAACATTACGGAGGAGCCTACTCAAGACTAAAGTAAATAAAAAAATTTTTTGAACGAAATAATTTAATTAATAAATTCTAAAAAAGCATTTTATTTTATGGAATGTCGCCCCCCCTCTACTCATTGACACCTATTTAAGTATTTTATGGTCATTTCAAACTCCAGGTAAACTTACAGACTCATAGCACGTAAGATAAAAGTAAATATCATAGTGTTTTTTTGTATGTATCTAATGTACATTTTTGTGTATTAAATACGAAACCATTAATCAGTACTCGTATATTAAATATCCATGCAACTATTGCTGTAAAACGTTACTTTGACGTTACGTTAACAGGAATAATTTAAAATATAATTCAAAACTGTACCAGATAGATATACCACGATATGGTAGTCAAATACGAATACTGCAAGCATTTTTGGAATTTGTTGTCTGTTTATTTATTTATATGTACAAAAATTAAGACGTACAAAACCAATGGAAATAACTTTTATAGGTGAAAAAATTACACAAATACTTAATGCGGTGATAATGGAATAGTGAAAAGTTCTGCCTAGTCATAATTTCCTTAAATTGAAAAAAATAAAGAATAATAAATAATGAAAAACTTACAGTTAACCTCTGCGCCTCATGTAATGTACAGTTCCATTTACATATAATAATAAAAATAAATACAAAAATTGTCTCTCTTTGCACACAACTCCGTCTTCACCCATCGTCGGTCAGTGTACTAATGACCCAGGCGATGGGAAGTTTCAATTTGATTGAACCTCAATTTGATTTTACTTTGTGGTAAGGTAGCTCCTCTGATGGGTGCAACTATTTTTTTATATAAAAGTAGGGAAATGTACTAATAGATGGCATTAGTAAATCTCACTATAGTATTTACGCATAAACGCATAATTTCTTATATTCGGATATTATTATTTCAAATGTTTCTATAGAATAGTTTAAACTGCTTTGGGCATTCATGGTTGACTATGGCCTTAAACCTTCTATTGTTAGGAGAGGCGAAAGCAAACAACCAAATGAATTTCTTCTCTATTAATTATTAATTCATTTGTGGAAACTTTCAATTAGCTCTTTTGTTTGTTTCATTCATTTCATTTAATCTTTTATTCACTAAAACCTCTTAGTTTCCCTGAAATGTATTCCTATAAATAAATCTAATAATGGTATATTTCTATTCCATCTGTGTACCTGGATAAAAAGGCCTTTGAATCCATCTTTGAACACAAAAATATAATTAATACCTATTAATAGTTAGTGTGTAGTATTGAAACTATAGTACCATTATTTTCGCCATTATAGCCATTTCCAAGGTACGTAAAATTTATAAACAATAATTTCTCACTTATTAGTATTAGATATCGATAAGATATGTATATTATGACTATTTTAAATTCTTTGCTTTTGCAACTGTATGTACCATACGGTCTAAGATTTCAGTTCAGTTAACACGGACATCACATTTAATAAAGTAATTATGTATATGTATAATCATACTTATTCTAATAAAATACGAAGTCAGTATGTAATTTTTAAATATTTAAAAATCGGACAGACGTATTTTTCGGCTTTTAATTTACGTGGTAGTGTATCATCTATCAGCAAATTCTGGAGTTTTATTTAATTATATAAATATTTATATTATCGTCTTTACTTATTAATCCGGCAGATGTGTCTTTTTTCAGCATTTAATAACATATATTCACTAATTACACAAATCTGTACAAAAAATATAACTGATTTGGTAGAAAAATACAAATATATAATAGTTTTCTACAACTAAAATAAAACGGAAAGTAAAATTAGAAAGACATTGAATCAAAATCCGCGGAGAGTTTCATTTAGTACAAATTTTTAACTTTTATCTCCCCTAAATGTTGATCAGTAATATTAGCGACTACTCTGTCAATTTTCATTGGAATCTGTACTGTAAGATCAAAGTTAAGCGCATTCATAAAAAAAAAACACAACAGGTAATGAACTTACCGAAGTTAGATTTGTATATGTATTTGTATATATATATATATATATATATATATTTCTTATATAGTAAGTATATAAGTATAAAACTGCTTTAAGTGACAACCAGAAATATTTAAAACTAGACTATACGTGCAGCTTCGCTCGCGATCATATTGATTTTGGCAAACAAATCGGATAACGCAACAAAAGGTTTCATACAGAGTTTATCACACTCTTTACTCCACTTCCACTATCTATTTCGCGAGAAAAAGTAGCCTTTCCCTCGTGTACTTTTATACTTGCGGATTGAGGTTACCAGTACGTACCTGAACGCTTGAGTAATATTTTCACAGTACAAGTAATGATAATACATCACGTAATATAGAGTTATATGTAATAAGTTCATTAAGTACTGAAAAAGGCCTTAGCTTAGCGATACTCAACCCTTTTTCTATAGGGGCCACAAACATGTGTTAGTCATGATGTTGCGAGCCCCTAAAAAAACAACTTAGGTAATAGTTTCCCTAGCTTTTTATAGGTCCTTAGATAATGTCTTTAACTAACGATAATTATTATAACACTAAACGTTTTACAATAATTGTTATTTGATGATTGATGATTTTAATACGACAAAATATACTCAAAATTGAAACTTTTGTTACCAAACAAGTTAAAATTTTAATAATTGTGAAATTTGTGTAAGATATTGGTTCTCGATAAGCTAAAATAAGAAGAAAATACAAATTTGCACTCAAAAATTTATTATCCTTAAAAAATTTAATCTACATATTTAAACCCACCGAAACCAAATTTAAAAACAATATTATAAAACTTAAAAAATCAATACAGAAAACTGTTAAATACACATATTTTTTTATTATGCTTGACAGTATGGTACCATCTACAAACAACGGTGAACGTTGGTCACCGTTTTAATCGGCAATTTTAACTCGCACACATTTATACTGTTTTTCTGTGTCATCTTTCTTGAAACAAGCCCCATTTACATCAACGCCAGTCCGTTTAGCGAAGACTACCTTCCGCTGTATGTACCGTAGCAGAACGTATAATAAAATACATTCTGATAATTCCCAAAAAAAAATAGCAAAGTTACACTCAAACATTTCTCAACCTAATAAAATAAAAAAAAATATAAACATAATATATAGGAATGATATTAACCATATCCCCGTCGTCCAAAACCGATAAACCATCCTCGCTCCCAGAATCTAAAATGGCATAACACGAAGATTCCAATAAAAATAATATTGTAATAGGATGTTTTTTATATGACACAACAAAAATACATATAAAAACATACTGTAGATTTCATTTTTATAATATACCCAACTTTTCATAGTATAATGAAAAACATTTAAAAAATCGATAATATTGTCGATAGCACCTCAACAAAAAGCAATAAACTCGCTAGTCTCGTTACATGTAAACAAAATAGGTTATGTGATTATAAAAAAATCTTTTGCTTTTATATAATTGTGTATTTATATTTAAAATGTCATTAGTAAAAAATCATAGCATGAGGTTTTTAAACATTTGGAACACAAATATATAATGAGAATATATTCACATTTCTATTACGAAACCAGTTTTCAAAGTATTACAAGGGCAATCAAAATTTTGAATTGAAAAATATGAATATGTATATGTATTATTATACTGTGAAGTGTATAATTATGGTAGAAAATACTCACAATTGCTTTTTATAAAACTCAACGGATATATATGTCACAACAATATAACGATCACACAGTAATTTTTGCCGCGTTTTGGCAATATAAACTTTCGTCAGTGTTGCCAACTTTGACATTTCCACTAATCGCAAATTATAAAACGGATTGTATATTGATAGATTATAATTTTATTTATTATAACACTACAATTTTATAGAAGTTCATAGTTAACTTATCTATTTATTAACACATCTGAAAGAGCTTCAGAATATCACTATCACTATCACTATCACTATCACTATCACTATCACTATCACTATCACTATCACTATCACTATCACTATCACTATCACTATCACTATCACTATCACTATCACTATCACTATCACTATCACTATCACTATCACTATCACTATCACTATCACTATCACTATCACTATCACTATCACTATCACTATCACTATCACTATCACTATCACTATCACTATCACTATCACTATCACTATCACTATCACTATCACTATCACTATCACTATCACTATCACTATCACTATTAGTATTATTATTATTATTATTATTATTATTATTATTATTATTATTATTATTATTATTATTATTATTATTATTATTATTATTATTATTATTATTATTATTATTATTATTATTATTATTATTATTATTATTATTATTATTATTATTATTATTATTATTATTATTATTATTATTATTATTATTATTATTATTATTATTATTATTATTATTATTATTATTATTATTATTATTATTATTATTATTATTATTATTATTATTATTATTATTATTATTATTATTATTATTATTATTATTATTATTATTATTATTATTATTATTATTATTATTATTATTATTATTATTATTATTATTATTATTATTATTATTATTATTATTATTATTATTATTATTATTATTATTATTATTATTATTATTATTATTATTATTATTATTAAGAGGCGACACACACAAACAAACTTTTAATTTTTTTTTTTTTATACCTATGGTTTACCGTTATGGCCGTAATCTCACCTGATCTTAAGTGACGATACGGCCCAAGTTGGTAGACACGCTAAACCTGTGGAGGAACTGGCTCTCAAGTGCTGCTGCCGGAAATCACCTATTGGTATTTGGTGGCAGGTTCACAACTAGAGGGTGGTAGCTACCCAGGCGGGCATTAGAAAAAGCCCTACCACCATGCTATGGTTTCCTCACGATGTTTTCCTTCACCGAAAGCTCAAGGTCATTTTAGGTGCTTGGGTTCGAACCCACGTCCCTTGACGCGAAGTCGTGCACACTACCACTGAGCTATCATCGCTTCATAATTATTTATAATATACTAGCTGTGTCTGTGACTCCGTTCGCGTTGAACTAAAATGTATTTAATCATTTTAATAAAACAATATTATATAGCCTGTGTTAGTTAGGGTTAATGTAACATCCTAAGGTTGAATGAATTTTGAATAAGGTTGAATGAATGAAACAAAAATACGAACCATACCTCTTTATATTATCCACAACAAGTACTCTTCTGAAGGAATAGAAATGGTACTTTTAGTTTTACGCGATAATACATAAGATATAAGTAATTTTTAAAATGAAACTTTTGTATGTATAGTTATAAATGTAAAATATTTTTGTGTCTTAAATAAAACACCATTAATCTATACTCATATATTAAATGTCCAGGCAACTATTGCTGTAAAACACGTTACTTTGACACGTTACAAGGAATAATTTAAACTGTACTTTTTGTTTTTGTTTCATCGCAATCGGTTCACATTAACGGGACATATTAGATAATATGAATTTAAACTATTCGCACGCACGCAATTCAGTTACTTGCAACGGCAAAATAGAACTAATGTTGACAGTTGAACTCCATATCCGATAGATGGCGTTGAGTCGCGGGCACAGCCTGATATTTAATAAAACAGGTAAGCGATGGAATATGATATATTTAAAAAATTAAATGGTGGAAACATTCGTATAACTTTGTTTTGCGTTTTTCCTCAAAAAATATAATGATGATTTCATTACTCTTACCTTTATAGAAAAATATAAATATCTATGTAAATAAGTAGTAAAAAGTAACTGTCTACAATTCCTGAAGAAATGTGGAAATAAAATGTATTTATACAACGGAATATGTTTACCCTTGTTGATGTTCCGGCAGGTCGTCTTGGAAGGAGTTGCTTCGGCGATGGAACAGCTTCGGACTCACGCTGAGATCGTGTTGGGGGGCGGGGGACCTGTCACTCTGCGCCCCGGGGGGTCTGCTAGGAGACACTCTATTAAAAAAATATTAATGACTAAAATTAATAAAGGAAAGTTTCAATTAAAATACATATCTTGAGTTTTTTTCTTTATAGGTTTTTGGCGTAATCTTTCCATGTTAATAGTAAAATAAATTCAACGTCAACAAAATGTAATACCTATGTTGATAAGCCATAAGTTTTTACGATAGTAAAAGTGCGAAACCTATCTTAATATTATAAATCGGGAAAATTTAACTTAAATTAGTTTGAACGCTCTAATATGTAGTATTTTCAGTCACATTTAATTTGTGTTTGATAGAGCGATTGAGGGCGAATTTAGGATCTTTAGGATTACACTACCGCCAATAAGATCAAAGCTGTATTGAAAATATAACAATGCAAAAAAATATTAAATAATTTTTAGTTCCACGAAATATTAAATAATTTTTAGTTCCACGCAAACAAAGTCGCGGGCACAGCTAATATTGAATAAAATATATGATACTCTTAGTCCTGTAGTAATTAAAACCCTGTTTATAACTAGTTATTTGTAAACAGTAAGATTTAGGTTTAGTAAATATATCATCTTCAGTAAAGGGACATCTCCTTCCTTTGTTTGTTATCAAAAATGTCGCGGAATCCACTTGTTTTTGTCTCTGAATAAATCTTATAACATAAATTCAATCTAACATTATTTCTGCTTAAAATCTTCAAGCAATTGAAACATCTCTTTCAAATAAAATTACCTAAGCGGCGAAATCTTCGACGTCTTCAAAGACTCAGCTCCCGTCACGTCTTTCTCGGACTTCTCTGGACAGTTGTGTGCTCTCGAACAGCGGGACTTCAAGTTCGGTGTTCCTGTAATTTTCAAAAATATCTTTGTTTATAAAGGGTGCGTATTTAAGTAATAGAGGTTTTGGGCTTTAAGGGGTAAGGAGCAGATTAATTTTTTGCAATGATAGAGGTTTTATAGAGGTTCTACTGTGATACATGTTCTAGTACTTTTTTAAGTATACTGTAAGGTATAGCATTATGAGCACAATTCCACCTGATGTTAAGTGACAATAGGGTCCACGCCGATGGGCACGCTAAGCCTAGTGACGCGACTGGCTGCAACTGCCGGAACACTCGTAGTACCTATTTGTGAGCAGATTTGGAACTTGAGGGTGGAAGTTCGTTCGCTAGGCGAGTATCAGAAAAAGCACTACTAAGATACTGAGTCTTTTGGTATCAAAATAGAAGTATTATATTTAGTGTTTTGATTATAAAAACATCACCTGTCTCTCTTCGGCTATCGTCAAAGTCGTAGTTGGTTTATGGCTAAATGACTGAAGGTACTGCTACGCAAGTGCAACTGCCGGAACACACCTAAAGGTATTTGGTAATTGGAGGCAGATTTTGAATTTTAGGACCTGGTGGGCATAAGAAAAAGCCCTACCGCCATGCCAAACCTCGAGATTGTTATCTTTTTATTGTTAACACAATGAAAACATACGTTTATGTACATGCGGACGGGTTGCTGGCAGTGCTAGCGGGTCGTGTGAGAATCATCAAATGAAAAGCAAGACATACAATGCCTCTTAATATTACCAGAACCGGCGACTGCTTTCGCGTTCAAAATATAAATTTTAAGTGATATTTTAATCAACAAAAAATAAGTTTTATTTAATTGAATAGACCAGTTAATACAAACATTTCTCGATTATTGCTATGCCCGACGGACCTCCAAAACAATTAAAATCTGATATTTGCTTATTACTTTTCAATCATTAACCTTCTAGACGTATATCAGTTCGAACCACAGGACTGCAGCCATAGGCCAACGTCACTCATGCGTTATGCAGTTCCTGATTAGTATCACTTTGTAACGTTTTCAAACTATGAACTGATAATAATTTCTTTTAAAATTGTTGTACTCTAGATAATTGCTCTTCACATTTTATTTGGACATTGTATTCTGCTGAACTGTGACGAATTAAAATACATATAAAACACCTGTGATAATAATTAGTGCTACTGTAGAAAATAAGTGTGTTTACCTGAGTCGCGGCTTGTCCGAGTATTAGCAGTTAGACCGGCGAGCTTCGTCAACTCTCCGCCTTCCCTCACAGCGGCTGCGGACCGTACTGGGGCAACGTACCATTGCCTAAAAACAACAATTATCAATTAAATTAAACACGTAAATAAATAAATAATATATAAAGAGGAAAAATTTCTATATTTGTAACAACTAAAATGTTTCAGCAGGGCACAATCCAGCATGATGAATTTCGTCCGCCTAATGTAGCCCAGCATAACAAACAAATAAGCTTTATTGAATACGGGATTTAAAGAGAATTCTTATATTTGAAGAAATTTACAAAAATATTCTATTTACCAGAAAAAACTGTATTCATAGATCTTCAAGAAACCTCGTATAAGAGTCGTCAGTATGCCAATAATAATCTAAACTAAAAAGTATATCATCATATTCTGAAAATGTATAACATAAATTGTAAGGTACAGACTATGGTAAATTATATTGTGAAATTATATAACAACAATGAAAAAAACAATAGACTCTTTTAAACATATCTACAAAAAAAAAAATTATTATCTTGCACATAGAAGTTCCTTTTAAATCACTTTATTATTTTCACAACGTTAATATATGACTCTTCACAACTTACATACCACACCATCTTAGCTTTTTAAACACCACAGTTAATTTTTATTATTTTTTTATGTTACATTTGTCACCCTACATATATAACTAATAAAACTAAAGAATTGTTTGTTTGCTGGCACTAATCACATAAACTATCAATCGGATATGAATAATTACCTTTTCTCATGAGAGCCCAATTATTAATAAAGGATTTATGTTATTAAAGTCACGCTGTGACGGCCATATTAACAAAATTATACAAACGTACAATAAGCTTCTCGTCTATAACTTCCGTAGCGTGCACTGCATCTATATTTAGAGTAACATATAAATTAAATAATAAAATAAATTCATGTAATTTTGTTTGTCACAAAACGTTAAAATAAGACTTTATTTGCAAAGTTGTTTTATTGTCATAGTTTTCAACTATCCAATTTCTGAGTAAACATAGTCCAAAATTTCACTTGATACTATTTGACAATAATTATATTTAATATTAAATGTTTGTGAAAGAAATATCACAAAATTAAAAAACGAAAGCAACAAAACAATAATATGATGTGTTGATTTTCTTTACCGCTACTCCAATGGCGCTATTCCGTTAAACAAATATTCAACATATTACTAGAATTTGTTCCGTGATAATGCGTGTAGATGAAACATTCGACCGAAAATTTATACTTAACAATTATCTATTTAATTAAAACTAATATTTATATTTAGAGTAACTTAAGAGTAACGAATAAAGAAAATGTTAAAAAAATCTAACAATTTCTTGTATTTGTTGTTTGTCACAAAACGTTAATATAAGCCTTTATTCGCAAAGTTATTCAATTGACATAGTTTTTTAGTTTATCCTTATCTAATTATGTTAATAAATCACAGTAAACATAACCCGAATTTCACTTTTGATATTATTTGACAATCTTCAATTTTAAATTATTGTCTAAGAAATACCACAAAATAAAACAAAGCACGCAACAAAAAAATAATATATGTTGATTTCCTTGACCGCTAATCCAATGGTGATGTTCCGATAAATAAATATTCAACATAGTTCTAGAATTTGTTCCATGATAATTCATGTAGATAAAACATTCGACCGAAAATTCATAATTAACAATTGTTTATATAAATAAAACTAACATTTATAACCTAATTATTATTCCGGGAAATAACTCAAGATGTCAATTTGAGTCGATTAGCGGTAATAATGGTTTTCTATATGGATTACTCAAACGAGTAAAGTACTCTGTTCTTTTCTGCATCATTGACACAGTGTATGCTAAACTTCGTGATGTTCGGTTCAGTAGTTAAACCGAAAAACTTCTTAATATTGCACAGACAACAAGTATAATATAAAAACAATGTATTGATGTACTCTCGGGAGCTAACATAGTATTTAATAAGTGGTATTTCGATTTTAAATGTAAAATTTACCAACATGGTTTTACATTATGAATACTTACGATGTGTCGGTATGCATTTAATAAATGATAAATATGTAAATAAAAGATAAAAGAAAAAATTATACACATAAATATGTTTGACATTTTTATTACACTATCCATAATTAAGTCAAAAGAAGTGTTAACTAAAATTGGTTGATAAACAAATTATTACCTAATTTTTATTATTATTATTAAATTATTTTAAATTTTAAATTAAATATACTTTATTATTAAATTATTATCTACAGAACTGTTTTTTCTCTGCCACTATACAAGTCAAAATGACTAAACAAAAATTTATATATAGGATAGAGGATATAACATAATATATAGGAATGATATTAACCATATCCCCGTCGTCCAAAACCGATAAACCATCCTCGCTCCCAGAATCTAAAATGGCATAACACGAAGATTCCAATAAAAATAATATTGTAATAGGATGTTTTTTATATGACACAACAAAAATACATATAAAAACATACTGTAGATTTCATTTTTATAATATACCCAACTTTTCATAGTATAATGAAAAACATTTAAAAAATCGATAATATTGTCGATAGCACCTCAACAAAAAGCAATAAACTCGCTAGTCTCGTTACATGTAAACAAAATAGGTTATGTGATTATAAACAAATCTTTTGCTTTTATATAATTGTGTATTTATATTTAAAATGTCATTAGTAAAAAATCATAGCATGAGGTTTTTAAACATTTGGAACACAAATATATAATGAGAATATATTCACATTTCTATTACGAAACCAGTTTTCAAAGTATTACAAGGGCAATCAAAATTTTGAATTGAAAAATATGAATATGTATATGTATTATTATACTGTGAAGTGTATAATTATGGTAGAAAATACTCACAATTGCTTTTTATAAAACTCAACGGATATATATGTCACAACAATATAACGATCACACAGTAATTTTTGCCGCGTTTTGGCAATATAAACTTTCGTCAGTGTTGCCAATAATCTTTGACATTTCCACTAATCGCAAATTATAAAACGGATTGTATATTGATAGATTATAATTTTATTTATTATAACACTACAATTTTATAGAAATTCATAGTTAACTTATCTATTTATTAACACATCTGAAACAGCAAAAAATCTCCTAAAAGGTTCAGGTAAAATTCTTAATTGGCAATATGGCGATAACATTTTTTTTTTTTTTTTTGTGTATAAAGATGCCCCTTTTGTACAAGGTCTTCAGATCCCGAAAGGGATCAGGTAGTTTCGATTTTTTCTTTTTTATTATTATAACGTATCTATTTTCTCTCATTAATAGCTAGTACCGCGTTCGATTTTTCTCTTACGCGATTCGGCAACAGCCCAAGCCGAGGTTCGGTCACTAGTGACACCCTTGTGCGAGTTGCCTTGCGGGCTCCAGCACCTTCCGCGCTCGCCCCTCTAGTTCAAGTGAAGCTGTAAAAGCCCCTCAGGCTAACGGTGTAGATCCTTTGGAAAAAATAAAATAAAGTACAAGGTCTTGTGACGTTACGTATATAATCTCCGAGGCTGTTTTCTCGTCCTCTTTCATGCTTGACGGCTTTAATGATCTAAAGAGAGATAAATTTCGTAATGGGATAGCTTCATCATCTCACAGTAGCTGGGTTACCGAGTTTAGCTCAGTATTATTTTTTTGTGTTTATTTTAAAACAATGTTATTAAATACGAATCACTAGATTATACAACTTCATTTTATGGCGTTAAATACGTATGAACTGAACATGACTTTATTAAATACTTTTATTCGTAATAATTTGCTAAATAACTGTGTTCACCAAAAATATTACTATACAGGTGAATTCAAAAAGCAAGTATCTGTCTAAATACAAAGTTCAAATCTAAAACGTTAGAGCCGTTTCCGAGAGCAGCGAAATTTATTTATAGATATATAAAAGAATTACTCTTAATTCCGTTATATAGATTTGCGAGCTATCAAGCCACGCAATTAGTAATTCTATGATCTCCAAAACTATGCGTTGTCGTCATTGGTTCCGCGTCGGCCATTGTTATTTACAAATTGATCTTGTATTTTTCGATATTGTGTTTAGATAAACTTGTAAAAAAAATTGTGTCAACACTACACAGACTCAAAATGAGCGTCGAATGTTATATTTTAAAAATTAATGTTATAAAGCGAAAGTTTGTTTATTTAAAACCGCCATTAGGAGCAATGCTGTATTGAAGAAAGTTAAAAACATGGCCAAAAATTATTAAATAATTTCACCAATCAAATCAGTAGGCACAGTCAGTTTTAAAAATAAAACAAACTTTATTTCCTTATACATTTATTTATGAAATGGTTTCTCATACATTAGTGTTTTACATATCAATCATACATTAACATTAATATATGGATTTATTATAAATGCTACATATTATAAGGTCTACTATTTTTTTTACACAGATTTGATTTTTCATTTTATGGCATTTGATTAATATACAAACTAATTTAGCTCGAACAAGATGGAACAATGTGGCAACTTGTAATGCAAGGTAATAACTCAAATGGTTAAATTGTATTAACTTTTCATTTACTTATAAAATAGCTTATATTTCGCGTCAAAAACGCCTTAAAATCTACTCTGTTCTTGTAGAACATGTCCTCATATAATGTCAAATGTATATTAATATTATAAAGTAGAAAAGATTATTGATTTGTTTGCTAATCTTCGCCAGATTCCAAAAAATATTTTTGTAATTGATAGAGTAATCATCGAGGAACACTTTAGGCTTTTTAACATCACGCTACCACCGATAGGAGTAAAGTTATATTGAATAAAATTTAGAAAAACGGACAAACGTGATTCACTCATTTTAGTTACCTACCAATGAAGTTATACAAGAGCAAAATAGTGGTACTTTGGTGTCAATATAAAAATATTTTATGTACAATATTAATAATTTAAGAAGAATTAAGGGAGAGAGCCAGTTTTGCACAATTCTCATATACCCTCTTATGTTACTATTATTTCTTAACATCTATGACGAGGAATTATTTAAGAATCTATAATAATAATAATAATAATAATGAGCCTTTATTACTGAAAATTACAAACTTTGAAAAAACATCAGTAATAATATAATAATATTATTACTTTAAGAATGAATACATTCTTTTGAATTGAATAAAATTGTTGCACACCAGTTGGGAGTTTTATTTGTGTCAGCATGTTCCCTTAACACTTAGACCTGCTACAACATTTCTACCGTATCTGCTCTTGTCTACAGAGCACCTGCTACCTCTTTAAGATCATCTAACTACCTTTTCTTTTGCCTACCTCTTTGCTTCTTGGTGTTGCATCTAGTAGTCCATTCTGTTAGGATTTTGCACAATGTGTTCGTATGTTAGATTAGATAAAGTTGTACCTTAGCGGAAGGCCCCTGCAGCTGGTTCAGCTTGTGCAGCGGGTCAGTGGCTCGGCGCGCGTGCAGGTACAGCGCGCTGTAGATGTAGGGCACAGCACACGTACACCGTCAGACGGGGTTCGATTCTCCTGCAAACACATTCAGCTTATAATATTAATTTACAATTTAAGTTTTTTTTTTATTGTTTGTTGAAACGAGCTAAATTATACTCTAAAGTATGAAGCAAACGGATGACGCAATAAAAATTTTGATACGAACTTTATTTCTCTCTTTACCCCACTTCCTAGAAGTTTTTCGCTAGAAAAAGATAGCCTACCATAGTATCCAAGGCACCAACTATATTTTTATTAAAATTCATCATAATCGATTCAGCAATATAGGCGAAGAGGGGACGGACACTCACAAACAAACTTATTTTCGCATTTATAATATACTGGCTTTGTTTGCGACTTCGTTCTCGTTGAACTAAAATGTATTTAGTCATTTTCATAAAATAATATTATATAGCCTTTGTTATTCAGGGTTAATGTAACATCCTAAGGTTGAATGTATTTTCGAAATCTGTCCAGTAGTTCTTTAGTTTATTAATTAGAAACAAAAATACGAATCATACCTCTTTATATTATCCACAACAAGTACTCTTCTGAAGGAATAGAAATGGAACTTTGAGTTTCACGCGATAATACATAAGTTATTAGTAAATTTTAAAATGAAATTTTTGTATGTATAGTTATAAAAAAAACACCATTAATCGATACTCAAATATTAAATGTCCAGGCAACTATTGCTGTAAAAAACGTTACTTTGACACGTTACAAGGAATAATATAAATTATACTTACTTGATACCAAGCAAGATATCGTAGTCAAGTACCGAACACTACAAGCATTTTAGAAATTGTGTTACGTTTATTAATTTATCTGTGCACGCAAATAAAATGTAAAAAACCAATGTAAATAACTTTTATACGAAAAAATTATACGCAACTAGAGAAGTATTACTTAGTTTTTCTTAGTTCACATTAACAGGACATATTAGATAATATGATTTTAAACTATTAGCACGCACGCAATTCAGTTACTTGCAACGGCAAAATAGAACTAATGGTGACAGTTGAACTCCATATCCGATAGATGGCGTTTTTATATGACGTCAACATGGAACACTGATACTGACTGTAGTCTTATCTAAGAGACGCGTTTTAGTTTAACACAACGACGCGAACACACACAGTGCACACCCTGTTATTTAATAAAACACAGGTAAGCGCAGACATATGATTTATTTGAAAATAAAATGCTGGAAACATTCGTATAACTTTGTTTTGAGTTTTCCCCAAAAAATATAATGATGATTTTATTACTCTTACCTTTATAGAAAAATATAAATATCTATGTAAATAAGTAGTAAAAAGTAACTGTCTACAATTCTTGAAGAAATGTGGAAATAAAATGTATTTATACAACGGAATATGTTTACCCTTGTTGATGTTCCGGCAGGTCGTCTTGGAAGGAGTTGCTTCGGCGATGGAACAGCTTCGGACTCACGCTGAGATCGTGTTGGGGGGCGGGGGACCTGTCACTCTGCGCCCCGGGGGGTCTGCTAGGAGACACTCTATTAAAAAAATATTAATGACTTAAATTAATAAAGGAAAGTTTCAAATAAAATACATATCTTGGGTTTTTGCTTTATAGGTTTTCGGCGTAATCTTTTCATGTTAAAAGTAAACTAAATTCAACTTCAACCAAATGTAATACCTATATTGATAGGCCATAAGTTTTTACGATAGTAAAAGTGCGAAACCTATCTTAATATTATAAATCGGGAAAATTTTATTAGTTTGAACGCGCTAATATGTAGTATTTTCAGTCAGATATTAAACAACCTTTTTATGTTTGATAGAGCGATTGAGGGCGGACTTTGGATCTTTAACATCACACTACCGCCAATAAGATCAAAGGTGTCTTAAAAATATAACAAGGCAAAAAAATATTAAATAATTTTTAGTTCCACGCAAACAAAGTCGCGGGCACAGTTAATATTGAATAAATTATATGATACTCTTAGTCCTGTAGTAATTAAAACCCTGTTTATAACTAGTTATTTGTAAGCAGTAAGATTTAGGTACAGTAAATACATCATCTTCAGTAAAGGGACATCTCCTTCCTTTGTTTATTATCAAAGATGGTCGCGGAGTTCACTTGTTTTTGTAGCTAAATAAATCTTATAAGAAGAATTCTAACCAACATTATTTCTGCTTAAAATCTTCACGAAATAGAAACATCTCTTTCAAATAATATTACCTAAGCGGCGAAATCTTCGACGTCTTCAAAGACTCAGCTCCCGTCACGTCTTTCTCGGACTCCTCTGGACAGTTGTGTGCTCTCGAACAGCGGGACTTCAAGTTCGGTGTTCCTGTAATTTTCAAAAATAGCTTCATTTATAGAGGGTGCGTATTTAAGTAATAGAGGCTTTGGGCTCTGAGGGGAAGGGAGCAGATTAATTTTTTTCAATTATAGAGGTTCTACTGTAATACATGTTCTAGTACTTTTTTAAGTATAATGTAAGGTATAGCATTATGAGCACAATACCACCTGATGTTAAGTGACAATAGGGTCCACGCCGATGGGCACGCTAAGCCTAGTGACGCGACTGGCTGCAACTGCCGGAACACTCGTAGTAGGTATTTGTAAGCAGATTTTGAACTTGAGGGTGGAAGTTCGTTCTGTTATAACCCTTATTACTATATATATAAAGCACAATCAGCGTCTTAGTTTACGACGTCGTTTTATCACATGTGCAATTCTGCAATTTTACATTTTACTTAACTTTGTTATAATTTTCCATTAGTTAAATCAGTCAGGATTAAAACCTCGCGGAGTACGGTTGTAACCACTCGAAATAAATTCGGAAGTCAGTGTTCAATGTAATTTTTAATGAAAATATAGAACATTGAAATAGTGTAAAAGTGTAGTTTTTTTTTTAAAAGACAAACAGGGACGGCCTCCTAACAAATTGGTGTCAGAAGTGGGATGTCAGAGACAAGTCTTACGACGTAGAGTCATATAGACGCTGGCATCCAACCCTAGGAACCCTGTATTATTGTCTTCTGGTCGACAGTAAGACTTAACCAAAGGTTAAGCCTGCATCAGCTACGCATCACTACGCACAATTATTAGGACGACGATCAGTCTCAGCTGTATAGCGTGAGCCCGCTCCACACACTCCACTGACACATCCATCCGGTTCAGCCTCTCATCATCGAGCTCGCTCCAGCCAAGCAGGTTCCTGACTCACCATCGCAATACGGCGTCTACAGTTCGTCAAAGGTCATCATCTCCGCTGGTGAAATGTTGCTTCTATTTGTAATCACACAGTGAGTGTTTTGTTTTCAAGTCTATCTCAGTGTTTTTATATATTTTATTACAACGGTGTCGTTTTAGCGAACTTTAATTTAGTACTATTTTAATTTACTATATCTACCATTTTTATATATTTTTACTATTTTTTTTACAAATTGTACTATTTCTTTTACATTTAGAAATACCTTGTAA